>LGAG01000832.1:146177-158857 GCA_001278395.1 Lerema accius | reverse complement strand
ACATAATGTTCAATATTAGGTACCTTATTAGGAAAATCAAATAACATTACTATTATGTTGATAATGTGAATTACTGTTGTCTAAAAATGTAATACACATTGTGTTCGGTATTCTACACGGTTTCCTGAAGGTACGTTATATAATATTATTCAAATGTGAAAAGTTGTAATTTCGGACGAATCCCACAAGAAATTAGTTTCAAAACGTTCAAAAGTTTTCGAAATCTCAAAGTGGAAAGATTTTGAAAACCTCAAAGCAGAGTTTTTACTATATAAGATTTACCAAAGTTACGGTAAAAGATAGCGTAAAATAATGTTCCGACGTTATTTTAGTTATTTGACCTTTATATTAGAACCCTTTCGGAATAGCCTTTTGATTTAATGCTAACGTAGATAATGTCAAACATCGTAGCATTAAGTCCGGAGCACTAAGTGTAACATTTTTACAAACTTAAAACTTTACAGTTTTACAAACTTAGGACTTTTTACGAAACAAGTGCAAAATTTAAAAACTTTTCCACTATAACTTGCAAAATGAAGTTGTCCAAAACATTTAAAAAAATTATAGTAATGTTTACATTTAATTGCTGACTTCAGTTACTCTCGAACCACGAGCCCAGAAATGTTCAAATCATGGCTATCGCTAATGATGGATAGATTCCCAGTCGTTATTTATGAAATCTCCAACGCACAGCAGGCTAGAATTATGTAGCTGAATGTATCTATGTAACCAGTTGCAACTTGTAGGAGCTCAATAAAGTAAATCACGTCTCGGCGGGCGGCCGCGCGTAAAATCTACTAACAGTTTGCAAACAAACTTCTCAGCTGTCAACCGAGTCTCTGCTTCTCGCCTTTGGGGAGTTTATGCAAGCAAAACATATTATATATCTTCAGATATGTACTCTTGCATCTTTTGTCATCGTTGTTGGTACTTACTTTTGTATGACTAGCTAGGAAGCAGATGTGTAAGCGAGGAAGTTTGTTATATAATTTTTAGGAATACAACTATAACATTTATTATAATTTATTTTAAGAATAACTTAAGGTATTATGATGATAAAAACGTAGAGAATTGGAGACTGAAAATATCAACTAACAAATGATTGGCATTTTAATACATAATATCCAATCTTCTACTTGTAGTATTAAATAAATGCGAAAGTAACTCTGTCTATCTGTTACATTTTCACCACCAAACCGTTAGAGTTATTGTGTTAAAGTTCGATACGGAAAAAATTAGGCTCAGTTAGAACAGCTTTGTTTGGTAAATTTTACTGCTATTAGAAAATTTCAATTAAAATTTATATAACGCTGGAAATAATCGAATAGCAAGCTAGATTCAACCTAAGCAAAGAAAGAGCAGGATTTAAGAAACGTATAAAGAACAAAAAAAAATTAGAATAAAATAGATATAGAATAAAGAATAGATGGAGTCCCAAACGCGCTTGGAACTACACAAAAATATGTACTGCTTTGAATTTATATGAAACTCAAATATGCATTTCTGTTTAAAAATATGTTACTATTTCTTCTGATATTCTATTCTTTGTCGTCAATGAACGTAATAAAGCAAATAGCAATTGTGACAAAAAGCATCGCTGTAACAGCAGACGCAATGAAAGGAAAACATCAAAGTTAACAGTTAAAGTTGTTGGAGGCAAGTAAACTACATTGAAAAATAGTCACAAAGTTTGAAAAGGAATTGCCGTTGTTAGAGTTTAGATACCGTTACCCGGGAAGGAAATTGGTGAAACTTGAATTTGGATGAACACAATTTTCTACATTCGAATGTAGGTAGGTACTTTTTATAATGAAACTAGAAATATTTTGCATATTAAACATATTGAAGATACCTAAATATACTTACATAATATACACTTTGCGTTATTATGCTTAGATATATAATTATGTTCTGTGACAGGGCTATACTTTTCGGGCCTTTGTTACCGATTTTGAGATAATCCCTCTTTTTACTAAATGTCAACTATTATTAACTAGTAGACGACGCTTCGCCCACTCAAAGTGGTTTTACTAAATAATATTTTATTCATCCCAAGGGAAGCTATTTCTAGAATGATATTATAATTATAACCCAAGACATGCTCTGTTTAGGAGCTAAGTTTAATTTCAATCCGTTCAACCGTTGATGATTTAGTTCCAAACATATAAATGTTTACATCATCCCAGGAGAATGAACTTTCTGGAAAAAATCTATCCTATGTTCTATTCTTGGGAGTCATCTGTGTGTTCATGTTAATCCATACAATAGTTAGCGCGCGATTGGTAGCTGGTCAGATGTGTTAAGGACCTTACTAATTGCCATTGATTAGCTCAGTCAAGTTTAATGAGGAGTATAAAACCCAATAATCTTTAACGTTACCGTTACCTAAGAAAATCATAAGATATGATATTGAAATTAAGATGAATGGACCCTTTACAACCCCTATTTTACTCGTATAATAAAATAAACTTTTTCAAGTCATTCAAGAAAAGTCGAGCAATTTAAAAATAGAACAGAAGTTATAACAAGCTAAGATGTTCGTTATGTAAAATAGCTCGCATCATTATAATGCACCCGTAGGAAACTGCGAAATATGCTTTTTACGAGTGAAATATTTAACACAACTTATCTTTTCTGTAGCTCTATGTTAGCAAGAATTTTAGCTAGTTTTGGATCAATTTCTCGATCGTGGAGGTTAAAATTAAAGATAAATTGCCATGGTCAGTGCAAGCTCTCAATAGTTTAAACACGTTGCACGAAATCATAACCTGTCGAAACTATAACATGGAACCATTCGTTGTCTTTGCAAATGGAAAGAAAGCTTTGATGTTGTCTATCAAAATAGTGACACAAACTTCCATAGTCGAATGTTCTCGTGTTTTTGTAGGCAGAAACAGGAGTCGTATTGTAAAGGCCACGTTAGCCAGAGATAATAATGAATAGAAGAGTTAGTATCAAACACAAAGAAATATCTGAATTGTTTGTTGAAATGCGAACCTACCTTTTAGAACCTGTGTTAGTTCCTCGGCGAGATAGAAATTTTAATGATGACTTCTTCGATAGACGTATGCCTTCTTCGTCTATTTGTATTGTCCATGGCATTCTCGAACTAATAGATACCTACTTGTGTGGGACTAAAAGTTTGTAGCCTTATTATCATATTACAAAAAATAATCGGCGATCAGTAGTAAAATGGGTGAAGTTCATATTTTATGGGTGCTTCTGTTAACGGTCATCACCTCATTTTATGTGTAGAAGTAATTTTGTTAAAGTAACTTTGTACGAAGAGTATTAAACTTTAAACACAATAGTAAAGTTATTCTATTTGAATCCTTAACAGAATGTAGCAGCAGTACGGTTGTTACTTGTTGAAAATGATCGTATTGTAATGAATTTCATGTTGGTTATACATCACCACTGCAATGGTAACTTATCACTCATTGAGATACCTACTTAATTATACAAAACTTCACTCAGATATCCATATCAAATTACAACTTTTATTAAAAAACTATGGACAAAGAATATTTCAAATATGAAAACAAACTTCAAAACATCGAATTGAAGAGAATTTTCATTCGCTAGCACCATTTTGTATTCATTATTCATGAATTGAAACTTCGCTGTGTGCGACTTATTATGGTAACACAGACAACGCAGTGTAGATAACATTCCACCTATCCGAGCTTTAAAGATATAAAGATATTGTTTATTGAATGTGTAACTTTAAAATTAACTGTGTTTTAAAGTGCCATGATACAAGTCTCTTTGTTTAAGTGTAATCTAAAATTAAATGGCTAAGTGGTTTATAACAATATCTATGGACCATCAGTTAATTATGCTAATGGATGATTTTATTGATTACAGAATTTTTTATCCTACGAGTATATATATTTCGGTCCCTCCAATATATTGGGCACATAAGCTGTAAATATAAATATGATTTGATATTAATAGTTACATACGAGTAGATGTTTATATCCAATCCACTTTTATCTTTTGTTTTCGTGGAAGGACGACCCTATTCAATTAACTTCAATATTGACATTAAAACAATCAAAGTAAGCTTACCAATCCGGCTGCGGCTAAAGCTTCGTGTTCTGGAAGCCATTGATTTAATTAAGGAATTCATTACTTAAATTAAGGAATTTCTGGCTTCGAGCTGACATACACCAAAACTTTATAAACTTAGTTTCTATGCTCTGCCTGAGACGGAATAAGTCAAGTTACCCCATTTCCTTTATAGGTACTATATGTACTCACTAGAAGTTTCTAAACTTCCCACCCAAGGAATTTAATACACCTCGTTTGATCGCGCTAAATTCACTTAAATCTGTTTGACGATAAACGCTTTTATTCTTCAGTATCAGTAATCATTTGAGTATTTCACGCTTATTCCATACAGTACATGTATGATTTTATACTAACACTGACACTCGTGTACATCGACCTAGAAGATATCGTTAAATTTGCAACCGAAGTACGTTAAAACTTAGGCACTAACTTTCGACAGTGTATAACGTATCTACCTATAGTTTGGTATGTGAATATTCTATCACTGTACAGGGTCGTTATGATTGAACTAGTTGGGTTAGGTCATCAAAATTTGTGAGGGAAGACACGGCATCATTCCAACAAATTTATTATTGGGTTTCATAGGGCAGCATTTGGATGGGGCAATGGTGATATGATAGGGGATGAGTTTCGGTTGGTTTCCGGAAAATATGCCAAAAAAGTCTTATATAACGCAAGACGGCATATAACCTTAATAAATTGAGAATTTATTAAAAACCTTTGATTGATTTAATAAATCTTCCAAAATTTACCACTCCAATCTTTGTTGGAGCAGCTTATTACAACTATCTATTGAAAAAAGATAACTTTTGTACTCGAGTTGTCATACACACGAGCACCGTTAATCAAGCTTCAAGCAATCTTTTCATACAATTTCGCATGTCTACTTCTTCTTGCCGCCGACTGCGACGGCTTAAAGTAGACCCACTAGTGCCAGCCTTAGTAGACTTATGAGGTTATTACAGACTTATTTGAATAATCAGATTTCCTAAATATATGCACATTACGTTTGTTACTCTTACAAATGTTCTGAGATGACAATGACCACTTCCGTCGAACTTACCACCAAATAGCACTTGTGGGTAGACAAAAAGAGCATGTAAATGTTACTTTCTTATACGGATGTCGGTGCCAGTTTTTCCTTACAAACGAGACAAGTTAACGTAGCCCACGGTCTAAATGTGTGTCACGGCTAATGTTGCAACTTCAAACAGTGCCAGAAGGAACGAGTGTCGTGGATCAATAGGATCTTGTACGTGATAACTTGTTCACTCCAACATGTTGGAAGTTAAGCTAAGTGCCTTAAAATTTAACTCAATTTCTGTTCTCTCGTCGTTCACCCTGTAACTTTGTATTAAATATCTATTCTGCTATAGTCTCGCTATGTATTGTTGGATCATAGGCCAATGTCAGAAGCTTTATGCATGGTGGTCATGAATAGGTACACTGCAATGATGCGGAGAAAATATTAAACAAATAACGGAAGATTTTCAAATAATTTTTGTATTTTATCTACTTGTTTTGTTAAAATCTTTTATAATTTTTTGCGATTTATCGGAAGTAAGTATCATTTTGAAATATGTGGAAAAAGACTCAAAATTTTAAATTATTAGATATCTTCGGTCATTATAATAACAAAACTTTAGGCGCATCTGTTAAAATATGCGAACTGGCTTATCACAAAGAACCATATCGTAGCTTAAATATTCTGTTGCCTATACTTACCACATATAGGCAAACATTTCAGATACATGAATTATTGAATATATTCAGCCTTATTATCCTAATGTTCAGTAAATGCTAATGCTTCTCCCACAGCGGTATGAAACCATCTGTTTGAATGAGCCTGTATACAATATAACCCACAAACTGTTTCACATGCTCTATTGGTTCTTGCTCATATTCATTTTATGTTAAATACCTAATGTTTCTAAGCGTTCGTCTTTCAGACGTTTGACTGAAAATTTAGGAGCTTCTAGGTTTGACTAAAAACACTTTAGTCAAAGGCCGAAATTAGAATTAGTTTTGGGGTTGGCCCGAAGACGTTGGTCAAACCTAGGATAAACCAGTCATTCCGCGAAGAGACTGCATATCCGCCGTTGACTATAACATATACACGTCAAAAAGTCGTTTACGTAATTAGGTATGTAAATTTTCCAATCCGTAATCAGCCTTGTCTACGAAGTCTGCTTATAGAAGATATCTTATTCAGAGCTAAACCAAGCTAAGGAAAATTGCAGCGATGATGAAATGATACTTACCTAACTAAACTTTATGTAGATACGACATTAAATCGCTACGAACGTCGTATAATTTTCTCACCTCAATAAGAGTTATCCGAAATCCCGGTAGTAACTCGTATCTGTAATGTGGGCAAAATGCTAATATGTTAAAGTTCTTGCTCATATGGTTGTAGTTTAAGAGCGCCAACTATTTTACATAAACTAGTCTCGTGAAGTTGTCTCCGATATACTTTGTAAAGCACTTATAGGATCTATTTACAGTTTCACATGTGCGACGGAAACACGATAAAATGTCGTCCAGTGACGTTGACGTCCTAAAATTTGTTTAGGTATGACTTAGATTTGAATGAAATACATTTTACGGTCTAAAAACAGAGACATCCCTTAACTAAGGACAAGCTCATACATACTTTAGTGGTAGCATCAACCAAGCCTCTTTTCGTAATGACACTATTCATACGTAAGAAAAAATGTCGTGTCGTTTATACAACACTATCGCACGTGGCAAAATCTAGTCAGTTACCTAATTTACACTAAGTAAGAAAGCAAGACGAGACAATAAATCGTATTTACGAATAATAAATTGGACAACTACTATAAATTACGATGGGCAGAGTAAATGCCCTCTAGAATAAGTCGGTAATAGAATGCTTTGTACGTTGTATCACCGGAACTTAGTTGTCTTATTGCCGCGCATTGGTGGCATTATTTTTCTGCCTGAAGTTTCATTCCTTAAAGGACACAATGATTGCATAAAAGACCTAATTTTATAAGAAGTAGTGACGTAATTTTCGTAACAATTTTCGTATGCGAAATAAACTTGAAAGGGAAACAAAATGTCTCCTCACAAATTACTATACCTACAGTTCCCCGTTTACCGAGTACTACATTCCTGTTGGAAACTCGGTGACAGTTTAATTCCGATGCAGTTCCCAGTCTTCGTATGTTTGACATCTCGACAGTCGCGACACATCCTTGCGGTTGGAGGATTCATCAGTTATTGTTTCCAAGACTCGTGGTTACATAACTGCGGCAGTGGAGTTAGTATTCCTAATAGGTACATAGTTATTAGCGCCACATAATGCGCACTGACGATTGCTGACATTATTAATTTAATACTGTGTATCTATTAGGAATTTCACACTTCATTGTAGAGCCAATCTGACCAGGGTCAAACTAGGGTTCAACCTTATGTTCTTTCTCTTTCTCTTAAATCATTCCATCTCTCTCTTGCTATTTCTTTTATTAGGTAGATTTACATAACCCGTGTAATAAAATTATTTGGTGTTTACTTTTTTAACTATAGACTTGAACAATTTTTGAATACTACTCCTGCAAGAAAAACCAAAACACACTTACTAAATACCTACATAATATTATAAGGACTCTAAAGCTATCATGAATACGCATAATTTTCTGTAGTACGTCAATGAAACCACGTAATAAATTACATAAATATCGATTTTATAAAAGCCTTTACTACCCGAGGCATTTTCAAAGCTAGTAAAGAGGGCGTGATTTACGGCGATGTTTCACGCCTCGGCCATATTCCAGGAAGCTACTGAATATGTCGATAGACGCTGCACATGGCCGATATGTCATAGGATTAGAGGATGTGGAGTGGTGGGTACACTTTACGATACCAAGTACAATGTAGTCGATCGTTCGCTGGAATATTAAATGGGTAACGTAAAATGTGAAGCGCTTATAGTGCGGCGGCTTGCGTTGATTCGTAGCGATGGATGAAATTAAGCAACTGACGGCAAAGTTACGGGCGCAGTCTGATAGGGTCGTTGAAAAACATCACTTTTACTTTTATTATATTAAAATAGATTCAGCTAACAATGAAAAACATAAGTAGGTACTAGAATTTTATATATTTAAGATAGGAACATAAATAACACCCAACATCTTAAGCGTGTTTATATCTGCATACAAAACTTGAAACGCTTTCTGCTAACATAATATTTCCGTTAAACTATAAACATTTTAAAGTTTCAAAGTTTGCACCGACATGCATACCGATTTTGAGTGCACTTAACAAAATATTGACAACACTTTCAGTTCTCAACTAGTGTTACCAAAAGATTTACCCAACAATACATACTTGGACCAAGAGTTTCTCGTGTAAGATACTTTTACCTAAGGAGGTTTCGAGTAGGTTAATATCACAATAATCTTTTATTATTGTTATCGATAAAAGTTTCCGTTTCTGGGTTATTTATTTAGATAGGTACCACTACCTATCACTTATCTTCATGTGACTGGTTTGGACAAACGGTTTTTAATAGCAAACGGAGATGGAAAATGATGTAATTAAACCACATAATAAGAACGAATCGGTAATACATATTAAAAAGACGGTATTCGAGACCAGGCCATAATAATCATTATTCTAATTGGGTCTTATACATTTAAAGTAATTATTATTCTAAATTATGTACAGTCGAAGAAGAACAAAACGTGACCAGAATAAAGGGAGATATAAATTAATTAACTTTCCGACCTTTTTATAATCACTTTTCTGTCTATTCTTCTGGAGTATTATTTAGCGTTAAGTAAGATTTCGACGTGGAAAAATTAAGGTGCCTTTGTGATATAGGTATGTACGTGACTTAATGTAATTGGATTATTTTGTTGTGTTTAGGAATAGTAATCAGATTAATTAAACAAATAGTTAAAAACAAAACTATTAAATTAAAATTAAATTTCTGTTCTCGGTCTAAGTGTGTGACTTTAGTTTATTTGTATGGTCCATGAGGCAGGGAATCCTACTGATTTACTGTATGAGTGTCTAGATTACATACTACATTACTTGTTATTGATACTGCCTGCCAACATAAAAAAAAATGTTTTACACACATCGAGCTACACCCACCCACATTTGCGCAAGTGTCGTGGACGAATATTGGGTAAAAATATAAATCCTCAAAGCTCCCTACACGTTTTATGATGTTATGAAATACAGCGATTATCATAAACGCTACGTTTTCGTCATTCAGGGCACATCGTTAGAGGGCGCTGGGGTGTTTTCGTAATGGATACATTTTTGTATATTCAAAATGTTCTAAAAGCCATCATCTAAAAGTCAGACTAGCTTACTAGACTGACTGCCGCGTAGGCCGCGTAGTTCAATTTACAGCCAACGTTTATGTAGAGCAGATGGCACTACTTATGCTAACATTAAAAAAAAACAGTTATCGCCCAATAGATCTCTCATGACAGTATAACTTATGTATAGTTGAACCACGATATTTTTTCCGATGTCAAAGTTTGGTGTCGTCTATTTTGACGGCTTCGTTGAAAATGGCTATCTTTCACCCTGTCTAAGTATTTCGATTTATTGTTTCGTGTAAACCTTAAACAAGATGCCTGGTGATTTCCAAAAATATGTGTTAAAGTTCAAAGTGTGTTTCATGAAAAATTATCTGATAATTCCGTTTCTAAAAATAACGAGCGAAATGACGCTATCAAAGTTGACAATATCTTTGTCATCTTTTGACATTGTCATCGGCCACTTTATCCCAGTTTGCCTTTATTTCATATCGCGTTTCTGCTCATAAAATAAATAAAAGGGTGGATAAATGATAAGATTAGTATATGAAACTAGTCACGCGCGTCGGCGATAAAACGTGTACATTCCGGTTGTGTACCAAATATTCAGTTAAGCCGTCCGATACTACTACGTGACTGGCAAGCGAGCGACATCTGTATTTACTTAGACCTCACTTTTTCATAACTCCCTTTATTATATTTTATGTTTTCATAACGTTTCACAACCAATGAATTTAAGGAGGCCTTAAAAGAAAATATATTTTGAGTTTTAAATAAGTCCACATGTGGAGATGATCTTATACTCGTAACTTCTAAGATTTTATGTTTTTAATAAAATTTTTTTTTTGCCACAGAAATCAGATTTGACGTAGAATAAAAACATAGGTTGCTTTTAGTTGCGAGAATAAAACTTGATAAACTTAAAATAAGCGATGCAATTTTATACACAATCGAAGCTACATAGAGCAAATAGTAGCCGATAGATGTGGAAACAAGTATATATATACGAGTATCAGCTACACGTAAGGCATCAGTGACACGAATAGAACTAGATTTTTTTTTTCATAAAATTGATCATCATCACATCAAATATACAATATCCATTGCTGAGCTCCTGTCTCCCGAGTCTTCCAATTTGGAAGGTAAAGCCATAATCCTTCACGCGAGGCAAATGGGATTCGCGAGATTTCACACCTCTTTGAAAATACAAGTATTATGGAGTTACTCTCTATTACGCAAGTTACCTCATAATTAATTACTTAGTCCTTAGTCTAAGAAAGGTATATGCGTATATGCGTATAAGAAGTGCATATACGCATCTATTATGCCCACATAGGACATCGTTGATTTCAAAAAATTAAATTTATAATACCAGTAACAATATTACTAATAATGATTTGTACAATATTAATGGTAATGCGAAGCTTTACCAACAACCTGGAAGGTAGGTCATTAACTTTAATATATCTAATTAAATTTTCTGTACTTAACCAAAGTTAATAAAACTTTATAATTCATTTACTGATAAGGGATTTAATCTGTAAAAGGCCTAACAAAGTAATTAATTCAACAGAGATCGTTACCGAGTTACCCTTCATGAACGTGGTACTACTGAAATTTTAAATGAAGAAATGACTTAGGTAACCACAACACGTATAAACGTTAATAGTCTATAGCCGAGTAACACAGTCGCATTTAACATTTTGACGGGTAATTTGGCACGGCACATGTAGATTGTAACCAGTAAAATATTGCCTCGCTCATATTAAACATTTAGCTCCCTGCCTTCTTTATACGGGTTGGGGAGAAAATGTCGAAGTTCAAGTTAAGCTGGTTATCCCAAAGGCGATTACCCGTATTTGTTTATAGACGTGGGGTAGGTGAGGGTTTGTTTTTGAACTGCCGAAATTTGGGCGTTTACGCGCCCCCTGAAGAGGCGGTCGGGAAAGTTGTTAATTCAGTCAAACGGCACGCTTTGTTGAATGTAGGTCATCCTGGTATAGCTTCTTTTAATGAGGAGACTACATATCGGTTCTAAAACTAGAAAAGTTTAGTGAATAAATGAATAAAATCTACTCTATTGTCTATTATTTTTTCTTACACAGTGATGAAAATCTAACCATTGATATGATAACAGCAATCATGATCATCTTAACTATATTTTTTTTTATAAATATAACAGTAACTTTCTAAAACAATTTCAAACCTAACGCTGCGATGTGCAATGTACATTCGCGAGGAAAACCATTTTGTAGAATTGGTCACATAAATTGTACTTTTATGCCGATCTAATGTAGGATGACGAATGTATTCATCGAGGCAAGGAATCCCATATTCCAGTTTGATGTTTAAACCGTGTGTATGAATCATTGCCACGTATCGCTCGCTATGCAAATACGCGTTTCATGCGACAACACGCAACGTTTTGGCGACTGTTTGAATTTATCGTCGAAATAGGTTTACGTACCCACGTACGACCCACAAATTTGATTCGACTACCTTAAACCTAAATTCGCTTGACTAACTTTGTTTAGGTGTAAACTGCAAGACTTACTATAAGTTGTCGTGTATCTACAATATGTAGTCGATTTTTGATTTTACAATACTTCAAGGGATCAGCTAAAATGTTATAAATATTAAAACGCCATAATAGTAAAAGTCCAATGTGACAAGAGTTTATTAAAGGTATCCAAAAATTTTAAGTGCGCAGTATCTGATGTGAAAAACTGAGGTATCAATTACTATTACATTAGTCTATCTATCATCAAATACTATTAAAGACAATGTATATTATGGTAGAACAACGATTGCTTGGTCTTTTAGTTATTTAGAAAGCTTAAAATCAAACCAACCCCGGCTGTTCTGCCTGTCAACTTATTTTAATACAATGCCACTTAACATCATATAAAGCCATTACGCGAAGCGCGTGACCAAAACAATTTCTGTAGGTAACCTTTTTTGTACCGTGCAAAATTTTTCATCTTATTGTTCCATTCTTTTAAAGGCAATGTAAAAGACTTTTTAAGGAATAAAGTTTTGCTGTTTCTAGTCCATCTGTTCATCAGCCTTACAGGGCTGTATAATGTAAGTTAAAAGATTAAGAAAAAACAAGGAAAAATCAGGAATTGAAGCACAAAAACATGTTTTTATAACGTAAATATTATACAGATGTCCGAATCGTACTTAGATACTGTTCTAAGGCCATTTTTGAGCCAAAAAATAATTTAAGCAGTTATCTACTCAGGAATGTATCTCTAGAGAATATAGAATGGTCTTAGTGAGTTGTAATTTCAACTTCTGGTTACCATG
>LGAG01000832.1:108841-145889 GCA_001278395.1 Lerema accius | reverse complement strand
GACTTTTTAAGGAATAATGTTTTGCTGTTTTAGTCCATCTGTTCATCAGCCTTACAGGGCTGTATAATGTAAGTTAAAAGATTAAGAAAAAACAAGTAAAAATCAGGAATTGAAGCACAAAAACATGTTTTTATAACGTAAATATTATACAGATGTCCGAATCGTACTTAGATACTTTTGTAAGGCCATTTTCGAGCCAAAAAATAATTTAACTAGTTATCTGCTCAGAAATGTATCTCTAGAGAATGGAGAATGGTCTTAGTGAGTTGTAATTTCAACTTCTGGTTACCATGGCTTTGGAGAGATTTACGTGAGATTTTACTAGTTAGGTTATATGTGACCAGGGTACTAAACTCGTAAAGCAAGCAAGGATTTACGAGGTCCTTGCTTTAAATTAATTACTTCACCTGCTTTGTTTATTACACCCATTTACTTTAATAGTTCTATATGAAACCGTGGCTCGGAAATTCGAACTACGTAATTCAATATACGACGAGTAATTATGAGTGAATTATTTGAATGTGCCAACGTAATTTCCTCTTATTAATACCTTTTAAATACGTGGTAGATTTATGAATAGTTCAAAGGTTATGAATGAATATTTATGGGAGTTTTTAAAAGGCTTAAGGTTCTAAGCACCTTGTTTGTTTGATTCTTATAATTAGGTCCAACAACACCTGACTGCAGGCTCTATTAGCTGATCAATGGTCTTCAGAATCTTTTTAATACTGGTTACTAAGAATTAACCTTCAATTGACAACAATAATTTTTTTTGAATCATGACTTATATCATTATAATAACTTCAATGATAGTGTGTACGAAATGCCGCATCTCTTACCAACCCTTTCTAGCAAGCATTTAGCCCTGCAACAAAAGCAAAGCTTTGCAATCGCGGTTCTATTTTACGAGTTGCACCCTTGTAATTAGGGCTCTGTTGTGAAGGGTTCATCGACTGGAGGCCCTTTATACCTCTCTGTCACTATATTAAACACTAAAGTAATATCTATTTGATCACCTTCAATTATCACGTGCATGTTGAAATAACGTAATCGTCATTAGTAGGTAGGTATGTTTTAATCACTATCTCTGACATTTAAGTCAGTCTATTTGGACACTATCAGGTTTGGTTGGTAGGAATGCTCTGAATAAGGGGATGTACATAAACGGTAAATTGAGTAATTTGTGTCTGCAGTTACGAGAAAATAGTATGCTTTTCAGTTCCATAGTTAACTTAGGTTTTAATTTGAAAACTGTAGTAGCAAACTACTGTAATGTGACAATATAAACGATTTGTGAATCTTTCCACATACTCGTAATTACGAAGATCTGGTTCTCCAAATTCAAAGTTTAATCTAAGTATTGATATTTGATTTGTCACGCCGACGCCTATGGTGTTACAACTAACGACAACTTAATGTGGCTTCCAAGGAAGCGCTTATGAAGTTTTGCCACTAGCGGTTTTCAAACTATTGAACGCGGCCCAATTTGCACAGCACCTATATAGGTATTTTTCCTATGCTATCTACTCGTATTTTTCATAATTTGCCGATTTGTGCTGAGTCACATCTTACTTTTTATTACGCTCTTGTAGTCTTATTGGGTGATATCATGCCACTAGCACAAAAAATCCTAGTGGATACTATGATGTGAGCAGCACTCGAGTTTATGTAAATCTAGTAAAATTTAAACAGTTACTAAAATAATGAGATTGCATATATGAATACCATTATTGCTTTATCGACTGCAGCCAATTGTTTCACATGCTTTGATAACCAAATATTTGCTTGATGAGGAATAATATAGTGAGCAAAATATTGGATATTGCTCTGGAAAAACATCATTTACATAGCGAGTTCAAACAGTTGAAAACGTTGAGTCCAGCATTGTGACTGCAGGCATGGTGCATGCCGCTGGAGTTTAACAATAGAAGGCTAAATGAGCCAACGTTTTGTTTCAGAATGTTTAAAACAAACTTACAAAACAAATTCGGGATGGATGAATGATTTGTTTTATAGGTCCAATTCCTAGTATGCTCTGTTTTCTATATGTAAATTAACGTTCATGTAATATATCCATTTGTTCCAGAAAATGTTTAAGCTGCAATCATCGATTAGAATATCTAAAGATATTCTGACCTATTCGTAATTCACCTTTTTATTAAATGGCATTTGGTTGTAAGGAGCTTGTTGATGATTTATCGTCATAATTATTAATGATTTATAATTCAGAGAATATGCTTAACTTAGTACCTGATATACAAAACATGTTAGAAATTAGATGTTTAGTAATGGTATATTTTGTGGCGTGATAAATAAAAAAAAATGTACTTTTACGAGGGAGGACCTCATTGATTAATATAGGGTGGATAGTATCATTCCAAACTTCAAATGTGTCGCATTTATATCCCATATTATACTTACAGCATCAACTTCCATACTTATTGAAACTGCGGAGTAAAAATCACACGATACCGGAACATGAAAGTAAAGTGGTTGAGCGATAAAAATACTCGCCGCTTGCAAAAACTTTTCCTTACGGTCGTTCCATAGAATGTATTAAATTTAACGCAGTGTTACGTGATAAAACTGCAGACTGCCAGAGGAAGAAAATGTTGAATAAGGTAATAACTTAAAATATACTTGACGTTATTCTGCGGAAGACTCCAGATGTTTGACTTTAAAAATATTCTCTACAGATGGTTATTCTGCTGTAGAACCTATTCCTTTAGCCAATATAAACGGCAGTTCGTTACTTCATGGTTCATATTTACACTTATCTACAATGATCGCTAAATACAAGCGATTTCTTTTTAAATAAAAGGAGGCACTGTATCGGATATAATTGCATTAAGTATTCATCATATCTTGTCTAGGAATCAACTGCAATATTCATTGGATAGCTTGACTAATTGGAAACATCTCTAGGAACATCATCCTCTATTTTCTTACCTTCTTTCTGATTATGGCGTAAAGTAGATAAGTTCATTAACTAAAGTATTTAAGAAGTTTTTATTGAACTGTTTTACTCTCGCAAGTTTTCTCGTTAGAATTTTTTTTCTTGAGTTAGAAGAGTTAGTTAGAGTTTTAGTAGCTAACCTCACCAATAAGTTACAACTAAATAATTCAAGCAAATCATTGAAATTGTATTATCTATTCAAATTATATCCCGTAATTTTTAGCATCAATTATTTCAAAACAATAAATGTATAAAATATCTGCTTCTGTATACGATATTTCGCTGTATAGTAACACCGAAGAAGAATTTCTAGTGTCTATTCCACAAATTCTCGTCTGCTTTGAAGTTTTCTCATCAAGGAGAAATTTCATTTCCCTTAGAGTCCATTTTCCTACCATTTTGTTCTTTTTGCATTTCTTTCCCGTCTTCCATATTCATCATCGCACGGCTAAGGTCGAGCCATTAATGCGGATAATGTAATTGTCTTCCTCTGGCCTCCTGCTCTCCTGGTACGCCGTTTCTTAATAATCTAAAGCATTTTAAGCGTTATCTGATTAAAAACTGCATAAATCATCGTTCAGATTACTAGAGAAATAACTTCCTTGTAGAAACACTTTGTTAAACTATGTTATGAAACTCAATTGGATTTAATGAATTTATGTCTATCGCTATCAATAGTTACTATGTCCGACCACAGTTCAAGTGGGTTCTTAGGTTCGATTGTCAACGTGAGATTCAAAACTTTTCTTGTCACTCTGAGACTGAGTTCTTTATCTATTTGTGTTATCCACGGACGATTCAGGACCTAGGAAATTATACTGTAGGGTGATAAAAGTTTAGCCTTTTAATCAGGGGACGGCTTGAAATCAGAAGATCAAAGTAGCTTTCCATAACAACTTTTTATATTAAAATACTTAGCAAGAAAAATAAGCAGTCATCGTTAATGGATACAAGCTGCGCCAAAGCCACCATAGATGCGTTCTGGGTCAGAAAAATTGAACAAAGAAAGGTTATAAAAGACTTGAAAAAAGTTTTAATGAATTAGTTCACTTCATATACACGAAAGCTGTTAGCAATGTTCTCCATCGGTGGAACTAATGAAACGATCCCAAACTTCCGACACAAGTTAAACACGAAGGTGCGAAGTGTGCGAGAGCAGTTTCAATTAAAATTCGTCCGCCATTGCCTTGACAGACATTTCATTAACCTATTTAATGACTTTGTTAGTGCAGTATGTTTTAAATGGTCTGTTATTTCCTACATGCTCCTTAAAACCAAATGAGCGCAGAAGTCATGATTCAGGAGGATTTTAGTAATGCAATTGAGTTTTTTATCCAACTTATGCGAAATATTTCATCCAAATGCATCCCAATGTAGAATTGACCCTATGGTCTCATATATCGATACCATAACCTTCACTAAAGTGTGTAAAGTATGCTCGAAATCGTTTCAGTTACAAGGACTGATAGAGCACCATACAGTACGTATTTAATGGTTTATTCTCTAGCTTCAAAAGCATCTACATCACGAAGTTCGTCCCCCAAAAATTCTCATCCAACAGGGTACTATGTTTGCAAGCGTTCATACGAATTTCTGAACATGGGGTGATAATAATGGACGCATTTTGAATGATGACTACTTTCTCCCAGTACCGGATGAGTGACGTATCAGTAAGGAGACTGCATTGTTACTCGGTGTAAGGGGAAATTTTGTGACTTGATATAACGCGTCTGGTTCAATGTTGATTTTCAATTTTATATTGTTTTCTAAAATACGTGTTTGCTTATATTGATTTATGGAGGATCTTTTTGGTGATCTAGTAAAAAATCAAGGTTGTATTAAGTCCATATACTCTGTAAACATGGACTTCTCAATATAAATGTACTTCAAAACATTTTTTTAAAGTTCATTTCTGTCATGTGTCCCATGGCCGGTAAACTTATTTACTCTTTCTCATCTCCAAAGTTCTCTGCATTTAACGTACGCCATTGAGTTAAAAGCGTTTCTTACTGGAGCTAACAATACAAAAGCAGATACACCGATAGCATGGAAAAATTACACAATAGACGGATTACTTTCTCGGAAGCGTATTCGTGATACGTCAGACGTCTTAAGCTCGTCATATAAATATTTCAAAGATGTTTTTCGAATTTGTGAAATATTTTAAAATCTAATACTCAATATACCCTAGCGTGAAATTTTAGTACCTTTACGGATACGGCGAAATATTATTATTCTAATAAGTTATTTTTTTGCTTAATTTCGTTAATTCGTTTGAGGAGTTTTAGAAGAGTTAAGACAAAACAGTTTATTACTGAAATAGGTAGGTACTGGAAAGTAATGTCACAAATTACAGGTGAAATTTTAAATAAATTTACCATCACTACGGAAATGAATTACTTTTCGAGATCTACAACCAGGTTCTTAAATGTAGTTTTAGTTTATAATACAATGATTTCAGGTACGATATAAGTAAGTATTATTATAATAGCATTGTCATTTATAATCTAATAACAATAAAGCTATTATTTATCTATGGATTCAAAGTGTAACGGAAATTGGAGTAGGTTAATGAAACGTCTGTCAGAGCAATGGAGGACGGAATTTAATTGCGATTGTTAATTCCAACTTCTTATATTACTATTTGATCGTGTAAATATACGTGCGTTATTCGTAAAGATTTTTAATTTATACATACTACATGTGTAAATGAAATTCGAATAAAACTTATTAGATCTTAGCATAGCGTCATCTAGGGAAATTGCATAGTATAAATATATATAATATAAATATATTTATTATTCCCATTTCCATATACTTCATCATTGTAGAAGATACTTGAAATACGATCATACTGCCTCATCATTGTAAGTTTTTTTCTTAAATCAATTTTCGTTTCACCAAACTCCCTATTTAGCAGCAGGATATACAAACCAGCAAGTAAACATGAAGTCATTGTACTTAAAATAGAGCTAACAACCCAGCACGACCTTTATTAAGGTTAAATGTGTGATGCTGTGATGTGTGCCTGTAATACGTTTGTTTGAAAGGGCCGTGTCAATTTGTTTAGCGCGACGTGACGGGATGGTGTCGGTCTGTGACCCCGGCAACACGCGGTCTTCTTTGACAATCACGCCAGCTATAATGTAGTGGAATTCAATAATGATGTAATGGAATGAATTTCGATCCAAGTTGGGATATTACTTTTTATAATGTTTTATTAGATACTAATTATCATTTGCTACGGTGAAGGATAACATCGTGAGGAAACCTGCACACCTAAGAGCTCTCCATAAAGTTCTCAATGGTGTTTGAAGTCTGCAAATCCGTACTAGGCCAGCGTGCTGGACTAAGGCCTGTACCTCTCAAACTGTGAGAGGAGACCCGAACCCAGCAGTGGGACAATTATGGGTTGTAATGATGAATGTTTTATTCGAAAGATGGAAAAGTAACATTATTTTGTTGAAAATTCTGAAATTTATGCGGTAAGTACAACACACGTAGCCTTGAATTTAGGATGGATTATAGGGATGTGAGATTGATGGAGTATGCTTACGTTACACTTCAATAGAACTACTAAACTTATGCAAATACTCGTAACAATTCCCAAAAGTTACTTCTACAGTTAAAAATAGGTCCGTTTATTTGTCGGGTAAAAACTAAAACACGAACTGTAGGTTACCCAAACATAATATTCCACTTAAATGATAACCAAGAGTAGAAGATAATATGGAAATCAGACCAAAACATAAAATGGGAAAGGTTCAAGTTCAGTGGTTGTTTGTTTGGCTGATAAAATAATCGAGATCTAAATGGCTTGCAAATTCTGTAAAGGAACTTTGGTCGGAGTATTTGTAAAAATGAAGGAACTTCTTTCTTAGGTATATTTAAAAATAAAAGATATTTACCTACTTGAAGGATGCAACATTGTAACCCTTTCTTACAAATAGTGCAGGCACACAATATTTTGACGTTTGGCAAAGTCAAATAATTTAATATGGATATCTAATAACTACACAAAGGTCGTGTACTCTAGTTGTTTTAAAATTATACATATTTCATGTCGCAACAACGGTATAAGTGTATGTTTTGTATACTACGTATACGAAATTATTGACGATACAATTTCTCATAAACATACAGACTCGTAAATTCTTTACATTTACGGAAGCTCACAGTGCGTTATTATTAAAGGCTGCTATAAAGATAAAGGGTTATTGTGCTTTATCATACACACAAGGGAAGGGTTGTGGTAATATTGGTATAATTTATATGAGAAATTTGGTTTGATATGGTTGTTTATTTCAAAAATACCGACCGTCATTCCTAGGTTGATGTCAGGTAACTAAGTAGATAAGTACGAAATGGTCCGTTATTTCCAAAAGCTTTTACAAGAGCGCCCCTATTTACTTTATAAAATAGAGATTTGAAGATGTTTTTAACATTAGCAGAGAATTCAACGGCAACCAGAGGGTGAATATATTTTTGTTATAAATTCACGTAATTTTTTTACGTACTCGAATGCATAGATACTGGGATTAGGGAATGATATTTGTTATCGTACCTTACCCTTATACACTTAATCAAAATCAGTTTCGAATGAGACACATAATTACGCAAATAAATAGCGACTTGACTCTTTGCTCTCAGCTTTACTATGTACTTACTGCGTTTTTTTTTATTTCAAATCCATTGTACAAGCTTTAAATAAGAGGCCATATTCAGAAAAAAAAAAAAAATTTTTTTTAAAGGGTTAAGAAAATCCATCTGCCTTTCACGAGAAAAGCTCGAGAAATGTCTTCTCGGTAGCACGACATGTAACCCAGTAACCCGGCGAGGGTGGCGCCCTCTCGAGGGAAGGAGGCCATTGCCCGCAGACAGCGATAGGTTGCTATTGTTCTATGATGGCACTGCAAATAAAAATTGTGAGCACCATTTTCTTGAAGTGCCGGCGACATTCGATCGAATAGGTTTTGTTTAAAGACACTTTTTCATATTTATATCTGGTTATGAGGATAAAAAATCAGGCTAAAGAATCCAAGAAATTAAATTTTTTTGCAGATATAATAATAATTATTATTATAATCACATTTTTAAGTAACGAAGTTCTATTTCTTCCTTTTGACAATATTTAAAATTAGGATTAGTAACTAATCAAGTATAAAAAGACACATTTACAATGTAATTTTATTAAATGATACTGAGTTTAAACACGGAAGTTAATAACCGTGTCACAAATTAAAAAAATACTGAATAAGTTTCATGTGTTATTCTAAAAGCAATCTTATGCTTTGTTCCATTAGAGTACGAATTTGTGTAAAATGCAATGAGACCAATTTTCAGTAAGAAGTACACATTTAAATTAGGCTAGAGTAGATTTCTCCTGACAAATAATGGGCTTATCCTACGCAAGCCTCTTATAAAAATAAGATAATAAAGTTTAAGAGTAAAAGCTCTCACTGAAATAGCTTTTAAACAATAAAAACGTGATCAAAATTGGCATACTTTATTATTTATTAAGGTTCTTGAGTTGTTATTCACCTTTGCGAGTGGTAAGATATTTAAAACGAGTTAAAGTGTAATCTCAGCCGTTCCAGTGGGTAATAAATTTCATCTTTTGCCATTAAATAGTATAGGAGTATTTACGGTGACTTATTATCCTGATTAAATAATGTACCTTATTTAATTAAGATAATAAGTCAAATGTAGATATCTATTCAGACTGTCATTATAAATTTAGGGTTAAACGGAGTAATTATTTTAATAAATCACCAATAATATAGAGAGGTTGTAAAAATATTATTATTTTTAAATTAGGTAGGCAATCTACTATAGATATATAATTGCTAAGACTTTCAATTTTGATTATACCTACTTATTTTTACCAAAGCCAAAAGAACTTTGAAAAAATGTTATAGGTAATAAATCACGATAATTAGGGATGTGTGATTTAATTGCTCTCAAGTACATTTTTTAATAATATTGGTAGATGAAATATAAATGTAAAATCTTAAACTTTTTTCCGAAAATATTTTATATATTTTTTTTGTAAACATAGCAATGGTTAAATCTTCTTTTTCTGTTTTTTTTTTTTATTTTGATCTGCATTGCTTTTTGGTGTTTACCAGGCCGTACAATAACATATTTCATCAGATACCCTATTTGCTTGGTTTGGGTTGTATAAATAAAAGTCATCACCCTCACTTGATTTATGATTGTAACATTATTTGTAAAAGCTTTTAGCTCGTGCTTGCAACCTGTGAGAATATTTAAAAAATGGCTATAAAACCTGAAAATATATCCCGACTTGACATTTATCACTTCTGCCTCGTGTTAAAATCTTATTCGATAGAGTGCGTGGGTGGAATATCCCACGCTTTTATTTTAAAGCCTGTTATTGCATTTTGAAAATTAATGGTGTAAGGAGCAAGAAAATTTATATTTCAGGCTTAAGATTTAGTCGTTACTCACCTTTACGAGCGGGAAGTCGTTTTTTAACGAGTTACTGAGCACGCAATCTCGGCACTGAACAGATTTATTTGTGTGCTGGAAATGAGATTATTCTTTCCAAACTTTAAGAGTAGGTATTACCGTTCTTTTGAATGGCGGCGTTTTATTTTCATTTAACAATTGCTTTAAAGATGTCGTTGTTGAAAGCAGTATTTCATTACAATTATTATTCACTTTCTTCTTATCTTAGATAATTTTTTATTTTTACCACACATTATTCCTTAAGATTAATCCTTACTTATCCATACGTAAATAATATAAAAATTTAAAAGATTTTTTTTGAAAAGGTGGAATCCTTTTACTTCATCCATTCCCCACTTTCTTTTTCAAATATTTCTGGAAGAGCAAGTATGTAGCAAATAAATATTGGGCTTATTGATTTTTATTGTGATTGTGTACTATAAAAAATATAAACAATATTGTATCTATCAACAACTGATAGTACCTAAACCAACGTTATGGAGCTTAGTATAATTAATGTTAGTGGGCAACTTCGACCACGAACGGATTAAATTTTGTCTGTACGTAGAGTGGTTTAAATTACCGACTATTGTGTTTGACATTAACCCTTATCTCACTAATCCAATCTAGGCCGAGAATTCTAAGGTCAAAATGGTACATTAGAGTCACGTAGATAGGACTATAACCCGAGATGTTGTTGGTCAAATCATATTATTTTGTGTGTAAAATACCTTTAGATGCTTATGCACGGGGAGTTGTAACGTTACAGATTTGTAAGGTTACAATTACGTCACTGCCACACTTACTGATATGTATTCGTCTGAATTGTACTATTCCAGTTTACATGTAAATAATTTAGTTTAGGTGGTTCTATAATAAATTACATATGGTGAGCAATAATATTAAATAAGTAATATAAGAAAACAATACATTATATTACGTTACGTTACACTACAGGCGAATACTCCCGGTGAAAGCCCACCATTAGAGTCACTTAGATAGGACTACAATACGAGAACTTGTTACTTTAATATTATTCTGGGTATAAAACGCGTAATGGCAAACTTTGCAGACGTAACGTAAATTGTATGTTATTCTATTAGGGTTTGCATTAGGTAGGCTACAATGTTTCGAGGACCAAATATTTGTCAAAATAATTTGAAAGTTTCGTGTTTATTTTATCCTTTGGCCGATACAAAATTTAATTAAAATTCGAGGAAACTGTATAATTTTGTATTCATGGTAACAACGGTTACTTTGAAGCTAACTGGGGTATGTTACTCGTATTTTGATTTATTTGTTTCGTAACAGGAAAACATTACACAGGAATCACAGTTCAAAGCAACAGGAATCCAAAGATTTGTTTTTTTACGCCATCTGAACTACTTTGTTTGATACACTGATCAAGTTTTTAGCAAAAGGAAGGGTGGGGGAGGTATCAATATTCGATAGGGGGGATTTAAACTTCAGTTAAGGGTTGAAGACTAAGGTAGAAAGTTTGTGTATTGTATTTCTTCTTTTCGGAAGATGATGGTACCGGAGGGGTTAATAACAAAAACCCTTTTTGAGATTTTAACCCGACAATGAACTAAACATTAATGCTAAAGGTTTCGTTATTGTCTTACTTAACAAAAGGCGACAGTCCACCCAACGGACCATCGCGTAACATTATCATAATGTCATTTCATCTAATATTTTTCAGATTACAAGGTTTCAGATTGATCGATTGTTATTATGATAGCTTTGCCGGTGCAGTCTTCAATATTTTACGAAACAGCAGATTAAATAAAATTATAAAACTTTACGAACAAAACAGTAGGCGGTATAATGTTAATTTTCATTTATTTTTATAATGGATATTTATAATGAATGATTAACGAGTTATTGAATACATTAAATACTGGCTTATACTGGTAAGAAGCAAACCTGCTTGTTTTGAGTTTTTGAACACACTCGCCATCTTGTTTTTGGTGACAGCCGTTGAGGTCTTCTATAATCTTTTTTTTTTGTATATAACGCCATCTGACGGAATTCTTCTACAATGGATGGGTGATTATAGAAATTTTTAAGCGCTTCGGAAGGCTCTTTGCTCTATTGGTTTGCGATTGTTATCGTTAGATAGCAGTCTTATTACTGCTTAATTTTGTTATGACAAATATTGAAAACTAATTTTTATATGAGGTATAAAAAGGTAAGACAGGCACGTGGCTCGTTAAAATATTAATAAGATTCCGAGAAAAGTAATTTACTGTTGAAATTAATTCAAAAATAAATTGTGAAAACTAATCCTCTGACCCTTTTGTCTACAAACAAATATACTTACAGATTTACTTGTTAAGATTCAAGTTTTCCTGGTATTGTTTACGCAAAATTTTTAAGCTAATTGGATTGCAAAGTTAATTGGATCACGCTCACGCAGTAGGTACTTACTAAAATAAACCTGTTTTTATTTTATATAATACCTTTGCTGAGTTAATCAACCTTTCGTTCGATTTCTTAAAATATCAATCGATAAATATTAGGCGTGCTTATAAAATTATAACAAATTTCAGCATAATTTAAAAATTATTAAGCATGTTTTAATACTTAATTGTTCGCCTCGTTTGCACCATGTTAGTATTTTAATCGATTTTAGTAGAGTGCGAAAGTTAGTCGCTACTACTCGCTACTGCTCAAAAATATGTATCTACCTAGTTCGTACTCGACTAAAATACTAACTTATTGCGAATTAGGTGTAAGTTTGTCTCATTTCAATAAAAATAAATAAGTTGACATTATTAAAATTAATGAAAAATTAATAGTTTGTAATAAGAGTATTGACATATATAACGGAAAGCTAGTTAATAAATAACAATTTATTAGAAAATATCGAAGTCAAAATGAAAGAAGTAGATTCATATTTCATAATGGATTTATAAACAACTAAACATTAAAAAAGTAGAGTATCAAGTTGGTTCATGCAAATGTAAATTGGAACGCGGCGCCCCAATTAAGACTCGAGATTGGCAATGCATCTGCAATCAACTTAAGGCAGAAGATATTAATTTGCCATTCGAGAGACTCCCGTTCGAGATTACAGTCCGCCTTCTGTGCACCAGCTTATGGTTTATAAATGTAAAGGTCAAGCTTTTGTATCTATTTTGAATTTTAATTTTTGTATAGAACGTGAATTAATTTTTAAATCTTTAAATTAAGTTTAAAAATGATTTAAGTAAAAGTTGTTGAAGATTACCTTCTAGCCTAAATGTATATTTTTGAGTCTCCGGTCACAGAAAATATAAAAATGATTGAACTTATTTTGACGCCATTATTCATAGATACAAAGGCTTTGATTATCACAAGAACAATAATTTAATTTACACGACATTCCAAGTTTACAAATTGTGTCCAATAGATTCTTCCTCGAATTTTTCTTCAAGAGTTCTTTTAGTAATAAAAATGTCTCGTACTTGAGCTGTAATTTAAGAGTGTCTTTTTTGGCAATTAGGACTTTCTAATTAAAACCAAAAACACGAGACCTCTAAGCCAACAGTTTGAAATTTGCAGAGCTAACTCTTGGCGCAGTGCACGAAAAACGCGAACGAACTTCATTTACTTCAAATGCGACCTCTGACCTACATCTTTCTCTATTCACGAGCTTAAAAATTAAAATCTCTGCCTCGATAAACACAAAATTACACCTCGTATTTATTTTGAGGTGCAAAGAGTCTTGTGCGCGAGTGTCCTAAAAAGACAGTCAAAAGTCGAAATTTGTTTTATGAAACGTAGCCGGAATAAGTTACGAGCGAGACCACAGCGGGGGAGAGCGGGGAGGGATGGTTAAGTGTCTACTTAGTCTTGGGAGCGTTCGTTTAAAAAACTAATATTAATTCGGGGCACGAGAAGAGTCGAGGAAACTGAGGCGTGAAATTCAATAAATGTGTACAACTGAGACGCGACCGACGAAGCGACTTGTTGAGTGCCTCCTTGCCACCCTCCTCCCAAGAATTACTTATAAGTTTGCCTTACAACATATTTCACTGCATTTCTGCCTAGTTTGACTCATTACAGAACTGTTGCCAACGAACACATACTTGTAACGTTAAGGAAATCTTTATTAAGGATAACGTGTTAATATACTTGACTTTGCCGAATTTAGTTTAGCTTGGTTATGATGATTGATTAGGGTTGGTATTATCAGGTTAAGGAGAAAATATTGCGTGATATTGAACTCTTTTGGGTCTCTACTTTTGGGTTTACATTTGTAAGTGAGTACCTAAAGCAACAACGATTAGTGTTTTTCTAGGAAAGAATAGGTTGCATCCAAAAAAATCTATAATATAGAATTCTGAAAATTATAATACTTAGTAAAGGGCATAAAAGACTGGGTTAAATGTTTATACATTTACATACCTTATTACTATTAAGTTTTTATATTAACAAAAAGTTGGTTTGATGTAAGCTTCAGATAGAATATTCTCAAGCTAGGTCAAACATATTATTTACATGCGTACGAGAAATGTTCTTAGAAATTTTGGTGTAAGGCTTTACTAAACTTTACATGCCTGTATCTTCGCACCTCAGTAATTAATTTCATAATCTTAGCGTTTAAGTTTGCAACATCCTAAAGTTCGTGTAAGTTTGGTTATATATTGTTTTAATCGTCTTGATAGTCTAGAAGCTTTACGATAAAACTTTTAAGATGTTCTAAGGTCAGCTACAGGTGTTCAAAACGGCGAGAATTTTGTACATTTTCAATGAAAAAGTAGTTAAAAAAGGCATTAGGAAACCTGCTAAATTAACCTTACTCTAATTTAGATCCAGATAATCCTAGATCGGTTACAATCCGACCTCCTTTACAGACATTAGATAAAACTATTTTCTTTAAACGTAGGTTACACAAATATTATTGTAGAACACACGTATTTACCTACACCTATATCTTTCTCACCTTATCTTTGGTTAAAATAAACATAAAGAAACAATTTATAGCCCGGTCAGATTTTCGCGATTTTATTTCCAGAACCCTAATGGGGTTGGAAAAACGTATACATTGTACCTACATTGTACATTTATCAAAGCGTAAATTTGAATAACAGATTCTTTTGCGACAATGTTAAATGGATATTACATGTATGTGAAACGTAGGGAAATGCTATATTAAACTTGCTGGTTCGTGGTTGCTACGCTCTAGTACTTTTATTTCATTAAAGAATAGTATTATCATAATATATTTTGTGATTTTATCTATTGATGAGAACATGTACCTGTATTTATAGGTCTATTAAGTTAGACCTAGGTTAAAGGACCTAAATCTGACGAGGAAGTTGGTAGAAATCTACTTCGTTGTTGGTAGAAATCTTTCAAATTTTTCTTAAGCTTACCACAAATAGTCTAGTACGTCTAACAGCCCAAAAATTATGCGCTAACAAACAACTGGCAGACGAAAAAAGTCGAATGTGAAAGCCTTTTAGTCTCCCTTTTAGTATTTGGCCTTTTTACTTTCATTTTTTTCAACGTCTTTCTTTCTCGTCTTTTGCGGTAACTCAAAATTAGAGTTACCGGGGACTACTAATCAACATTGTCAAGAGCCGAGTAATTCTTGGTCGTATAGAGTTCTACAAAAAGTATTGACAAAGCAATCTTTGTCATTTACATAATTATAATGTCGCTTAGGTCTCAGAAGAGAATTGTAACGACGTATGAGCTAAAGTAATTGATTTTTTTTCGTAGTGGCTAACATAAGTTTATTAACGCATGATATACCTACTTTACTCTCCAGAGTTTAAAATTATCTGTGAAGTATCAAAATTAAGAAGGTGTAAATCACGATGTAACCTGCAAAGCTATAAATATTAGCATCCATAATGTTAATGTAAATTTACCTGACTCTTATGTTAATGCTGTTTAGTATTTTAGTTCCGCAACGTGTTACTCATGAATTGTTCCCAATTGGATTTTTTTCTTATATGGAAGTTAAAAAAAATCCATTCAGCCATTTTAAATGTTTTATGCATTTAAATTCCTATTTCGCTTAGTGAATATTCCTATTAACTATTAAAATATGTTACATAATAAATAAATGAACTTACGTTTATTCATGTTTTTGACAGTATTCGATAGACAAAAACATTTCAAATTTCGTTTATACAAACCCAAACTAAGTTCAGAACTAAACTTAGGAGCTACTGAGGCCTAAATTCGGGAACGCCTAAACAACTAAATTGCTTCAAGTTTACTCTTACTTCAGGAAATCTTGTCGAAACTTACAAAGTATCCTAATAAGCAATAAAACTTAACTAACTCCAATAGTTAGTTACAAATTGGAACAAAGTTATGACGTGGTTTTTGGCTGTATAATTTATTGTTTGTATTGAATAAAGTAATCAAATAAATACAATAAAATAACTTCTAAACTACCATTATCATAGATCGCTTTATTTCTACATACAAATTATATAGACCAGGGTATTTTGTAAGATTAAGTTAACAAATTAACTTAGTATCTTTCGAAATTCAATTCAAAAAGAAACAACGACACATTAATAAGAAATCATTTTTAATCTCGAAACAAATTCCAACCCAGGTTAATGCATACAACAGACGCGGCATCCTGAATTTGTCAGCATTAAAATTTCTTGGTGAAGGCTAAAATTTAAAACTGACGACACAGCATGTCCTCACATAAACTCGAGAGCTTCCAACCTCCCTACGTTGCGTCAGTCAATTGAAAATCCTTCAAGTCTCCCTCCACAATGATTAATAATATTGCTACAAAGAAAAGTGGAGTGCTGTATCGTGCCTTATCTGTCCAAATCTTAGCGTTTGCTCTGATTCCCTAACATGTCCTGTCTGTACTTAAGACTAGTTAAGGGTTGTTGTGGTGAAAGTGTCGCTTTAATAAAAGCAATTTATGTACTCGTTTGGATGATGCACTGAACTCCTTTAAGAATTTCTTGTGACCCATTTTATAAGGATAATATAAAAACCTCGAGATTAACATATTACAAATTAGGTGATCGAAGATTAAATCGCTAGGTTCTCACGTCAATTACCATCACATTTATTATTCATTGGTCATTCATTACATTTATTACAAAATGCTATCCGAACGTATGTATCCGTGTGTATGTATGAGTATGTGTATACCATTTTCTTGGTACGCTCTACAGCCTGGACGGCTTAGCGACTAACATTTGAGATGTCATTGGATTAATATCCATTATTTGGGGGACATAATTAATATTGATGTTTATTATAGTCATGCAATTAAACAGTTGCCTTTTTCGTTTCGTCTCACAAAACGCAATACAAATATACGAAAAATCCTCCTGTTTGTTTTAATTAAAAAAGAGTGAAATATATCCTCAATTACACCGATAAAGAGTACAGAGCCATTGATGATACTTGTACCGTTCCCGATCAGCCGTCGAGGAGATGTCAGGAACTTCAACAATGGCGTCGATCCGTAATTAAAAATGGCCGACGTGCTTACAAAGAGTTGAGTAAGGCTTTAGTGTACGTCGTTAAAATATTGCTATGTATAGTCTGAATATAACTGAATAAAAATAAACTAGTCAGGTACGTAGATATACAACGTATTTTATTTTATGAATTTATGTCCGAGCGTAATTATTAATACTGAGGTAAAGAGATTATATATGACTAGACGATGCCCGCGACAAAATATTGAATTTATCCAAAGGGAACCTATAATCGGGACACAATCTAACCTGTCCTATTTATTCCTGGATGCAAACTATTTGTGTGCCAAGTTTCAGCTTAATCCGTTCAACGATTAGAGCGTGAAGGACACACAAACATCCACACATACGTTCACATTTATAATATTAGTAGGAAGTAGGATTACACAAATAAGGTGTCATTGGTTTCTTCACCATTGTGGAAGAGACGAGAGACATAGATCAATCAAGCCATTTTGTGTTGTTATTATAATCAGTGCAAAAGAACCGATCCAACCACGATCGATCACTTTTTCATTAAGAAACAAAAAAAACGACACGATTTGAAAATTACATTAGCAATTTTATTCTATTTCCTTTTAATTCTATTTTCAAAATTATTTAAAATTGAGATAAAAACCCCGGTGAAAATTCAGGTCAAACGAAACAAGTTTGATTTCACCAGGGAGTTGACGGTGTCTTGACAGTTCCATTGTGGTAGAATTTATTGCTTACATTTTTGTATTTACCATTTCTATGCGCAAAATAATGTATTTACTGTGGCATTTTTTTATGGTATGAGAAAAGCTAATGATCTTGCATTGTAACTTCAAGCCTCGAATAGGACTTTAGGGGGTTGTTAATTGGTTAGTAGATTCTGTTAGTGATAATAACCAATGTTAGTGACAATATTATAGTTTAAATTCCATGTATATGTTTAGTTGTGCTTACGTGTATATGTGATTAATTTTAGACATATGAAATTATTTCGCAGCAAATCCAGCTTGACTAATAAAATTTCATTATTGCTCTAATTTTCCTGTTGTCGATATAGCAAATTCTCCTCCATATTAGTAGCAATAATCCCTTATTAATAATTCCCACCAACACTCCGCAACATTGTCCAACGGCGTGAGAGCTGTTTAATTTTCCTACGAAGCCTGTTTCTTATCTCGAGGAAAAGCGACGACTATAATGAGAGGGGTCTATGTACACTGGATAACGCACAACGCTTATTGCTGCCGTGAGCTTATTTCATAATGAAAGTGTGAGTTGTTTGTTATATTATGGATTTCTTTATATCTATATATACGACTATATTCCTTAATACGTGAAGAGTTGCAAAATTTTGGGACAATTTTTAAAGGATGTTTCTAGAAATAAAATTTTAATTTAAGATATTTCTCGTCGTTGTAGAATGAGCATAATATACTATATTTTATTACTATATTTCAATCAAATAATTACCGCTTAAATATAAAATTATACGCCATTAGTGACGCGGGTCAAAATATCACTTACCGTCTTTGTGCGACGTAGAAAAATATCTTACAATTTTCCTGGTAACGTAAGTGCTGAGTCACTGCAACTTGTTGACATAATTTTATATTCACTGAAAAACCTATAGTCCTTTTTGAGATTCATTGAATGCAACAGAACAATGACTTTTAATTATACTGCCACATAAAAATATAGGTCATTCGTGAACATGTATATTGTAAAATTATTATTTTAAAAGGTATAATAAATAATCCATCACCATTAATTAATTACGTAAGAGTATCCTTCCTCAATTTTTTAATTACGTAAGTAGGTACCTACATCATCATACATTTTAAGTGTAAACATTATGTAGCAATGAGTGAGTTCTTTTAATTGTTAAATTAAATTACAGAGTTGGTTTTTTCACACTTAATATTATAACCATATTATTAAATAACTCATATAATATTAAAGGTATTTCCTGTAAAACTACTTATATTTCGAAGTTTTGACACAAAGAAACAGTGTACTAAAATTGTAAAGTAAACATTTGTTAAAGTTCATAATCTATACGAGAAACTTGAAGGGAGCTTGAGAATGCTGCAGATATCAAAATACTACTTAAGTACACTTTAGAACATCTTGTGGTTGTGAACTGAAGACAGATCGTTGTTCTTGTGAAATAAGGAGGGACGACGAAATTACAACCTTATTATACGTTTATTTTTAGAAACTTGTATGCAGTACATAATTTAAAATTAACAGACTTAGAGACTACCTATATTTAGAATTTTAGTCATAATTAATTGAAATACGAAAATCCTGACTGTTTAAAAATTGGGAGGGGTCTTATAAAAACAATATAGACTATTCCACTTCCATAATAGAGATGAATCCAATGACACCTCTTACGGTAAAATCCATAAAATCGTTTAGACTGTAGAATGCACTAAAGAAATGGCACACATTGCTCAAAAAAATTACCTTCCCTTAGGCACTGTCAGGTAATAACAGAAGCTCCAACGGAAGTTTTGAAATAATAATAATTGTGATCTATTTTTATATTCCAGTTCTCAGTGTTTTCTTAAGTTAGTCCATTCGGCATCATAAAATATTTTCAATATATAAATCCAATGAGACGTTCATTCAATCTTTATTGTCATCAGATTAGCTATAAAGCTTGCTCGGCTGCTCGGTGAGGCACTGTTGTACTTTTACGTTCTCAGTCAAAACGTCATCTACTAAATAAAGACGGAGCTGTTTTTATAGACAATAAAAAAGTAATTCGTCACAGAACTCTATTTATATGTAAAATTTGCTTAATAAAAAGTCATTTCGAAGAAAACGTGAGAGAAGCAATTTTAGGCAATGATGTGAAATGGCAGAGAGGGAAATTGGTAGGGAATAGAGGGGCGTAGGGATGATAAGAAATGTTGGGGGATAGCGGGTAATCGGGGATTTGGCAACATTGCCTAGCACCCATCATTTTCAATGAATTACCTCATAAAATTAAATTGAACCAAATAATCCATCCATTTTGACCGCATTCGAGTTTAATGCGTTCAGGGGGATCTTGAGGATTCATTTGTGAAGCGTAAAATAAAAATGTACTTTTAAGGGTTATGATAATATGTAGGAGGGGCCAATATTTTAGTATTTATTTTAACCCTGGTACATAAAGATACCTCAGCAAATTTCTCAGTAAAACTGATAACGTAACCACTTCGTACTAAAGTACGGAGCACAAAGACAGCCACCGATCCTTTGAGGCTCTGTGGTTTGTGTCTGACTTGGAAAATTTTATTAAATAATTCATTGTTTGCTATAAAGCTAAGTAGAAGAATTTCAACAATTCTGCATTTATTTCTTTTATCTAAAATGCTTTAATGGTATGAATGAAACTTAGTTACTAATTTTTTTTTTTACTAAACAAGCATAATGTGACTCCCATTTTGTTATTGTTATTATGTTCATATTTTCGAATAATAAGTTTGGTGACAATTAATCTAAGCCTTTTCAGTTATGAGCAGAGATACTTGCTCTATAGTTCACAGGCTATCAATGGATTGAAGTAAATTTTATATACCCATAGCAGCTATCCATTAGTGACTTTAGTGCTTATTAACCCATACTCATAATATCAAAGCAGTTCATGCGTCATATTTTGCAATAATAATTTCAAATGTTTACGACTTTATCCTAGTCAAATTCAATGGAAATAGTTGATTCTTTCACATGCATTTCATAAACAATATTGTAAGCTTACACGTTACCTTAAAATACAAAATATAACTACAAATAATGTACCTAGTACTTCGTTAGTATATTCTTAATTATTTCTGTTTATATTTTAAACCCGTTTCATTAGTATAAGTTGCTACCACGGCATCCAGCTTTGATTGCACATGCGGTATTGATCTAATGTATGCTAGGGGTAAATACGAGGTATGCGGGCTCCCACTCCTGTACCGCAGTATTTTGCTATAGCGGCTGTCAGCGAAATCCTGGAATGAAACGATACACTCGCTTTGAGTTTGCTACATATTGTGAAATAGATATAGATTAATATTGAATATTCGTTCGTTATTACTGCATACTGATCGTAGTTTGTTTAACATACTTGAATCTCAATTTTGCTTTTTGTAAGGTGGAATGTTTCAAGAAAATATTTTATCAATTCCATTTTGAATTTTAATTTTTGATTTTTCTTAAATTTTTACTGAGTATCAGTCTATCTACATTTAATATTTCTTGGGCGGTATCTTTTTATATCAATTTTATGTTTTACTATTCCTACTCAGTTCGAAGTACCTATTAAAATCGGTTGTTAGGACATTTTTAATGGTAATAGTAATCAATTAAAAAAATAATGAAGTTTCAATAGACGGAAAAACAAACAATTCCTTATATCAGTAGCGGAAAGGAATTATTCACTTCTCAACTGTACTCGTATCTAACCCACAATCTATCACACAAAACATTTCTGCTGAAGTAAGATAACAAGAAGTAGGAAATGAGATTCAAAGTTTCTAAGATACAGCGAAGCAATTAAACATAACATTGATTAAAGATATTCAAAGGAGTTGTAAATGGAGCGAATCATTTCCTTTGAGCTCCGCGGTTGCCATGATTGCATTAACCCAAATCGCTGTAAACTGCTGCTCCTATACACTAAGTTGGAAATGACTATGATACCTCATTTACATAACAATACCCGTACCTTTGTTCTCATAATTAAAAGTGACCCTTTTTCTCTTGGTTTATTATTCTTATTAAATTAACTAAGACTTCTGTTTGACTTCACGACATTTCTGCATAGAAATGACCTTCTTTCTAGTAAAAGTATTACGAAGTTTAAACACGGATGTGTATACTTTTTTGTAACGCCCAGAGTATCCCTAAGGGTTAATCTTTTATCCATTGAATAAAATCTATTATAAATATAAATAAATGCTACCAACTTACAGTCCCACACTAGGATTTGTATTTTGTATTTTATAGCTGACATGACTTACACACATAGACAAGAACGCATACACAGACCGATAACAGAAATTAAAACATGCATATTGTACCTCGCCGGAAATCGAACCTAGGACCATTTATTCTACAGTCTGACGTGGTAACAGTTTCGATATACAGACAGTCCATGATAATGCACTAACTCGACAAAAAGCAATCTCAAACTATAGTCCATCAGCTCACTGCAATGTCATTCCTACGACAAACTTTTTTCTCCTAACGCGGGTCGCTCCTGTGTATAATATCGTAACCCATAAATCGTACTTTTTCAGGAGAGCGTTTCTATATTTTGGAAAGACTAAGATGTACCCGTTTGCCTATGCGTGCATAGGCAGGCAGGCATCATAGACAGGCAGACAAGAATGCGCATTTCACGTAAATATGCATAAAACGAGTAGGTACCAATATTAATTTCAATATTTACTTCAGAGAATAAATCATATCAAAATACCTGATTCAAAAAAGTAGAAACGCAGTTTTGTGGGTTAGGACAATGTACGCAAGGGGAGTCGATTGATTTGAACACCTGCGCCTCAGTAATCTGATCCGATGTGTGAAACTTGCTACGTGCAAACGTCAAATTCAAATCGGATTTGGATCTTCTATACAAAATGTAACATAATTTCTATTCTATTGTTACATTATTGTTTTTTAATCATAAAGATAAATTATAGTTTTCAAAATAAATAACAAACACTACGTAAAAGTTCCGACTTTCAATTTCGTATGTTTATCTCACAGTTTGTCATAGTTTTAGTAATGACACATGAACTATTATAATTTATTATACAAGAGTTTTACTAAGTGTGAAGTAGGAGGACACTATGTACCTACTTAGAAGGAAGAATGGGAGTTCTTCGACACGAAAGTAATCATTATGAAAATATACGACTGCGTTTAAGTTGATAAATTGGTGGCATTTTCTCAATGCTGGGTGGTCGTGCCCACGCCCACCGCTGACTTAGAGTGGGATTGGACAGCTTCCAGTCAATAACTCAAATGGGGTCACTCGTCTTATGACTTCAGCTGTAACATTACTTTCAAATAACGTTCAGAAGTTAGGATAATAGTTCATTTTTACAAATTGCCCATTAAATCGACGTACGAGTAGGTGAAGATATTTTCCGAATTACGGTCATAAATTAATTTCTTACAGTTATGTCATATAGGATTTGTCTTTTTAGGTAATTATACATAATGATTTAAAACCAATTGTAATGTATTTTATTTATTTTTAACCCACTCCTCACCCCCTTGTCAGCCGTTACCTACTTTCAAAATAAGTAAAAAATAACAGCCACTATTTGGTACTTATATAAAATACTGTAACACCATATTGGCCATAACATACTGAAACTGCTCAACAGTATTACAAGTAGTAACTTCGTAATAGCAAGTTCAGTTTATTCTCTTCCATTCATATACACAAGTCTATGAAAAAATACGTTCGCGACAGAGAGATGGAACCAATAGACTCGCTATTGGAAGAGCCCGTTGATTGTCTCTACACCGGAGTTATTGCACGCCACACATTCATCTTCATTTATCACGAACTATTCGCCGTGGAATTGTGTGGATAGGCCAACTGTAAAATAATTTGTTGGGAATTTTCCAAAGCGTTTTTGAAGTTTTTAAAGGATGTCAAATATATTCTGAGATTAATAATGGCTTACAAACATTACAACGTATTTTATTCGCCTTCTTCAGTAGGTATATGTATGTATGTATGTCAATTTTTTTGGCAAGCCCTAAAGTCTAAACGGCGTGACGGACGACTCACATGTGGTGTCTTTAAATTCGTTTCCATTGTGGGAGTGGCATAGGTCATAGGTATGTCTAATTTTTGCCTAAACTTATCTTAGGTGCTTACTATAAACCGTAAGCAAATATGTACTGACGACAGAAACAAACCTACTACTAGATCAAGTAAATTTGAGCAACTTTTTTAATTTAATTGGAATGACATATAAGTCGTTACTCACATACGTAAATAGGTTCACGTTCCTGATTTTTATTTTTCCCTCTTGCAGTACCGAAGTGTCGTATCGGCTGCAAAAATTTAATTGATGTGACAAATTCGCTGGCACTCAGACTGGATAAAAGCTCTTAAAATTATTTTAATATTTTTTAAATAAATTTGACAGCAGCACGTGTAAAGAACGTGTATTATTCTTAAAAAGCATTTTGAATAAAATTCCATAGTCCTTACTCAAAGAAGGAATTTCAATAGGAATTTAAAAACTAAAGGTCTCCTGACAATAATTGCGTCTCGAAATTATAAATAAAAAACGTATTTTTTTATTAATGATAATGATGGCATGACAAGTCACAAGCCACTAATTAATGATCACATAATAATTTTATCTGTACTTACGTTTCTACTGATAAATTAATCGTACTATCGTGTCCAAATGTTGTGTCAAATTGATTTATAACGCAGAATACCCACTGGTCAACCTCATGTGCTTGCTATATTCGTTTCAGCGAGCAACACATTAATAATGGCAAATGGCTATTAATTTATCAATTTACGATTACATAAATAGCCAGAATTTTTAATGAACTTTTTTTTCTTAAAAACCTGTAATTTCAAATAATAATAAAATAGTCGAACACATACCATGATCTATGTTATAATTGGTTACAAAGTATTATTATTAACCTCAAAGTTGTTGAAATCGAAACAGTATCGATAGCTTAGTTCATCCGTACAGCGTGGGATGTAATAAAAAGAATGAGTATGTTACGAAGTCGAGATATCTTCAGAAAATATACGATTGTCTTTCTTGTATTTTCCTATCTCTAGCTCGTAGAAACTAAGTAATAATATAGTTAAATTTATACTTGGATTCGAATAATAAATCATTGCGAATATAAAACAGAGGCTTCTTTTCATTATGATAAAGAAAAAAGGTTATTTTTAATTACGAGGACGACAGGTGAGAGGTCATTGTTATGTAAATTAAATGAAATTATTAAGCTTTGTTTCAAGAGAGCTTTTTTGTTATTATTTTTACTGAGCCAAGTCGTCAAGCTAACGCGAAAATTGACGTTAACCTAATTCGCCTAGCTTATTGAATTTCAAGAAAGCTTGGTATAAATTTGCGACCTCGTAGCAATTTGTGTTAATTTCATATCGTTTCAATTCGTATTGTTAATTTCATTTCGATGAAGTATATAAAACTGTAATAATTTAAACGAGAAGATGAAACGCTTTTTGCTACGTTATACTGTCATAACTTCCACTAGGATTCGTTGAGAACAAATAGGAACATACACAAATCTAGATTGAGAACAGAAATTACACCTCATCAATAAAATGTATGCCTCGCTAGGTCAACAAAATATTGTATACCCTATTGCTGCTTTAAAATTTAACACAATACAATAACAACTACTTAATCAATAACTTTAAAGTATTCACAACCATACGATTAAACGTAACAACTTCGGCCTAGATAACCCAACACACCCTTACATTTAAAGCTTCCGAAATAGGTCCCAATGAAGAGATATTGCCTCAGAGGTTCTGCATATTTGCCCGTCCCATAAGCGACATAAACCCACGTTTAGAAGCCTCTCTGGTCCGGATCGAACAATTACTTAAGAGCCGTTGACCCATTTCGGGGCACGGGCTTGGCTCTCTGGCGCATTCAAGCGGGTCGCGATGACAAGTCGACGTAATGCGAATATTAGACGATTACACAACGCTATAACGTATTGATTTTGAATATTGAATGTGTTATTTGAGAACGTTGATCGTAAAATTCCGTACGAGATCCCTTAGGCTTACATGTTTAGGTGCAGTCAATTGAGTACAATTATAACGGTAGAAGACGCGATAGAACACGCCCCTTCCTTGTTAAAAGCTTTTATTTAGTTTTACCTGTCCCGGTGTGTGTAAGCTAAATTTCACCCACTTCCCGGTGTCTGATTGAGCTAAAATTTTACACACTGGTCCAGTCCTGGTGACAATGCATGTTAATCATAACCATGATGTGATCCTGCTACCAGGATTGGCTCCAGACGATAGAACTGTTCAACGGTTAAAAGCTTGTTTAAAAAAAATGTTTTTAATTTCATGTTTGTTGGTAGGTTTCGCGTAATGATTGACATGACATTGACATTTAAACCCCTTTTAGGAATAATGCAGGCACATGCAAGTTTAAGATTTGTCTTATATTTTACACAGAGAAAAAGAGCAGAAAGCAATATGCATAATGTATTAAACACAATTAACTTAAAATATAAAAGATGACACAAAGCAGAGACCACTTATCATAAGTATACATAACATGTCTCGTTTGCTCATTTCTCAACAGTTTGACCTTATAAATATTTATTAAGGTTCAATTTATCTTATTGAATTTTATAACATTACCATAGTGAGACAGTAAAGAAAGTACAGTCGCTTAACTTAAAATAATTTAAATACGAACAATTCAAGGACATTATTTCGAAACCCTGAATACTTTCAGTATCTATTTCGACCATTCTACTTCAGCAACATGCCAAAACTTCCAAAAGTTGTAACTTACGGTTAACTAACAAACATTAAAGGATGTGAAGGAAGATATTTCGAACTTAGCTCGTTCTGGCCGCTTCATAGCGCTATTACGCGCTAAGATTTCCCCAGACGTTTCACAACCTTAATAAACTTCCGTTTCCACCAATACGACCAGCCATTAGGCAACAGGCATTTCGTTACATATTTACAGCTTCGTTGAGTCGTGTCATGCAGACTGGACGTGTACACTCATGTCCATAAATATCTGACTGTCTGAGCTGAAATTTTTCATGCGGTTATCCGTATATGATGCATATACATATGCTGATCTTATGAAGAAATCCGTAGGTGGCCCTAGGGTCTCCTTAAGCAAACCTCACAACCCTATCGAAATTGGACTCGGTTGATTGATCTGCTTGGTGCATACTTTTCTGTTTATTAATATTACGAAAAAGACCAACTAATTCCAAACTACGGTGGCGACTGACCTTCTCCAATAATACACTACTCCTATGATAATACAGAGAGAACTATATATTATTCGTTGTTCTGTGGTCTCCGTTGGGAAAGCGATAAAACCTATACAAATATTTGTTTATTTACTGCTCGACTTAAAAAAAATAACAGTTGGCTTTTTTATTTCCTGTAAATCATAATATGTTTGAACGTTATGATAATGTAATGATACTCCGAACATAATCCATAACGTGATTCACAATTTGCAGATTAATCTGAACTCAATTTTGATAATATTACTAATTTAAATATTAATGTACCTATGGTATCGCAGTAATGAATACAATATCACGATAGCCAACTGGATTAATAATAGGATTCAAAGATAGGAAATTAAGACCTCTTATCTAAATTAAGGCAAGATATAGATCTAATGTTGGGAAGTGCGTGGGTTGTCCCAATTTTCGGTGATTGTTTAAGACTCAATCTACCCTTAACGGATACGCTTATAGTCCTATTTTGGGGTAGTAATCAATACCTTTTGAAACAACAACTTTTTATTTAATTTACTTTATTATACATGTCGCTACTGTTTGTGGAACGCACTAAAATAAACTTAAATATATACTTAAATAATTATTATTATGGACCTAACAGAAAGCTCAATTGAATATAAGTTATTTCTTATATAATTGTTAAATGTTTCTATAAATTATAATGACTCATTTAATAATCTAAACGCAATAAAAATGTATTTTTCTCTGACACAGGAAACACATCAAGTTCCATTTATAAAATATTAAAAAAATATAACTTAATTCATTACGTAAGTAAGTTCTCTACTCAGTCATTACATAGACAAATGGACAGCAGTTCCATAAGAGAGATAAATGATGTCTAATTAATTTAGAAGAAATAAGATGGCGGGCTTAAACTGAAATGGAGTCCTAAATTAAGGGCTTTATAAAAATTATTTGAATAAATAAACTAACTGACGGTAAAAATCTAAATAAATCTTGTTTGCTTGTAGTTCGTAAAGAGTCCCTAACATAATTACGCTAGCGGTTTTTAAACAACTAGAGTATAGCAGTTTTGTGGGAATATTAAAATATTTACGTAAAACTGCGTGCTAAATACGACAAGTTAAAAAAAAATTACTGTATATTGCACATAATTCAAAACACATAAGTATATAACATACATAGTAGATACAAATGGAGCCACCAGAAAAATAAAAGTACCTAATAGGTACCTATGTTTTTTTGCATCGACACATGCATTTCCCTTTTCCTAAACTATCGTTCTTTACATACAAGTGTATTTAGCTAGTGTGTATAATTGTATAATGACGTAACTCCATTTTCATTCTATAGTAAAGTAAGATACAAGTCGTGCCGAGTTATGATATTTTCTAGGTAAATAAAATACAATTTCAAATCCTACTTTCTTTATAACCTAGTCAAAAGGCAAGTTACTCTCGTTAAGACGGCCTTTTGAACCAAGTCTATGTCAGAAAGCTGCATCTCTTGAAGAGTAAAATAAAAAGATTTCTGTATCTATCTCCAGGGAAATAAATAAACACTCGCACTTTCTTCCCTTCCCGGTAGTCTATAGCAAAAACATTTTATATTACTTTTTAATTATACACTCTAACTCTTAGAATTGGATACAAAGTTCCTATTTAATTAAAATGTTTCATCAACTGATTCTGCCACCAGGAACAATTGTGTAATATAATTATATTTTATTGCTTTTAAATCTTTTTTCATATAGTTTTGAATCTCAAAAAACAAAAAATAATATGGCGACTTTTCAATATATTTCGGACAATAACAATATAATGCTCTATGGTAATTATCTACTGATCATCTATTACTGTTACAGATCGTTTGTCAGCTTTTTAAAAAAAAAATTAGCACCTTTATTTAAAAAATGTAACCTGGATCTTACCTCGTCGGTCACTTATTTTCCAGAACTATAGATTAATTTAAAATGGCTCTCTTATAACTGCAACAAAAAAGTGTAGACAAATATTAACCTAGCCAGAATTCCTGATTAAAACTTGTTCCACAAAATTAGAGTCTAGCGAATAGAGCTCAGGGTTTAAATTTAGTTGTCGCGCACTGCGGTACTTTATATCAACATATTTCGTTATTCATTACGTTTACATGCAAAAGTTTTATTACGGAACCCTCGTGTTAGTGCTGCATAATAATAGGCACTTGCCAGTTGCCACTACAACTTTGTGGATTGAGCAATCTCATTAAAGGAATATGTCGCTGTGCAAATCACATTTTACATTAACGGAGTCAAAATTGTACATTGGATATTTTTTGGAAAAAAATTTAGGTAGTGTTAAAATACTATAAAATTTCTTTTGGAATCATGTGTTTTTGAGCATAACGAAGAAACTTATTAAAGGATTTAGAAGTTAATTGTTATATTTGTAGCTTATTTAATTGAGATATATATCTCTATACATTATTATGCTTGAAAAAATGTTTTGTTTTGAAAATAAGAGGTTATTTTGAACTGAATTTATATAGGTATATGAATATCTTTGATCAGGGTGTTTAGTATAAGCAACTTTAAAGCTTAATTATGATAAACAATTTTAAAAGCCCCTTTGAAACTAAACGAGCAAGAAAAATGTCTGATAAAAATGAGTAACAATTGTTTCGGATGCGGGAGCTATTTATAAACTTAAAAGATAAGGTTCTCGAAGTAAAACGAAAGAGGTATAGTTACTCGTTTTATATGAAATTTTTAGTATGTTTAAAATAGTCAGTCTACGTGTAAAATATACTTAACGTAGTAAATTGACATCAAAGGGCTTCCTCTAGAGCTAATATTTAACAAATAAATCTAACATCTAAATCTAAAAACCACACTTTTCCATACATACAAAAATCGTAACAAAATGATGAGTCATAATTATATGGTTACTAACATAATAATTATATACATTTCATGAAAACTCGCTAGTAACCAAACTCAAGTAGATTTTGGCTTTAATTTTTAAACTTTTTTTCTTGCAGAATTAATTTACATACCTAATTATGATTTTTATTGTATAATCACAATTTTATGATATTTTGTCATTTTTCAAGTACATTCTAAAAGTTATAATTAAGTGTGATATAATGAGCACTTAAATTAAATAACTTAGAATTATAGAAGATTAAATATTTTCTCAAGATTGTAAACAGTAATGGCATCGCAATACAAAGGCAAGGAAAATTCGTGGAATTTTCATTTATTTAATAAGTCTCAAGATGTTAATGTTAAATTACTTTGACTACTTAAGTTCTTGAGGTTTCTATTGAGACATAATGTTTATTCATCATACCAATATGACATTTTTTTTTCAAAATTGTGGACATAAAGAATGTTATTTAAGGCTCTTTTCGTTCTTTAGGTCTTATTTGATGAAGCCCTTGGTATATTATACACCTATGGGCAAGAATGGTATAAAACCGAAATAGTTTTCTGTAACTCTACGGTTTAAATAGAACAAAATAAGTTTATAATTTAATGAAATGAAATTTATAAACAAATGTTATCTTACTTCCAATAACTTTATGAAGTACTTATATACCTAAAGCAAAATTTAAACTATTCTTGTACTTCAATCAAAGTTTTAAAAATATTCTATAAAACTTCATGAATTTATAGTTATAACAAAACAAAATTTAAAGGCGAAAGGTAGTTAACCGATTTCTTTTCTTTATCTTTTGAAACAAAATGATTATTCCCTATGCTGAAAGATTTTAAAGAATAAGAATTTATTTTTTGTAAAATTTGAGATAGTTTTAAAGCTCTGTGTATTTTATTGTTAAGAAACTTTTTAAATATAAAGGTGAGACTAACTTTTATATAGTCGTATAAAGTCTTTTTTCGTCTTGTGATAAAGACTTCAAAGGTATTCCTACAAAATAATCACATACTAAGTCATCATCAAAATATCTTTCAATATCATCTACAAAATTTCCTAAAATTTTATAAAAACGTCAACATTATTTCCATAAATGTATTAAACGTTCACAAGCACCATATTTACATATTCTCATTTCCCATTTACTCCGCGATCAATCATTTAAAAGCTGGTTTGTGCCCACATCTTGACAAAACTTTTCGCCATTCATCACCAAAACATTTACGACGTGGGGTTGTTTCCCCAATTAATGACGTCTACATTTCCCAGCGAACAGAGAAGTTTATTCGCGATTATAATCGTTATTTATATCAAAGAGTCTCAATAAATGATATAATGAGAACTAGAAAATTCCCAGGAAAAAAGTAGGTAGGTACGGTTAGATTTATGTAAAGTAAATTTTAATAAATAGTCCGCGAGCCTTTGCCTAATCTGTATTAAATATTTGTTTATTTTATTTCCCTAGTGGATTGATAAAATACCTTTGGCGTTCTTATATTGGGAATAATATAATCCGCAACCCATTCGTGCGTAAGATGCCGTCCTATTTCTGTCGCGCAAAATACATCAAGGTTTCACATTTTTCTGATATTTTCTTTAATAATGTAGGTAGTCCAGCAAATAGCTGCAACCATCCGAAAATGGAGAATTTTACTCTTTAATTCGTATGAACCCATAGAATTGCAGAACAACGATATATGACCTACGAATCAAATACAAAACTTAAACATAATTGGTTAATCATTTGAATGGATTAAGTGTACTTTTCCATCGAACTGTACCCAATGTACGTGACTTTATTCCAAAGAAAAACGAATCATCGATCGCAATAAGCTCCTTGAAAATTAAAGTTCCTTTAAGGATAACAAGAAAATGAATTCCAGGTATCAACAAAGGAATCAGAGTGAAGTTATCAACGAGAGGAGTACCTCTTCTAAAACGTTGTATGTTCGTTGCGATCTTCACGATATTATTATTTGAAATAGGGTTCTAACTAGTGAGTACTTGACAATGGTTTCCAATTCAACGTGCAATTTCTCGTTCTCCGATAGAATTAATATGTTATGAGCAGAAAAGTAAAGGAAATATACGAGTACTTTTATTGGAAGAACTACTCGTAGTTTTATATGTCAGCAAACTACAATGTATCAACCAAGATTTAGTTTGAACTGAATACTCGAATTTTGACCTTTAAGGCATAATGGTTAGCATTATACTGTCCTTCTGAGAATCCTGGGTTCGATTCTTTGCGAGAAAAAATATGAATATTAAATTAAATAAAAAATCCTAATTATATAGATACTACGCTTATACGTATGAGGTAATGTTATTAATTTTTTTATAACCATCTCATAACAATAATATTCAATTACTTAAATATGTCCAATGGATTCAATATCCTGCTTTGGTACCCACTGTGTATTGTATATCAGTCACTATTGTTCCCTCTACGAACGAATCGAGCATTTGTGATTTATCTCTTACGCACATAAAACCTCAACGACGGATTGTAAACAAACCGATGAGAGTAAACAAAAGTTGCTTATTAAGGGTTGAGGGAGTAATAAAATGGCGCGGCGAATATCGGAACATGTCGACGATTTTATATGAAAAATACGTGCTACTGATGCAAGAAAAGTGCCAATTTTTACTCGATTACGCTAGATATGTATGTCTTTTTCTTTGGCAAACATTACAACTCAAACGACTTAACGAATATCAACGTTAGACGTCATTGAATTCTTCTCTATCATGGAAGTGTCAGGGTATATATTTTTCATAAACAAAAGGATTTTTTGTATTTCTGAGCTTCTCACGATTTTGTAATTGGTATTGATTCAATAGAACATTTTAGTGTGTAACCTGCTACGAGTTGTGCTACGGCGTAGACCGCGCTACGGTCGTAGCAACATAACTCATGTTTAATAGGCGTTATTGCGCTATTCCAAGAAATAATATTGTTCTTAAATACTAAACTGAATTTTATGTCTATTTACTTTGTTATTTTTTGTTAAGATAACAATGTTAGATTTCCTTATTTAACCAACCGCAAACTTTTTACATATTTAAGTACCTCTTCTACGAAAGATAGGATTTTTAGTTGGCTATGAAGATTTGAAGTATTCATATTGAAAATGAGTCTCTTGCGAAAAGTAGTTTTGAACTCCCTTCTTTAAGAGATCGCATTTAACCCAACTGGACAGTGAGTTCTTAAAATCCACTAAACCTACTCTATCTAGAAAACAAACAAAACAACGAGCTATCAGATGATATCTAATGGTCAGTGTAACCAAAAATAAATGTAAATATTTCCTTAACAAAACCCTTCTTACTACGCACCTCTTTTTTCTATTGGCACAGCAAATTAGATATTGTATATGTTCCAACGGTAAGTATAATTGGAAACAGACACGAATTAGATTACTTAACGTAAGTCGAGAGGATATAAGAGAGCTTTCGACGCCTCTTAATCCAATTTGAGACAAAACAGAAGTTGCCGTAACTCTAATTATTCGATTGCTAAGTAATGTAAGTAGTTAATTGTAAAGCAAAATATTTGTTTCGGACAAACAGTTATTATTTAATACTCTTAAAGTTGTGACATGCTTAAAATTTATGAAACACTATAACTTTTATATTAAACTGGATATTTCCCTATTTAAAAATCTTATATAACCTAACCTCTTAACCATGCAGCTGCCTTCAAAAGAGGATAGGCCTAGGATTGCTTCCCGATGAGGCAAAATTTAAATCTTTAACTTTAAATCCCTGTTTTCGGTATGACTGCGTGTGACATATCTTTGTGTTTTCTTTACTAGCTATATACACTTAGGCTTTATTGCTTAGTTTCATAGCCAAGCTTATACTTGTAACGTTATTTATACTTAGCTCAATATTATTTTTCTTCCAACTATTAAAGTCAAATACACGACCTCTGTTACAGTTTATTAAAGCTATATAAAACAATTATTACTACATAAACAGATCGTATAGTAAATAAAAACGTGCGTGGATACAATTGGTCAACGTCCAGAGGAAAGATTTAGTTAAGTGTCACGAATATTTCTGCGAAGCAATACAAAACGACCAGACGTGACCTGACTATAACCTAGCGATATGGAATACATTATTCATCCATTCCTATTACATTTGTATGGATTTTCCTATTTCATCATGTACCCTGTATATTAATTTATATCGCTTATCTGTTGCTGGACAGTGAAACATAAATTCAATGATTTACATACAGTTATACCTATTGATCTGTACTTGAGCGCAGTCAAGGGGAATTCTGTAATTGTGGTCAAATAGAGTTATGTACAGTTGTTAGCGATCAATTTATACATTAGTAATCAATTAATATAAAAAAATAACCTGAATGCTCAAAAATAGGGTGACAGAAAATTATTTTTGAATTGATTTAGTAACTAGTAGACATTACGCCTTAAAGCTCGGTTCTTAAATCGAACATAAAAGCAATATACATGTAAATAATGTTGTAAATTGTTTACACTTTCTGTACATAAAAATGTTAACAAACAACATAAACTGTAAGCAACGTCTGCAAAGTTGTTTCCATAAAACCTGCGACACGATTGTTAAAATGCAATGGGATTCATTAACCATCGCAATTTCAAGTCATTACGTCCTTTCAGTAGTGCTCGGCTTTGATAAAAAATATCCTGGTAATAATGGCTAGTCCGGCAGATTACTGTAGAACGGCGTCGACCGCTTGTGCGTTGCGTCGGTGGAGAGGGGACTGTTGTACAACTTAGGGTTGTCAATTTAACTTAAATATAATTGAGGAAATAAAATTAAAAAATATTATTTTTTATCCTTTCGTTATTCAAAAACTTACTTCTAGCTACCATACTGGTATTCCCTGTGTTAGAATTAAAATATTATTTGCTTTTTAAACATTATGTAACTCATTAAGGATTTATGTATCATAGTATGTATTTATTTATGTATGTATTTATTTATGTATATTATGTATTTATGTATCATAGTAGTAATGTATTTTATTAATTTTCTGATAAAAAAGATATTAATGAAATTATCAATTAAGTATTTCGAAACCATATCGCAATGTCTTAGCTGAGTGTTTTACGTATACCACTGCAAGCAAATCTATAATCTTTTTGATTTCAGAAACTGGCAACCCTAAGACTCATTTATATCTATGATTATTCACCCAGGGCATTGTAGTACGGCCCATTGTCCCACTAATGAGCGATCGCAGAATTCACGCACATCTCCATATTTAGAGCGACTCTACGCTGAAAAGATGTTTTTACAACCTAGCATCATTCGAATTAACCCCGCTGCCTCTACAATTGTTCTAATGTAATTTGCATTAATATTTGTAACCCCGACTTTTGTGGGACGTTTTTTACTGAAATTAGATGGGTCGAATGGTAAAATATTATTATGTCCCGTTAATAATAATTCTTTGTAAAACGCAACTTTAATTTTGGATTCTTTTCAGCAAAATTTTTGGGGTTACAGGAACATCTAAGTTAGCAATATGTTCATGTTTAACAACTGTCATATTGAACAATCGTGTGCCATTTAAATTAAACCAAAATAAACCTTTTTTTATTTTTTCATCCGTAAAGGATTTTATAAAAAAAAATTAGTTTATAAACCGCGTGACAAAAAGCGTAATAAATAGTTTTATTCATTGAGATAAAACAAAATCTTTATTCAATAAAATGAAGCTATACAAGTGTAGTCCATCTATAAAAATCCTGACAAGAATATTCCGTACGATAAGTAAATAAACGAAACATGTTATTCAGCATAACACTGATAAATGATATTAGTTATACCAACATTGAGGTTTGTGTATTCGCTTATTCGTTGTGATGAATAGCGAAATTCAGTTACTTTACCAAGACGAGGGCCTTATACTTAGTATTATGAGGTTTTCTTATGAAAATAAATATTGAATAATAAATTTTATTAGTGAAATTAGATATTGATTATAAACACCCGTATGACGCAATGGTTATATACCGGATCGCCGTTCAAAGGGTCCTGGGTTCAATTCTCAGCGGGGCCGAAATTTAAACGATGAATTTAATTTTCTGTTTTCGGTCTAGGTGTATGTTTGTGTATTTCTATGTTGTCCATGGCACCCACGACACAGGGAATCCTGGGATAGTCTTACTCATAGGAGTGTATAGTTATTTACTATTAAACAATTTATGTAGAACGTAAATATAATATGAGTAATAACCGTAATTTTTATTATCAACCCTAACCGTGCTTATATAATTGATGAACACAGAAAGGAACCTTTTTAATTAAAGCAATCTTTAATTACATTACATAACAGTAATAGTAGTAACCGCTTATTGATAACTAAGAAATATATCTATGTTTTTTATCATATGGATATCTTTAAATAGAAGTGGTTAGAAAAGGAATGTGCGTTTATAAATGCACTTTCTAGGGTAGTAAAAGATCTTTTATTCTGACTGACCTCTAAAGACTACTAATCTACACTGGGGCAGCGTGGTCGAGTATGCTGTATGCCTCCTCGATAATTGATGAGGTAGTGGGCCTTCTGCTTGAAATGAAACCCGAGTCTCAACTTCAGTTACTACGTACAGTTGCACAGTTACTGTATATTGTAAATATTTAAACCTGTTCTTAAAATGCAAATAATATGCGAAAATATTCAAACTTCTCAATACTGACTACAAAACGTCTAGATGCTTTGCTTATTAATTTTTGTAAGAAATTAGAATCTTGAGGTTTCGGTCAATACACTATTAATAGTTGGACGCCACTACAGCAAAGTTGCTGAGCTGTAATTTTCATAAAATATGCAAGACTATTTTACGTTAACGTTTTTTTAATTTGTAATCAAATATTTTTCCCATCGTTGCCATGGTATTTTTGTCAATCAAACTTTGCATTAGAGGGTAGGGATACGAGTAAAGTTAAAGAGAAAATTTTATAATTTATACAAGGTTATAGCGTCATAATTTGGTTGTTTACTCTTATAAGTAGGTATATTTTAATAATAATTAATATTATACCAATAACTCAATGTTACCTGTTTCAAATTCACAAAAAGATTATTTAAGTCGGTCACTTACATAATCATAAAGTTTCATAACTCAAACTGAAAAATGTATTGCACTTAATTTGCTTATAATTATGTATACCTATATAGGTACTTACATTCATTAACTTAAACATCAGTTTTTTAAGTGTCTCCATTAAAAAGACAGCGAAACAACTTCTAAGAACATCTATTTATAACG
>LGAG01000832.1:80298-108615 GCA_001278395.1 Lerema accius | reverse complement strand
TAGAATGTTAGATGTGGCGTCTGTCTGGGGCACTTCCGGTTGTTACAAATGAACGTTTGTTACAGTCGATATTCGACAGAAAGAGCTTTTCGTGCTATTCTCTTCCCTATACAATAAAACTATACCTATACTTACTAGATACTGTTAAAACCTTACAGCCTTTTAATGTGGTGATAAAATAGTTTCCAAATTCATGGATAGATAATCTCACAGTAGTAGTAATCACGTAGCAGTTTATTATAAGTTCATTAATAAAATTACAAAAGGTTAATCACAATAATCCCTCGGAAACTAACTAACTATATTATAATTAAACGGTCAAGCATTTTTTAACTGTTAGCTCCTCTCCCTTTTTCCCGCGCTTATTGTTACTATTGTTAGGTATATTCTTTTACACGCTCCATTATGTCTAGGCATTATTCCATACAGCCGTGATAGAAAAAGAAATAGTTGATTACATACATCTAATACGTGCAATAATGTTATACCTACTTAGTTTTAAAGATTAGGTCATACTAAAAAAAAATTGCAAAAATCTGTCTCTCTCTTTCGTAATCATTACATAACTTTTTTTTTATACAATTATGTAATGATCAATTTGTATACAAATTGTCGTTTATTGTAACGACAACGTTGTTTCAAGTAAAAAATTTGAATGATTAAGTAAAAAATATTTTTTAGTTGCTATGCCAATGGGAGGCAGGGAAGGGAAATCTATTACAATACGTGTCAGTATTCCTATTCAATTCAAATCCACCTAACTTCTGAGCACACAAAAACAAAACTACTTATAATTTTCCTTTTCCTATCCTCCTGCACCTTATGGACATTGACCACCCCTTGGACATTGGCTAATCCCCTTGGGCATCATGTTGCTGGGTCCACTATTTAAGGCTGTTACGTAGTACTACATAGCACTTATTAAGTAGTTCAGTAATCGTGTAAACATCACGAAGATAATAAAATCTCCACCTTTGAAGTTGAAACTTCCAAGACTTTCGTTCCAGTACTTGTACTTCTCAAACTTCACAACAGTTCTGAAGTTCAATGAAGTTTGCACTGCCAATAGCAATCAAGAAAATGAATGTTTCTCATTCTTGCTGTCAGCTCCGCCCCAGTTTGTTTATGTTTTACTTAACAGCTGTCTGTTCTCTATTGTCTCTTAAATAAAGCGCGCTGATTTATTAATTACGCCAGCAAATTAACTTCAGTCTGTAGTTTTCGCAATTATAGAAACTTGACAATAAGATTTATGCTTTTACTCTCGTTCTGATTTTTTAATAGGAGCTGATTTTCTTTACTTATTACTTACATTTGAGAATTCATTAATCAGATTTAAACGTGCCGTGTTCATGGTTTGAATAGCCTAGTAGGAAAACTTTCATCTTTATGTTTCGTTAAATGCTGCACCATCTTATTTAATTTTCATTGCCTGACAATTAACTTAAACTTTAAACGCTTGTGTTACTCAGTAAGAACTTTACAATTTTTATCTTTTTGTCAATCTGCAACTTAGCAAATCTATAAGTATAGTTGTAAAAGTTTACGATCAAACTATTTTTACCCAACTACGCCCGTAAGAAAGTTATATTTTTCGGACCCATGTATGTATGTTTATTTCTTTCGCACGCTCTACAGTCAAACCGGTGTGTCGGATTTCAGTAGACGGATTTTGATACTTATATCTTTTAACGAACTCTAGTATGTCTGTCTTCTTCCAATGATTATAATTATCGATCCATCATAAATCTGCGCAATAATAATTCACTAACCGTAATTCTAACAAGGCATAACCCATCAATAGAACACAATACAACACTTAACTAGCTTCCCATTGAAAATCAGCTATAGTGTAAACGCAGCCGTAACCGCAATTACGAACACGGAAGGAACCATCGCAGACACGTCAATGAACTATTATACAACCAACTGAATGAACTATGCAGCGTCCCGTGTTACTCGCATGTAGGGAATGTCAGACAAACTGCACCGGAAGTACAATTCGAATGTAGAATGACAAAATTATGTACATATTTTTCACAATTTTGTCCCTGTTAAAATGAAATCGTACTACCAGGGTGCAAAGTTCAAAACTGTTAAACTTCTACTCTTTTTTTTTAAAATAGAATTGGAGTCATTGTAGTACTTTTTGTCAGCAATTTATGTGAATGCAGTAAGTATGTATAGATGTTTCAATGTTGAATAACATTATCAGTATTAATTATGTAAATTAAAAACAACAAAATAATCAACTGTCTATTAGTAATTAACTCAAAACACTTTCAAACTTTATGTTCCTTTCGAAAACTTTTAGCGCATAGCAATTATGACCAAAATGTAAAGATGTTATTATTATGTTCCTTATATTATATGTCCATTATATATGTATTATTCTTACAATATTTACCAATGTAATTAGATTTCTAGAAGTCAGTTGGTTTAATTTCAGTTGGTGCTTAATCCATTTTGATGTTCACTTGTATCATCATTCATCATCATTACAACCCATAACTGTCCCACTGCTGGGCTCGGGTCTCCTCTTACAATGTGAGGGGTACAGGCCATAGTCTACCACGCTGGCCTAGTGCGGATTGACAGACTCAACAACTCAGTTCACTTGTATACATATATTATTATGTATACTGTACATACTTTGCATCAGGTATATACTTACTGTCAAACCCGGTGGCGGTTGTACTGAAATTAAACGGAAATCGAAAGCTGCGGCTTGTGGCATCCACTGGCTCTAGGTAGAGATAGTTACGGTGCAGTAAAATTACAATTGTAGAGTTCGAGGCTCTACATTTATTTATAGAGTCGATTGATCATACATCCCATTATTAAGGTGATACAAAAAGTGAATTATATTTAATAAGAAAGCGAAACAGTGTGGTGGTTTGAGTACATTATACAATTAAAAAATTAAACACCCACTAAAGCATTTAAGTTAAATTTCAAGTCAAGAAAAATAATATGAGATTTTTATAATCTATAAGTTTTCATTGAATATTTGTTAGGTATAGCAAAGTGAAAGGGAGGTATAGCAAATCGAGTTCTGTTGCCACATCATAAATTAATGCTTAATACTTTATGTTGCTCGTAAAAACAACCATTCTAATCTTTATTGCTTGTCAGCCATTAAGCCATTATTATGTAGAAACAATAGACCATTTACTAAACTATTTAAGTTCTTATGTACTTAGGTACCCGTCGAACAGTGGTCTAAATGGGTTGTATTAATATGAAACACTCATAAAGCGCTCCTAAGCCTTCTGTGTAACTATTAGGAAACCACAGAGTAAATAATGTTCGGGAGTTATTAACGCGATTAAGGAATTACTTACAACTAACAACTTAGCGCTAACACATCTATCATAGTATTAAGTGTTTGAAAAGCAAATATTTAGATATTTCGACGGAGAGTGTTGTGAAATTAATCTGTGTAATTACTAACTCGTATCTCGGTTTCCTTTGCTACATGATTTATGTACAAGGTTATGTTAAAGAAGGCTGTAAAACGGTATTTACTCGTTAACATAAAGAATGAGCTGACAGAACGTCTTTGTTTTTACTTTAATAACCTCACTTTAAAATTCGTAAAAAAATTCGGTGTTTAAAAGAGATTCATAAATATAGACATTTCGACTTCTATCTATATAACTGTGATGGAGTTAAATAATATATTTTATAGATTTTTTTGTTTTTATATAAAATAAGTTTATAAGTTCTATGTGAGGTATATGATTGTATATCTGTGACACTATTGCTCTGAAATTAATGAACCAATTAAGATGCGTTTTGTTATTCTGATCATGATTATTATTAGCTTTAATTGATTAAAACTACACAACTTTTAGGGGCTTATTAATATAGTTCAATATAGTTTCATAATTATTCTAGTAACAGTTATAATATAACATATCTAGTTTTAACGTACAATTTCTCCAGTGATATTTTCTAAGTGTAGAGTTGAACACATAGATAATATTTGTTGTGTATAATGTGGAGCTGATATTCTCAAAGCGTAGTCTACAAACATTGGTTCTACAAACAAAACGAATGAGAGCGTTCATAAAGAATCGATAACTTTGAATTTGAATAAAATTATTTGTATACGTACGAGTGAACGACGCCTCCTAATAAATGTTACTTGGAAAAATGTGTTTAGTTTCTTTTAGTTTAGATACAGTCCATCTATCGCTCTCAAAATATTTTCTCCTACAAACAATATCAAAGTAATTCTACTTGAAATTAACCTCATATTGTCATCGGGATCATCAGGTACAAAAGTACTAAAAAAATGTTAGCCACATTCTTTTATTATTATAAAACAAAACAAAAATCTCTCTTATGTATAACCATTACAAAAAATGTATACTTAGTATGGTCTGTGTTTGGGATAGTGTAGTTCTACTATACTATACATACTATAATATCCATGGGCGGTAGGGGTTAGTGGCACTGCCAGCTCGTTTCCTATCATAATGGTATAAAATTATAGTATTGAACCTGCAAGAAATATTGCATCTAAATGGAATGTTAATTGATCTGTTTCTTTACAGCCGTGAGAGCATCGCCGGAGCCTAGAAGGCTGCCTACAATGCAGGAGCCTCCACATCACGTAGAATTCACCAACGACACAGGCGCCATACTCAGCTGTTCGTTGCACGGCACCACCCAATATCAAGTAAGGATATACTAAAAGTAATTAATATTAAAACGTATACCTGAAGTTGAGCCCCACCCCCTCAACAGGTATTAAATATACAGGTGAAAACTTTGAACAGAGTAGTATATTTATTTAATTTGCTCCTCAATTTTTATTAACTTTCTTACTGCTACATTGGAGACGAATCCAAAGACACCTACTCGTATTTTAATCCGTCCTGTGCTATAGAAATGCCAAAAAAAGACGTACATAATCGTACATAAGCTACAATTCATGTCTGAAAGTCGTGTTTCCTCTGAAAAGACTTGACAGCAAATCTGAAGAGCATGGTAACGATATCTTTGTCTTTTAGAAACAAATATATTATTTTCATAAAAAATACACGAACACCTATGAATAAATAATTGATTTATCACAATTTATTTTATTAATCAATTACACTAATTACTAATAAACCTCAAATTATTAGTAACCAATTATAGTAAATTATTATATTATGAAGCACTTATATGTATACACTCCAGTGTCCCCAATCACTAGTAATGTTTACATAACGTAGCTCCTAGCTCCTGGAGGTATAATAATCCTGACATAAATCAACAACTAAGATCCGATCCAACATTTGCCTGTAGCCCCCAGAAACGTCAATAGCGGAAGGTCTCGCTTGAACTACGATGTTATTAACCACTATTTACTGGCCTCCAAATTATCGGTACTATGCCATAGTAGGTAGTTCAAGTTGCAATCGTAGTGATGTAGTATTGTATAGTCTTAACAGTTCAATACTTGTAGAAATATCCATATTACTAAGTATATAACGATGTAGTGTAGATAATGATGTGCATGTTACTATTACAGACCTATTTATCTATAATGATAATAAGGGTTGAACGTCCGGTACATTTTAAAAAATAGTACAGGCACGTATGAGTTTGAAATTTGCCATGGTTAAAGTTAACACGGCGAAGAAGTTCATAAAGCTTAATTTTGTTTAAATGTGTAAAAAATACATTTATTTTTTAACATAGCCAAACTCGCTCAATTACTCGTTATGAATTGAGACCGGATACAATTGTCAAGCAGAAAAAGATTGATAGACAGTTCTGTTGACGACATTGACATCTTCCACACAGGTGTATCGAGGAGTCTATAAATCTATTGTTTGATTCAATGAGTTTCGGTCGAATTTCAACCACAAAGCGGGTCCTCTCGTTTAATATAAAATTGTATTAATTTTTTTAAGTTGTCCTATTTAGCACGTAGTTTTACGTAAACCTTGTAACGGAAGTCACATATTTACATTTTATTTATACTTTTTCATTAATATTTAAGCGATTTCATCACTTCTTCAATATCACAAATGCTTCAAAAATCACTAAAACTGCATTAAAAATAAATGTTTTTGGTTTTAAAATAAGACAAATTAAAAAGCACGGACTACAAACACATACGTTCGAAATTCACTACTGTCCTTGCAAAGTCGGGTAAAAAATATAACATTCGTACACACGTAATCAAAGTCATAAATTACTAATGTCGTATTAATCTGTTTTACGAGCTTTTATGACTTTCCTAATCAATACTAATACGTGGTAAGTTGACGGACGCCATCCTAACACTATGTCTTAATCGATTCGGTTATTAGCGTACGACGTAACCTAATATTAATTTGGCTGGAGTACGATATATCATGAATAGTCTTTACGCCCTATTGCTTATGTGTTCGTAGATTACGATTCATGTAACTACCGATTCGATTAGTATTTATTTCCAAAGCCTTCGAGTCTAGTCGATAAGTTAATTAAGTAACCTAATATTACGTATGTTAGTGAGTAATTAAGTACTGTTCGCATATTCTAGTACAATATACAATTAGTCATCTATAGTTGTAATTAACCTCAATTAGTTTTAAGAAACGTTTGATTCAAAATCAATGCGTATTAATATAAATAAAATTATATATTTACTGTTTGTTACATAAACTACGATTGCAATTAACCTTTAATAATGTTAAAATTCCTTAAAATTCTTAAATGAAGTCCTAAAAAGCATAAACAATCCTTACGTTATAAACACTAAAATCCATTTGATTAAACTTGGACGTCCACAACACTAAAGTTTACAATTCGTAAATTTAACACCTGCGTAACAAAGTTCAGGAGAGGTTAACCGACGGTCGCACAACGAGCATGAATTATGTCGGCACAGACACGCCCCTTAGGTGCCAATCTGATTTAGTATTCACAAACCCACTCGCCAACTCAGATATAAATAAAGTTTTTCCATCCGACGGAGTTCGCCTGAAAGTTTACGGTCGCACAGACCCCGCCGGGAAATAAAGATATGCGCATTCCGCCAGTCTTTCACGAATATGAAAAGTCATACGGACCTAAGCTTGGATACACGAGTTTTTTCTTTCGAACGGCTGCGGTATAATACTCGTCCGTTAAGCGCATGCAGGGTAACAGCCTTCAAAATCGATATTTTCATTTTTCATTATCCCGGGTGACCCCGATAACTGTAATACCGGGGTAAATAAGAACTGCTAGTGTAATCCCCCCTTATAAATATTGTCGTGCATTTACTGTGTACACCATAATGGATGGCATCAGAAAGAGATTAGGGTTCAAAACTTAAGTATTATAAAGCTCAGGACTCACCAAAAGGCTTGTGGTGCAACCTGATTAAATTACCCCGTTTATTGTTCAGAGGAATTAGGAGGTACATTATGTACTTACACGTATTGTAACTTTTAGAATCACATTACGCTTATAACTATGTACCTATTTTTCAAATATTTCAAACCATAATGTTCTTTTGCTGTTATACTTATACATAGTTAATGCCTACTACGGTTACAAAATCTAGTTTCGTGGCACGGTTTTATTGTAAAGCGTATCTTGTCGGTGTGATGAAAACTCTAAGAGCTTCGTCTGACCTAAATGTTCCTACACTACACATCCTCTTACACTATGATTTTTTAATCTTTGTCATCAGCAATAACTATTTATTTGCTACCTGATAATAACGAGGTTTGACGATTTTGAATCACAAATAATTCAAGTATTTTTAAATTCTGTTTCCGCTTATATCAACCGACTAATGAGGCTTTCCTAATAACTAAGGAAGCCAAAAGCATACTCCACCACGATGCTCCAGTGCGTATTAGTAAAGCGATTAGTGGCCAACCCAAGAAACTGAAGTTTTCATACCACTCATTTTATGATGACATGGCTTATCGACTGCTTAACATGCTGCCAGAAGCGCGAAAATACTTAAGAATTTTTTGTCACCAGCGATTACCCATCCACTTCCCGACCACGCCCGTATGTGCTTAATTTCGACGATCATTCAGGATCAACACAAGCTGGGCTATGAACGATATTCATTATGAAGATCCATCCTGGGTCTGAAGTTAATGCCACATAAGAAGAGAGAACACACAATTATTGAATCAACAAAACAAATTAGGTTATTCTGATATTTCTTGTTTCACGAACTTACTGTACCTACCACCAAGTATGTATTTTCTAATCTGTACTACTATGCTCAACAGGGTAATATCACATCGTGTATTAATACTTAAATTAAAACTTAATTACGTAGATAAAACGCGCCTGAAATTTTAAGAGCACAACAAAAGCCCTACAGCAAAACCAGCTAGACAGTCCGAAAGTTTCTAAACAAGCCGAATGTTGTATGCATAGGTTAAAAATTTGTCAGGCCTGGAATTTCAGGACAAAGTTTGGATATTCGAGGAGACAGAATGTCCTCAGGGAATGTTGTCTACCTGCTCGTGTAGGCAGAATTCAACGATTAATGCCGTAACTTGATATCCGAAGCGCTATTTGTAGGCCGACCCCGCTCAAAGGGACACTTAACAAGAAATCTTGGCCACTTAAACATCCTTTGAGATGTCCCCGATAAGAGATTATAACTATCGGCTATATTTAAACCTTCTGAATAATTTAAGAATATTTTTTGTCTTATGAAGAAAAAATTACATAAAATATATTGTAAAGTTTAAGTCACAATTTTTTTCGTGAGGAATGATTTTTCTGCTCGAAATGTTTGTAGCTTTTTTTTATGAATAGCTTAATTTAAGAAACATTAATACATTTTTAAACGTTAAGTCATTGTACATTAATATCAAAATCTAGTTATAATCATGTATAATAATTTGTGTAATGCTGCGGATATACTCGTCATTAAAAAGTTTTAACCATAAAAAAAAATTCTCCAATTAACCAACTAGAACACATCCACGGCAATGACAATATTATAGACAACCTTTTCTTGTGTAAAACTGAGAAAAAGAAAAATGTTTCAAATCTAGTGCATATTTCTCAAGGGACCTGGTATAACATTCGGGTGAACAATCAACCTTAACGTTAAAAACAGAGGCCACCATTTTCACGCCCCATTTCTTTCTTTTGTTGACAACTTTTTGCCGAAATCTTGTTTCATTTTGATAGCACCCGGTGCGGCTTTGACCGGAGTTGATTGAGTTTTTATAATGATTAGTTAATCCTCGCCTTTTTGTACAATGAAATAACATGAAATTAACGTTAAACCAAATGTAACTTCATGATACGTGTTCTCAGCGCGTTAGCACTGATACAAATGCGCATCTTCAGCATAACTATTCAAGGTTCTTTTTCACTTTTTTCAAAGTCGTGTTTGAAAAGAAAATTAAATTCTATTTTAATACTAGTCATATCTTAACTAATAACGACATGATTTAAATTCGTCCACGGAGCGAGTCCGCTCTGATATAAATGACAATAAAAATGACACAAGCGTATACATAAGAAATAAGTTATATTTTACAAACAGTCTACAATCTATCCACCACAAAAGACTGCAAAAGGGTGTTCGTGGTAGCGAAGCGTGAATCGTAACAATCAATTTACGAAATGCGGATAGAGATTGAGACCGAGGATCTTGCTTTTAGCTAATTGAGTCTAATCTAAACCTCGGCTAAATTAGTTTGGTTTCAAGATATCGCAACCACTACGCTTAATTAACTACAATACAATATAGTGCAGGTGCTAGTGTGTTGAGTATGCATAATGCTCTCCTTGTCCTATCAGTAGATTTCAACTAAGGTATAGGTCACGTCAGGTTCAGGTAGGCTATAGGTCACAGGTTAAGGATTTTGATCATGCCGGGACTATTTCTGGATCAATTCTTTTATCAACTCTTATTCGTACCTATGAAGAATGTTGGTACCTACCTACATAGAATAAGGACGTTCTAGGATAATATTACATTGTTTAAATCACTTTTACTGTTCCATAGTCAATAAAAACAGGTCAAGAAATTAAAAAAAAAAAATCGAAACGTCTAATCCTAAGTTCTTTAGTAGTTCTGTAGCTCTGGGAAAATTCCCTACTTTAAAATCAATAGTTTATAATTATATTTTTTACTTGCAAATAAGATGAACAAAATCAATGTTAAAGTTACACCGAAATGGAAGTTACCTGTGTTGGTAGTCTTGGTAGTAATATTTTTGATGACTTGTTGGATCACAACAGTTGTACCACCGTACGTCAAGAGTTCATTTAAAAAGTCGTTTGCTGAACCGAAAATCGCAACAGACAAACGGGAAGTACGAGCTCGTTGAAAGTACTGGCGACGAGCTGATGAAGTACCGCCTCGCTCTAACAAATTGAATTTTACCGCTGACACCAATCAACACTTCAAAGAGATCAGCGTTGTAATATTTTAGATAGGTATGTAGTTCGACTATAGGTATTATACATACACCTCTATTAAGCAAGAACCATGCACGTAAACTCTTTACAGGTATATTGCACTTAAATTTTGATTCAATGAGAAACCCTGAAAGAGTATTTTGATTTATGTAAAAAATCATGTGCGTCTCGGGAGTCTCGGGACGCCCAATAGTAGTGATAATTTAAACTGGACTTCATCCAAGTTTTATATATTTTGGACCAAAATAAGAAAGTGCTGACCAAAAAAAAAGTGATGTCATATATCCAGGAAAATCAACATTTCGTTCAAACGTCCGGGGAAACTTATCCGAGGACGACAAATTAGGCGATGGCAGCACTAACTATGGCGAACGTGTATTTGTATATAGCTATATTTTCTTAGCAATCTTTTATTATTGTATATCTATATTTTTATTGTGTACGTTAAAAACACTCGTCTTATGATGATGATGATTGTTAAATGTAGGTACATAATAACAATAGCATTCATGACAATCTCACGAAATGTTTTTTCAAAGTCCCGTATAACGTGATGTTAATATATCATGATAAAAGTTTTAATACGTCATAATCACATGATTTTGTTATGATGAAGGCTTGGGGAGTACATGATCAATAAATCTTTGTTGGGACTTCAATATCAATAAAGTAACATTACAACCCTTACAAAGTAATGAAACGACCCTATAAACAGCTAACGAAAGGATTAATTTTGTTAATAAATTTGAAACAAAGTCGATACTTCCCTCTCATTTTGTTCAAACTTTAGCTCTCAAAGAAAAGTAATAACAGGGCAACATCAAATATTAATTTCAACGCTGTATATTTCTAACATACCTATTTATATTTACCTACTTCACTTACTGCTGCCGACGATTTTGTCCGCAAAACTCTTGGGCTTCCAAATTTGAAATCCTATTCTGTTCTTTTAGGCGATGAAAAAAATTAAAAAACATTCTATCGTAATATCCATCCACATCATGACTTTGTTGAATTATATACTAACCTCCACGTTCTTAGGTCTAAAGGCCTAGGACCATGCGTAAGAAAATACGATTACTTTAGTGGTTAAACCAAATTTTCTTACATTCTTCTCTACACATAGATATGGCTATCTATATTGGTAGCGAAATAGAAAATATATCCAATGTTTGTATAGGGACAATCCTTCGCAAATAGGACACTACAAACCATCTCAGTTAGCCGAGTTGTCCTCTTCAAATAGACGACCTCTCCTCTGATCCTATCGCGACCCGAATATAATTTCCATAACCATAAAAATTTCTTCATAAATAGCGAGATAGGTTTCAATCGGTACTCTCGTAAATGTTTTGGATCCCTACAATATTTGTGGTCAAAGAAAATTTTTATTGTTATTAAATTTCATTTACGGTCACATGGTTTCAAGCCTAATTTGTAAGTAGTAAAAAATAAAAAAGTTAAGCGAATTACTGGACTTCCCGAAATATATCAAATCAAGTACATTTTAAGAGTTTAACCTAATTCTTATATAGAGATATGTTTCTCGGCACAACACCGCATACAAATGTAAAAAGATGGATGAGTGAAACATTATTTCGTAAAATAAAACAGGAACGGATAGATTATTGTTAAACTCGACTCACGTAACTTAATAGTTCTGATGATATCTGATCTGCAACATACGAGTACCTACATTTAACATGTAGGTTTGTATATATCGAATAACACAACAACCATTGTGTTAGCCCCAATATTCTGTACATTACATAATATCAGCAGGAAGTTGGGTTAATAATCGTATCCTCTTGGGCACTATAAAGGCTTTCTATTCCGCTCAACTTTACGCAGCGAACTCTGAATATATTTCGTATCAAAATACAGTTGCGTAGTTCTTGTGAGTATAACGGCTAATGCTCCGGGAGGATTTCTTGCGGTCCTCCCAAACAAGGCTCAACTTTCACCGAAGTATAAAGAAAAATATAAGACTAACAATTTTCAAAGGGATCATCCTTTTATACTCTCGTTTTGTTCCGGCGAAATAGAATGCCCGTAATGAATTGTATTTCAGTGTTAAGAAAACAAATAATACCAACTTCAAATGGTTTTGTTGTGCGGATCGGATCGCCCAAAATTGTGTAGGAAGCGAATAAATATTTAACTTATTCTGGATACAAATTAGCTGATATGAAAAAAAAATTAAGGAAAAGGATAAAGATATTTATAAAATATTATTTAGCTTAAAATTTATTTTAATACAAATCAATACCTATTACAGTTCTTCCATTTCGGTTTTACCCGATTAAGTAATGAAATCGGTTAAAAAGGGTAATGTTTTATCAAATAAGTTTTGACGTTACTGTTTCATGTTTTAATCGGAGCTGTCAATTAATTCTGTTCAGTAATATTGTTGTTCGCAACATATCGAGTTCTTTAACGAGTTGAACTGAACGACAACAAAGCACTTCGTTTATCGATTTAAATAATAATTATAATTAACTAAATTTTCATCAAGTGACATCTTAAGGAAGAACGTATTAAATCTTATTGTTGTTTATACAAAAAGAGGAATAGCAAGGTAACCTCAACTCGCTCTGTAAAGGTTGAGGTTAGCGGTCAGAATCTTGAACCTCGTTTAAGTTAACCAAGACTTAATGTTTGGTGTAATTTATGTATATTAAATACCGATGACTACAATTCTTATAAAAATTTACGAATAAGGTTTTATAATTTTAGTTGCACCTCGAAACATATAGATAGAGAGTAGGCATGCATAATAACGAAGTAAATTGTATTTTTCAAATTTATCTTTTTTGTTTCCTTCGGTCTTTTCTTTTTACTCGACCCAAACTAGATTAAGTAATAGGGTAAGATGTTGTTTTATAACAACAACTAGAAATACAATATCTTCTGATTGTAAATCATACCTTCCAAACATTAATATCGAACCTGTGTTATGTACAGTTCGATGTCCAAGCAAAGCGTGTTTAGATTTATTGTGCTCGAGCGAATCAATTATTCAATGTAGCAATAGGTATTGTCAGCGTTAGTTTACCTTAGCGCATTCGAGTCGTGCTCGACGCAAACAGAACAAATATGACGGATTGCATCTGTTATCACAGAACATCGTAGTTACAAACACTACAGGAATACCTAGATACCTAGGACAAAATACTAGAGAACAAATTTTAAGATTCATTAATAAAGAATGTTGCCGAAATGATCCTTATTAAAAAATCCAAAAAATATACTTTCAAGTGCAAGTATAAATTATGTAAAATTTACTGAAGAAAATGCCGTAATTTTATTTACACTTCAGCCTATGGATAAATTATTTTGTTCTATAATATTTGCCTAATCTTTCACAATGTGAGTTATTGTTTTTTTTATTTTAACAATAAATATTAGTATAACAAACTAATAACAATTGATAAATTTCGGAATTCTAAAAGATTTCCAAACTTAAATGTCTTTAGAATCCCCATTTAGATTGAGATAGGCTCCGCTTGTTTTAAATGTCAGTCATAGCGACATTTATGATGGATGTCTGTAATTCCAAAGGCCTTTACTTTCGCTGCTATCTCGTTAGTAGAACGTAAAGTTCAACTTGGGAACTAAAAGTGTCGGAGAAATACGAGAATTTAATTCATTCTGCGTAAAAATTACCTTTTATCGAATGTCTCGCGCAGACAGAAACGCCTGCTTAAAATTACCTATATTAAAAATATTTATGTTTTTGTTCTTTTATTTGCGTTATATTTTACCTCTAAATATGTATTGATGGCTTAATATACAAAAATGCATTGTTGCATCATCCAAGACGATCGATTAATGATAATTATGTCAATATCAACAAAAACTTTATCAGAATTTATTTAATTGTATTTAGCCAATTTTTAACTGTTTTTAGAGAAGCATGACCTCTTTTTTATTCTATTTTACTTCTCAATGATTTATCCTTCTCTGCGTTAGCTAGCGCGCTGAAACGGGGGTGTTCAATAAAGACTGCACACAATAAAGTTTTTACAAAGAGCTTTGGAACGTGCCTTGCACGACATCTCGCTTCGTGATCGCGTTCCAAATACGGAACCAAACGAAAGTCATCAAAGAAAATGTTCCTATACATATCCAAATTGGAAAGAGGAATGAGGGGAAAATTCCCATCTTTATCTACACAGAGAACACTCTGAATTAATCAAATTATCCTTTGATCTCTCTATAATATTAGGTAAGTTAAGAACTAATAATAATATTATATGCTTAAGTACGAAAAATAAATTTATTTTGTATCTACTTATTAGTAGCGAAAAACATCACTTCATAAACGAAACCCTACCCTATATCTGGTAACATATCATCAATCAATCTATTACTCTGTATCAAGATTGATATTGAACAACATACATCATCCAGTAATTCAGAATTGGTTCCCTTAGAATACATGACTAGAATACATAACGGAATTGATAAGCGGTAAATGGTGATGGATTATAGCAATGATGATGGGTTTTTTATGTCAATTGTGAAATAAGCAGATGGGTAAATAAGTTGTCAACGCCTTAGACATCAATAACACCAAGAAGCAAACGTAGCAAGTTATGAAAATAATAAATAGGTCTTTTACTTTACCATTGTAAGAAAAAGAGGTTAAAAAAACATGGTCGATGCTACTAATATAGTAAGTAGTGCGGCAGTCAAATGCAAGGATTAAATTGTCTAAGTTTGAGCAATCTTTAAGAAGCAACCACAGAGTTGATTGATTAAGGGAAGATACCGGAGACTTAAGGACAATTAAAGCCATTTACAAATAAAAGCACATGATTATAATGGTCACTTCTATTGTCTTTCTACTCGACTGACTCAGCTAATTAGATAAAGAAATAGCAACAGAACTTAATCTAATTCCGATAGCCATTCGTATAATGCATATTAATTCAATTTATAAAATTCAACTGAGCTAAATCCTAGCAGCCAACAAAAGCAAGCACGTTGTGTGTCGGATAGCAAAGGCAAACATTTCCCCTGGAGCGAATTGGAAACGAATGTATCGTTGCATGTAGAAGGCAAACACGAGGAAGTTTGCGTCACCCACAACGCTACCGACGAGTTTCGAGAAAAACTGGCCAAAAGCGCAGGCTCTTATATGTTCCACATCCGATGGTTTTTACTCTGAAATAGGTATTTGTTCAAATTGCAAGTTTGTTTTAGACGTAGTTTTTTCGTAGAAAGATTTTTAACACAAATTCTGGTAAATTGGAAATATTTCTACTTTGTAGTTACTGAATATTTATAAAGGAACATTTTTCGATTCAAAAATATGTTTTATGTAACATATAGAGTCGATAAAGGATGAGACAGGTGATACCGAGGTTGTTACTTAAGCAGTAAAAATAAAAAATGTAAGTAATAGGCATTGTCCATTAAATATAGGTGAAAACGCTGTGAAATTATTTGCAAGATAAAAGTTACTTACAGTATATCAGTACAGTGAAGTACCTAGGTCTCTCCAATAACAAGAACAGACCCAGAAGAGTACAGACCAGTAGTGGGATGAAGGCAATCAAACAGGTAAACAAGTAATTCGTTTATCAGCCCTTCTCTTGTTTTCGTGCTAAATAATTTAGGTTGGAATACCTCATGAATATTAATGCGTGTTTCGACGCATACTATTAGATCTTACAATAATCTAAACAAGATTGTTCTGCCAAACTGGAGCCTTAATATATTTTGAGTTATTAACAGCCTATCTTTTTCGCTTCTGACTTGCTTTGCTATGGATTTTTTTTTCATATTTATAACACATCCGTTTATGACACACCTACCTATCTGTTGCTTAGTTAAGTATACCTACATATGCTACAAAAATATTCCTCTTACCCGAACAGTTGAATAGAAAACATGAGTAATAATTAAGACACATGCCTCCTTTAGATACATTCATTGATAAGTATAGTTGTAGGTATAACATTTTACTCAGAAACAATGACAGCCCTAATAATATAATTAATAAAGAATTCCGAGAGAATTCTTGTATTGATGCTAATGAAAATGTGCCTTGAATATCAAATTTAATCTATGTTAATTTATTCTCAGCTGGACGTTTTTAGGTTAATGTAATCTTAGTATAATTAGAATTTAATGGCTGAAGGAATCTTAGGCTGAAGGTATAAATCTCAGTGAATGTATTATGATATAAGTGCTCCTGCAATACAATCTGTAATTTATGACTTAATTAGTAAGGATCACTTTATAATTTCGTGTTTTAATGTTTTTCTACGACTTGAGGTAAAGTCGAACAAGAACAAAATTTTATAAAAAAAAATTGCAATGTATAATAACGGTAATAAAATTTTGTTCATGAATCCTCTGAATTCTTAATATATTTTAATTCATTTGCATTTAATAAATCACTTAGTTCTCACCTTCAATCACTTGTTAAATTCTGTAATTATCACGGCTTAGTAACTAGCTTTTTGGACAAGTAAAAAACTAAACAGTGAAGTCGTAATAATTACAGCCGAATCAGACTTTCTTCCAACTAATCCTAGCAACTAACAAGATCGATAACCTCGCCCACATCATTACTGCCAAGTGTCGAGTATCAAAGATTTCAAATATGTCTACGTCCAACTTATCGACGAATACAGCGCAGAATCGAACTCTCTTTAGTTAGTACCCTATAATAATAGCCCTTTGTATAATTTAACAAGGGATAAATTTTCTTTTATGCGCACAGCCAATTATACACGCGTATTTTTATATGTAAAGGTACGAGTATGCTAATTTAAGAATTTCTGTGTAACCGGATTTTTATGAAACTTTTCATGTCTAACTTCGGATGCTTTGCTATCTGCAATTACAACGGAGAATCGAATGATACCTCACACATCGAAATCCGTCAAACAATCCCGACTGTAGAGCGTGCCAAAGAAATGGACAAACATTACCCTCTTTCTAACGCAGTCGGGTAATAAATGATAAATATAGTACGTCAAGATGTTAGATTTAACCGAGAGAAGTTACGCAAAAGGTGTATCTTTACCTTGGGACCGACAAGCGGTGTGGATGGCAAATGGAGCAGAAAATGCAAATACCTATGAGCATCCGCTGCGCAAACTATCGTGCCATGGTTTATTCCCAATTTGCATACCGAGCGCAACTTTTTTAGATTTAGTTATGACTAAAAGTTCTGGAATACTTAATTTTGATGGAAATATGCAACGGTTCTGTGTACCTTACTCAATGCAGGAAGTATAAATTCTACTTCATAAATAAAAAATTAATTTCATTAATAAATACACTAAGTCTATTTTACTTGTAAATTATAATTTGAATGTGAAGAAGATTTTATGTTACATACATTTATATCTGGTAAATAACTAACATAAATAAACTCTTACAGAGGTGGAAAATCGTATCAAATGATAGTTATTAAACTCATTGTAAAGGACACGTACCTACTTATAATTTACAATTTCATTTTCTCATTTTAAATAACATCTGCTTATAAGTACCTAATCTGCGTATAATCTCCAGCCCATAGTTGAAGTTCCCAAGGATATTCCACGATAGACAGTTGGCATTGTATTATTTTATATCAAACATAAAAACGGATATTACAAAAGTAATAAAATAATGTTTTACGGGTCCCAAAGCGCCCTCCAAATGTACGTGTATTACTGGAATAAACGCTGATAAAAACTTTTCGTTGAAAGGACACCCTGGGGAGGGAAATTTGGGAAGTTTTCACTGTGGCATATTAATGTCATGATAACAACAAATCATCTTGGCTGGGAAAACGGGGATAAGTAATGTGAGAATTACGACTTACAATATCGGAATACTTGTAACCTGCTTAACTATGCCTCAATACCAACAATAAAAAAGTAAATAGGCAATAATAATTAATCAATACTTCGTTTTGTTACGCATTACTATTTTTAAGGAGAGGCAGGCTGATACAAATAGATTAAGGTACCTGTTGAATCCCAAAAGCGGTGTTTAAAATAAGTCTGAATAGTCTGTAGTTTATAGAAAGAGTCAATTATTTCGAAATGCTTTTTACAATATCGGCAAAAGACTACCTGTTTTCTATTATGTATAAGTTAAGGAATCCATTTTGTTCCAGTTGGACTGGTTGCTAGCAGACAACGCGCCGGCGTCATCGTTGGCGGGGTTAAGGAGAATCCTCTCAAACGGCTCGCTGGAGTTCCCAGCATTCCCAGCTAGTCGGTACAGAAGAGACGTACACGCCACCACGTATCGATGTCGACTGAGATTGAGCAGCGGGTTTGCGCTGCTGTCAAAGAATATTCATGTTCATGCCGGTATGTTTGGTTAACTTAAGCTTCTAAAGGTTCAGACACAGTCAGGGTAGAAGTGACTGAGGCCAAATCAAGTGTCGGAAGTTTTTATACCGCCTAAACGTTTTCATTATAATTTTTCCTCCTTACTTTCAAAAAAATAACAATAGACACCCAAAGTAAATTAGGTTCTGAATATTCATAGTAAAGTTCAGAACAAAATTACTTACAAGCCCCTTACAAAACGCAATTCCATTTGAAACAAAAATTCTGCTCCATAAAGATTTTCGGCACTAAATCACGAAGCTCTCGAAAAATCTCAGGTGTAGCCTAACCACGTAAATCAAAAGAGGGTATAAGTACGGAGTGGTCAACTGAGCACCAATTTATTTAACAAGGGTTTTGTGGTTCTGCATCAAAACATAAGCCAACACTAGTGATTTAAGAGGGGTACGTTTATCCCTCACTTTTTTATTAGGACATAAATAGAACCATCCTGATGCATACGAATTTACGTATGTAAATATTGAGCTCTGCTTCAAAGCTACTTGTGCTGAGTTTTATAAATTACAACTCAAGCTTTGGTTTCCATTCCAAATAATAGAGTTAGCGCTAATGCGATTCAAAGAGGATAAGTAAACAATCAGAGCTCAAGATATTAAAATCATTTTATAAAACTTCCAAGTAACCGTACTAGAACAAAAGATACTAAATCATCAAGACGTAGAAACGGCTAAGTCCATTCGAATTCGAGCATGGAGGTGGTAATAACTGGATCCATCCAATCCTTTACGTTAAAAAATCCGATGAATAGATTGGTACAAAAGCCCAACGAACTAGGCTCCTTTATAATCATGAAAACGTAATTAATCTACATCTACATCATGGACTTACCTTCTTAATAATTTGCTCATAAATTTCCCTTTGCCAGTGGTGAAAACGCCGTGGGAGGTGCATGTGCCAGATGAGTACGTAATGACTGGCAATGCGGCGGTCCTTCGCTGCATAGTCCCTGCTCACTATGCTGACCGAGTTGACGCAACCGACTGGTTTACCGATGATGACACCAGTGTACTCCATTTTTTAGGTATGTTCTCTTATCCAGTGAAGAAGGAAGTACGAGTATTTTTTTATGGTTTTAAGTTAGCAAACGAGCTGACAGTGCCAACAACCCCTGCCGCCATGGATATCGTAACAAACTTCGAGTAGAACTAAAGGGAGGACTGTTAGCTGGTTATTTAGGTCGTTATTAATAGATGTTAATGAGAATATTAGTTGTTAAAGTAAGTATGAGGACCTATTCCTAAACTAATGACTTCCCCGTAGCCTATGCCTAGTTAAGTTCTGCTGACGCAAACTTTTATATAACTTAAATATGAGTTCTCGGATCGTGGGTGTTAGTGCAGTGTTTTTTGTGCTGTCCATCTCACCCGCGACATAGGCAATCCTAGTGCGGAGGTTTAACTGTTTATTTTTTATTACTCTCTACAGTCTCACTGGAAAAATGGGAATTTAAACTCTTCTCCACCAAAACTGTTTTTAAATTAGTGTTTTGAAACAATTTCACATATAACTTTTAGGAAACGTTGTAAGTAATCAGTGTGAAAGAAAGTATTATTATAGTACTGCTGGAATTAAGCTAGATGGTACAAAACCATACAAGGTCCAAGTTGGAGACTTACTCGTTATTTCAACTACACAACGAGCAGGAAAAGAAAGTTGGCCCGGATTTAATGATGGATTTCACGCGTCAAAAGTATTTAAGAGTTTTTGATGAGAAAATTTCGTAAGCAATACTTTGTAAACGGCAGCTAGGCATCATAGTAAACTTCTCAACCTTCTTTAAGAGAGAATACACGAGTTCAAAAGTTGAAGAACGGTTTATGATCATAAGCTGCAACTTTGTGTTTGGTATCATCAAAAGTGTCTTAAAATACATCCTCAATTTGTCTTGCAACCTTTTTGGTTGTATGCTCAATTTACAAGATCCTTATCGTAATTTAACTGTCCATTCAAGCCAATGGCTACGTCAGCAATAAGTATTAAGTAAGTGTTTGCAAACCGAGGTGCAATAACAGGCCGTTGTGGCTTTTCCTTCGTCGCAGTGGACGGTAATATATAGCGACAGAATACTACTGCATAACCACTGTACATGAACTTTGCGGTACAGAGTACTATTGTACGATTCTTATATCTTTTTACTCTTTTCACGGCCCAGGAACTCGCTTTTCTGAACTGCATTCTTTTTATATTTTTATTCTTACTTTAAATTTAAATAGCGGTGCAATTTGCTTAAGTTGGATTCCGAAGGACTGCAGATTTTGAGACGAAGTAGGTAATTCGAAATAATTACAGTAAAATTCTAGATAAAGATCAAATCTATCGTCTCTTAAATCCGACTTCAAAAACGCTATAATATTAGTCGTTGTCAAAAAGAATACACTATTATAAGAGGACCTCCCCTAATTATTAAAGCCTCAATTTGAGGAAGGAAAAAAGATTAAGGAAGGAGGAAGATTATTTTATATACAAATTTACAAAATTTATCCATAGCCATAAAAAATAAACCATTTTCTTCCTTTGTGTTACGAAAGTGTCGCCATACCTATACCCATAAATCAGTATTCTTAAAAGGCGTCTTTCTTGTTGTATTATTTCTGTTTGCGTGCGTAATATACAAATACGGGAGACCATTAAAAACAAGATGGATCGTAAATTTGGAATATGCTTCTGAAATCGTTTCCATTCAGTGGACGTTTACGTAAAACGTTTCACAAATATTCTTCTTTAAAAGCATTAATGCCTAAGGAATTACTCTGTGGTGAAGTATGCCGTTATAAATGTTATTTTACCGGTAAGAAAATTTCGCGTACAAAATTTTCTCATCAAAATAAAATTTTCGACGATATTTTTGGGGCTCCATCCATCATTGAGGTGTCCTCTGCGCGAGGTGGAACCTGCTCAAAAATGGACGAATGATGCCAAATCCCAATTTTACTGGACACTGTGCAACCCTGTTAAATTCCTACTAGAATTAGTAGTCCTCATGCATTATAGTAAAGGTGTATTCCTACAGTATCTGGCTGCTACAACTCTTCATCAAGGATCAAGCATTGATAAATACGAGTATATTACTTCTTTGGGTTACAATCTAAAGCTGTTAACAGAGCGAAACTCCTTATTATCTAACTGATAACAAGTGAACACCTTGGTGTTGTTATGCTGATGTGTAATGGTAGAGAGGACAGTGACCTCTAGATTTTACCGGCAACTGAAGACATTTTTGTCAACTTGTTAGACGAAACAAGTGGGTAATTGCGTTACGACACCTTTAAATTACTGTTTTCAGAACTATCTAAACTATAAAAGCGTTTCATTTAGTTTCGTTTAACTTTTGTAATCGACGAACTCAAACAGCGTGTGGGTAACGTATTCAATGGTCCGAATAATTTGTTAGCTTTGCCCAACTTGAACCTCAAAGGCGCCAAAGCTATAAAGGCTTAAACTTTTGATTTAATTGTGAAATAATATTAAGGCTGCCTTTATTTCTCTATTTGACTTTATTTTCTAATTTTAACTTAACAAACAAAACAGGCGATAAAAGTTAATGTAAAAATTCAGTTCGTATTAGCTAATAATATTTCAATAGTCATTATGAACAAATCGATTATTTTTTTAATTTTTAACCTGTTGATCTACAGCAAGCCATCTCTAAAATATAATTATGACCTTTGCCAAGTAAATAAATGACATTCCAAGTCCACTACCTCTCCAAGTTTATAATTTTCTTTTTCACATAAGTATTATTTGCCCAGGGTCGAAGTATTCTCGTCTAGATGACGGGTCTCTATACATCAGCACAGTGAGTACCCGGGACCGGTACCATGCATTCAGATGCAGAGTACGGGACAGAATCACCGGGACTGAACATTCTAGCAAATACTATGGTGAGTATAATGATGTGCAAAACTTCGCGATATTGTATAACAAACTTATTCAATTACTAACTAAAAACAATCTTTTTAATTAATCAATTTTGTATTCATTGTCCCTGACGTCATACTTAAAAGGGAGAGACCAGTGTCCTAATATAAGATGATCAAGGGATTTGCATCGAAATGCTTGTAAACGAAGTTAATAGTTGAGTACCTATCTTTATTATAAACGACTCAGCTGTTCGTAACCACCTATTAATTTTGAACATACAAAAGTCTAGTTATCCCAACAACAGGTGCTCACCGGGCACAACATTTAAACACATAAAATGTGAAATCAGATGAATTTAACCTAACGAAAATAGATGTAAGCTTTTATTTCGAGTTTTCGCTGAATGTTTGCGCCATTCAAAGCGAATTAAGGTAAGTATACAAGTTGCAGGTACTGGGTGAAACGCTTAAAACTCTCTTGACAAATATTGCTCGAAAAAGCCGAGCTGTGTGTTTATGGTCGGTAGACTATGTGCTGGAAGTTTGAAAATATTATTCAAGAGATTTGAGCATGTTTACGTTGGGTTTCCGCTGTCTATTTTAATGGCATAAGACACTGAACTGAGAGTGAGGTAGTTCACCTGTTGCAGTTTTCTCCTGGAATAGCTTACAGAGCTTAAGTCCACGGAGATTAGTGAAAATTAACTTAGAAGATCTTGAAAGTCCGCTGACAAATTCCTCAACACAGGTAATGTTAGAATTGGACTCATTACATAATTGTTCCATACTGTAAACGTCACCATGTCAATTAAATTACTATCAATTTACAACTCTTCGTACAGATTTTGTGATGGCCACATCACTGACAGATTGCAGGCACTGCAACAGAGTCACGCTAAAATTATTTAACTGTTGTTTTTTAATAGAAGCTAATGATAATAACCATCGCACTATTAATCATAGAAATTAAATCAAAATATCGTATACTATGCTCGTGAATAATAAGACCCAATATATCGTTATAGCTAGTTCAGTCTTTTCGGTAATAAAAATGTATTCGGTTTTCCGCATCACGCGAACCGAAGATAAATCGTATACTTATCATGTGGATATGATACCACTTACGTTTATGATCAAATTTGGAAGCTACCTCCGTATCTAGTGAAAGAATATAAAATACGGTATTCAACGTAACAATGATACGATAAATTATATCTCGCAGCAATTTGCTTTTTTTTTCCAAAAAATATTCTACGATACTATTTTATGGATATATGCCATGAAATGGTAAGCGACAGTCTTGTCTATGTTTCCAATGGACATCAGCAAAATGCTGGAACGCAAAAGTGAAATAAGGCACCTACTTGATGACTCCTATTTCGACAACACATCAGTGATATTTCATGTGATACCTGTTCTGGGTTCTAGGCCCTGTTATTTCTAAGCGATCTCTGTAAGCGAGCTATGTCTCATACAATATCCTGAAACTTCTAAAATGTTTATTTGTTCCTAGGTCACGTCATAGTAACAGAACCTAAAGGCGGAGTGAGGCCACGCGTGGTAATGGAGTCCCGTGCAAGAAGGGTCCAGCTAGGTCACGATGCTCGGCTACCTTGCGCCGCGCACGCCTGGCCTGTGCCCAGCTATAGGTAAGGAAATGACATTTTTTAATTACAAGCTTTTATTTAGTTTCACCTGCCCCGATGTTTGTAATCAAATCTTGCAAGCTAAATTTCACCCATTTCCCGGTGACCAATTTAGCTAAAATTTTACACACTGATCCAGTCCTGATGACAATACATGTTTATAATAAGCATGATGTGATATTGCTACCAGGATTGGATCCAGACGATTGCACTCAACGGTTTACAGTAGGGACATGAAATTTTGCACTTTTTAATTTTTTAGTTCTTTTTTTTAATTAACAAGTAATAAAACCTTGTTTTTTTTTAAAAAATCTTTTAATTTCCTGTTTTTTTTTATTACATTGACTTCTGCCAGCTTAAGAACTTATACATATAAACGTAAGGCAAGTTACGAACAAGTCTAATGCTCTAGCATTTTCAAGACTAAATTGCAGCATAGTAATTGTGGCTGATTATCAACGTTGTATTTTCGTTCGTGTAATTAATTAATTAGTCTACAAAGGCTGCAAATTCTATCACAAAGGTATATCAGCTAACCTCTATATTAAATACGTATTAACTAATTTAGCCTTTCACGAGTAAATGTTATTACAGAACTCCGTGAATCTTTGTGAAAATACATCATAAAATCGATTCAGTAAAACCGGATTTCCGCATTGAGGGTTGCGTATTAATCGCTTTAAGCGCTGAGCAGTTCATTGGCAAATTTCTGGTTGATGGTAGAAATATTTACGTACATTGAAGTACACGATAAATTGTAATATTGCGTAATAAACCTAACACGTATTTCATGGTACTTGTAATATGAATTTTACAATACAATACAACAAAGAGCGCGTAATAATTTATATTGATTTTTAGCTATTTGTAATGGACTTAATACTGTCATTGTGAAAAGAGACCTGAGTCCCAACAGTGGGATAGTGACAGAGTGCTGAAGGTATTTCTGTATACGAAAGCGCATACATTTCGGATACTATGTTTACCACTACCAAATCCACTACATAATCTTTAGAAACATCAGCGAACATTTTTATTTCACTTTTATTCACAAAACTCCTTCATTCCGCGAGCGACTGAAATGGAATCACGAGAAAAAGAGATTTCGTTGGGCGTTACAATCCGTCTATTCAACACAAATATGACAATAAAAGTCTCTACGAAATCAGAAAAATATCTGCAGCGGTATCCTCTGAAAATATCAATTTGAATATTTCATCTTTGATATGAGCTAGTGTGGTTGGTTAAATTGGTCGTTTTATTTTGTCGTGAAGCTTTTTGATCCTATGTTGAGATTTTAACCGCATTTTATAATCCCGACGCGACGTGATTCGTTTTAACTGGCAAGGAGCAATTTAGCGTACGAAACATGGCAAATTGCATTACGCCCTCGTAAATGTATCTGCGTCGATTATACATTTATGCACGCGTGTGTATAAACCGTTGCTATAAATTCCGGTTTGAATTTTTAACGCTTTTGAGCACCTCGCCTCGTACGTTCTATTTTCTGATAGGTATGACGTTCCACTTTTTATATGAAATCAAATATCTTTTATAAAATATTTTTGTGATAAAATATTTTATTTACTTCTAGCTCTTAATTTAAGAACAAATGTTTTAGCTTTTAAGACGAAACTTATTTAACGTAGGTACCTAATCTCTCTGTGTAATTAAACTTGAATAATAATTTTACATTACTTTTAATTAAAGGCGACGGAATTTATATTCTCATTTTGTTTACTTAATTAAAAGAAAAGTATCCAGATTTCAAATTCTTAGCTCTTTTAAATACGTGACTTAGAAAACGTGAGTTGAAAAGAGATTATAAAGCCACAAACAAAACTGTAAAGTGATTACGAAAGTGGCTGAATTTAATTTCGCTTTGAGTAAAATTTTAAGTACATTTTTTGGTTGGAATGCATAGCAACAGTTTCCAGTTATACTATTAATATTTTATTACAAATAATGAAGGCACATTTTACAACATAACAACTCCAATCATGTGGAATTCAACGAAAAAACTAATAACATCATCATGGAATCAGTTGCAACTTTCAAGAATTAATAGTACCTAGTAGTAGTACTAGTAATAATATTACTAGTGTTTATAGTAATAACATTATGTTTGTTACATTACAAAAGTATTTTACTAGACCTAGAAACAGATGAACAAATCTAGAACACCATGAATAAAACGATAGTAAAGAAACGAAGGAAACCTTTTTTGTGCAAGCATAAGAAAACGTTAGAAAAAACGCTATGTAACACACCCAGTCTTAGAAAGGAGTCTTTGCTGATGCAAATGCTCCTTTCAGAGTATTCCTTAAGGAGAGCCTAACTGGAAGAACATTGGAAACGCCACAAAGCCATTCCGCTCCGTGAAATGGCGCAGGATATTAGACGGCATTTGCTTTCCGCTTTTCTTAAAATGCAATCCAAGAGCGGAATGGAAAAATGTAAAACATTTAAAGGACTGACCACTTTTCCTAGGTACGACTACGTTGTTAGATCCTAGATATGAACGTATCTGATTAGTTTCTTGTTGTAAAAATATCGGATTTAATGTAATTTTATGGAAACGGCTCTCCTATTTGCACAGGGCTATATGGCGGACTATGCTCAAGGCCTCCTCAGTTATGAGGAGAGACTCATGCTCAGAAGTAGGCCGTTAATGAGTTGAGGCCAAAAAAAACATCGATCGACATAGATATAACTACGAATCAGGCGATGGTAAGAGATTAGCATCGACTGTTTACTATAGCTAAACCAAATGTGTTAGCAAAGATTTGCCATCCAAGAAAAGATAAGTGAGAAGGAAGTAATTTCCAAAACTTCACTGTGAATACGAATATTTTTCCTGCACTCTGTCAATATAGTTACAGAAGGTGCCAACTCCAAACTTGAATTGCACCGTCCCGCGTCACCTATTGTCCGGGTATTCCGGATATTACAACGGACGCAGATGCTATCCGTACTTCTGCAAATAAGCTGGAATCGTATTAATAAAATTTCTTTTTGGCAGCTAATAGTATTCTAATATGAACACCCTATTCGTGTTTATGGGATTTTACAATTCAGTTTGCAATTCGTACAGCTGAAATAGCTTTTTATAGACGCCCACAGCTGTGAATGTCTAGAAAGTTAGAAGGTACATTTTGTTAACAACTCTCTTACGCTAATAAGATTAAGACAGTCAGATTTAAAAGTTACTCACCATGCTGTAACTTTTTAGATATTAGACTACACACTTTTACTAACTGTATTATTTTTTATTTACAATTATAATTATCTTAAGTTATCATAGAAGCTCAAAACTCTTTAATTAGACAGACATTATCAGGTTTATTTTAATAAATTGATACGAATTATTTATTAAATTCCATACAAAGAATCAAATCCGGACAGTCCCCAGATAAGCTTAAATTACGCAATCGTTTAACGTTACGCTATATCCGTCAGTATTTCAATAAATTTTAATATTATTAAAACATTAATTGAAAATGTTTTCCTCGTTCGTCGTAAAAATCCATAATCCGTGGCATACTTTTCGGAACGCTCGTTAACGCTATTTACTTATTTCCCCGACGACTGCGAGTTAAGCATTTACTAGGTTTCGAATATAACTTCTGTTTGCTGTGCCCGTGTTTATTATGCTTCAAATACAAAGGAATTCGCGTTGAAACTTCTAGCGGATTTCTCTTTGATACCCGATTTGTCACTGCTTGTTATTTGTCATTTGTTATTTTGGGGTTTCGATTTGTTATTTGGTACTTAGTTTAAAATAAAAACATTACGAGAATCTATTTGCTATTGAGCATCACGAGTATACGCGACAGTAATACCGTAATATGCGCCAACATTGCCACCAAGGGAATCTTTGCCCTAAGATCAGTTTACAAGAAAATATTCAAAATGTAAAAATATCCTAATATTATGGTAAAATTAAATGATTTTGTAGGAAAATAGATTATATGAATGGCAACACTGTCTATCCTGTTTAACGCTAGCTTTACTAAATAACTTGTTAGAACTCGTCGAATGCAGTGCCTGTTTTTG
>LGAG01000832.1:69696-79973 GCA_001278395.1 Lerema accius | reverse complement strand
TCTTCGCTAATACAATAAATACTTTTGTGTTAATAATGTAAATTGACGAAGTTGATTGCTTACAACCAAGTATTTTTCGACTATTTCATAATTCAATTGATAATCTTTGCCTCGCAACTTTCAGTCACAAAAAACAATTGACAATCATTGTCTTTTCATCCAGGTGGTTTCGTGAGCACCACGAGCAGTTGGTGCCCTTAGAGAAGACCAGTATGTGGTCACGATCCACCATCCTGGGTGGTTTGTTGACCGTGCGAGATGTGAGACGGGAAGACGCCGGTCATCTCGTCTGCTGGCTCAACAACACCGCAGCTGGTGAATCCGTACACTTCACGCTGCTAGTAACAGGTATGTTTCTACTGCACATGCTTTTTTTGAGATTTAATAAGTTAGAACTGGACTATGACCCAACCTGATAGAAAGTCGGAATGTCCCCAATAACTAACTAATAAATAATACTAACTTAGAAGAAGTCTATTCGTTCTAGACTTTTCGAAGGGTTAGTGCAGGAATCTAATGCAAATATTTAATCAAAACAAAATTATCATTCACGTCTATTAAAGATGTAACTAATTCGTAAACTGAGGATTTTCCGAATATACAACTGTAAATTATTTGGATTATATTAGAATTAGAATACTCCTTAAACTTAAAGACAATTTATTATTAACTATTACAGTCCCATTGTATTCGTTTATTTTAAGAAAACACGACAAAGCGAGAAATCGTTATCGATTGATTTCCCGCTACTAAATAGCAGACGCTTTATTCTATCACGAACATTGCAGATTTTTACTTTTATTCAAGCAGGAAACTCGCTTTTGTTGCAGAACCAATCTCCGTCCGAATAAAACCTGAAACGTTACGAACAAAGCTGAATGCTAATGCCAGCTTCGATTGTAAAGTCTCTGGTCATCCTATTGAAGTAATATACTGGATCCACAACGGAAGGCCGATGAAACCTTCCGACAGGGTCAGGGTTTCAGAAGATGGATTCCGGTTACATATCAAAAACTCGCAGGAGATAGACGAGGGTTTTTATCAATGCTTCGCGAGTAATACCCGGGATCAGGCCTACGGGATCACAGAGTACTTAATCGATGGTGAGTAAATACGGGTCGCTTTGAAATCCAGTGCGAAATACAGCAAACATTTACATTTCTCAGCTAAACTTAAATAAGCAGAATGATATATTAACAGAAAGATTTTTTAAACATCCGCTTCCTCCTTCCTGAAATGATGAATTACATATTTTTGGAGGTTTTCTATACTGAATGCAATAGTCGTTATTTGAGTGGCTAGAATCAATATAACGAGAATCCTATTCGCAGCATCAGATTCAACTAAGAAAGCCAGTGGCAACCGATCGCGACGTGCACCCTATGCAAGAAGTGCTCACACACACGATACCGACTGGAACTTTACTGGAACCAGGGGTAAGTGTTAATCCAAAACTGATATTATAAAAAGTAATAGAACACCTAAAGCAAACACAGACACGAACACACCCACAGATATAAAAAAGCAACACGAAACGTGAAGGATATTTGCCAAAAAGAACCATCCAAAGGCTTACAAACCTTAGGTTCCTACAGACGGACATATGAATCAGATATTTGATCATGACGACATAAATTTTGAGCCAGTACTGTATTTTAGTTTTATAGTTAGTAAGTTGCAGCTCACAGATATCTCCTCTCAAACAGCTATTTACGCTTAGCATACTTAACTACGCTGGTCTAGTCCAGATTAGGACTGGCTTAATAGCCAACCCAAATACAAAATGTCTTTATGACACTCGAGCGCTTTTCATAGACCTTACCAATACCGACAAAATGTGTTCGCTCGGGATAACACATAAAATGTAATATACAGGTCTGTTATGAAAGCAATACAATGTGTGTTAGTTGCTTTCTTATTGCTTATTTATTATTTAAACTGAACTTCAATAACACTTTAAAGATAAATAAGTATCCGCCTGACTAGAGTAAATGGAATTATTTTGGAGCGAGTATGATTTATGAACATAACGATGAAATTTAAATCCGAACCTCGAAGCGAATCATACCTTATCCAATGAGCTTTTAATTTTTGCTTTATCAACAAGAAATATATTGTCGAGTATAATTACAAAAACTAACACGAACTACTCTGTCAATGGTAGAACAAACAGAAGTCCCTGGCCTACTTTCGGCTTCATACAAAATTAAAGCTGAACTAACAGAGCCAGGTACAGTGCTCCTGAGATTTGACAGCCGACACTTGGCAGTAGAACTAGCTCTTACTTACGTATAAACAGTACATAGTTGATGTGTACGAGCGAATGTAACCGTTAATATAGTACCATTTCTCTTCTAACTCAAACATGTCATGAATTAACCAAGAACGGGTTGCATTACAAAAGTTTATTGAAGTTGATGTGATTTTCTATGAATGACCTGTAACGATTCTCCTCATTTTACTGGTTGTAGGCATGTCTGAATGGTAGGAACCCTTTTCTCAACTATTTGGTAACCAACTGTAGGTTGGTACTTTAATTAAGCTTCCCTAACACATCAGATAGTAATTGAATGGATTTATGTTAGTCCCACATTTATACCGAACTTCGGGTCAGAGTCGCGGATGACGCTTTGAAGAACGCTCAATAAACTCACATAAAATAATTTTAATAGTAATTATAGAAAAAAAAAATCTATGAGTATGTCTTATATGAGTAAATAAATTTTCATTTTTGTATATCGCTATTTCATGCTCTGAAGTTTTTACGCTATTGACGTGCAATCAATTTAGTAACTGGAATGTTGCCACCCCTAGTATGATAGCGTTTGTAAATTCGTTATAACAAAATTGTGATGTCCGCGGGGGATTAAAAATTTAAACTGGATCATATGGACTTGTCTTGCGGCTATGGGGCCGCGTGATGTACGATACATGTTATATGAATGATAACAAAAATTTATTATTTTTTTAATTACGTACTATTATACTTACGTAATAATACTTTTACTATATGATAGTAGTTTTGTAATGACAATCTCGTTTTTATCATTACTGTCACGTGATATAGGTACACAGGCATGACGTCAAACTATCAAGAACCATTATTATTTTACAAAGTTTTTTGTATTCGATACTGTGAAATTAAATAGAGATTTTATTAATAAGAATTAATGTAAAAAACATTTCTCGAAGGCCACGTCGCAAAACCGAAAACAACAATTTTATCTTAAGCCAAGAATAAATTTATGAAACGGCTTTCTAAACAAAGACATGGTATGAACTTTTCCACTTACATCTGTGTCACGGGCTGTCTGACTCAAACATAGACGAAAGTTAATAAAGTTGTGACAGTGAGCTACGATACAAAGCATGTTTTTGCAAGAGCCTTTGTCAGATCTCATTTATATTTTGTACGAAGTTTCAGATAAAACGATATGTCACACCTAATTGTTTTGGGCGTCTTCAAAAAAGTGTTTTTACATGTCTTATTAGATCTTTGTTTTAGATGTGATTTAAAGACTGATTTTCGGATTTTTTAAGTTTAGGTACCTAACGATGTTATTTTATAAAATGAAGATAGGATCTTATCAAAGCTCAGAGCAAGCAAAAATACCCGAGTCTTAAAGGATAGTTATGAATGAATCGTAAAGGTATTTGCTAGAATTTCTTGCACAAAGCTTTAATGTTCGTTAACCAAGGTTGTACTAGCACCAAGAAGAAATAAAATAAAAGCATTATTAGAAAAAGCGACTTCAGAAACTTACTGTAGAACTTAATTTTTTTATAAACACGATGTTTTATTTCTAATTAAGAGATTTAATTAGTGAATTCTTTTGTGCACTTTAATAACGACATAATGTTAATTAACGTGCATTACGACGAAAACTTGATACCTGTTTTATGACTACATAATCGAAAGGATATTTTTTCAACGGAAGATTCGAAGAGGACTTGTGTGTCAGAAAAAAGTTAACTACTCGTATATTAAATATCTTAATCATCCCTAAAACACAAAATCTCTCAAGACCTAAACAATCATTTAAGTAAGATATTATATAGGTACTAATAGAAATTATAAGTACCTAGTTCATAGACGTATTTGGTTGTCTGATCAAAGACCATTATTAAAAACAATACTTTTAAAGTTAAACTATAAACTTTATAAAGTTACATACGCAACTTATTATGCAATGACAAATAAGCTTCGCAGTTTAATAAGAATCCTATACATATGAACAGAACTAATATTTTTCCCAGCGATGTGAATATGTCGTGATAATTTGTCGTAGTAACTGCAATTGCTCTCGTGTCTACTATTTTGCTTGCTTAGCACGTTTTTCTACGTAATATTTGTGACATTATATGCACTCTCGTTTCCGACTTCTTCATAAAATATTTAAAAGTCTATTTTTAAGCGCGGATTCGCTGCAAGCTATTAGAGTCAGCTCTTCAGCTCAAACAAAGAGCTTCAGTGACGCAGGAACGGGTGCCGCGGGCGAACCGGGACTCCGCACTAAGTACTAAGCCAGGCATTTTCCAATTAAGATCCTATCTCGGGTCCCATAAGGTCGATTTTACACGTTTCCGTTGTGAAATATAAGTCGCTTTGTGTTATTATTAATTCGCTCCCCGCTATTTGGTGTCGCTGCTCTTCAGGGAGTCGGCAAGAAGAGCCAACGTACATACACGCGTTAGCTATCGGAATATAGACTACCTTATTATGTACTGGGTTTAATTATGCGTGTCGACTTGCACCGATTTTAATTTAAAACTTTATCCAGACTGTACCTACATGCTTAGTCTGTCCTTTACGTTATGGAGTGACTTACATCAGCTAATGAAAATACTGTGTCAGAATTTCGATACCATATGCTTCAATTGATGAAAAAGTATCTATTCGAAATTTATTACATTGAACCCTTTACTAACAACAATTATAAATACAATGTAAAACATGACAAAACAAATTAATGCTATGAATTAGATCAAAATCTATCAAATCGTTCATGAGTTGACATAATGTTGCTAGCTAAAGACCAGGGTAATGAATAGGTAGTACCTATATTATATTCAAAACAAAGTGAACAAATATTTAGTTCATGAAAAGGGGTTCATAAGCGCCAAAAGTTGAACTAGAAATAGGCGGCATCAAAGACTGAGTTTCCGTCGGTCTCCGTTTCACCTAAATGCGGGTCGGACAACATTTTTGCGGGCACACTCCCAAATTGCAATCTATAAAGTTGGTGAATGGTCGAATCCCTGGCGGCGAGTGTGCGAGACAACCTCGCTCAATAAATTATGCAAGTGGTTGGCCTTCTGTTAACAGGCCTCATTTGTTCCAACCGCAGCTTAGCTATAGAAATGAACCAATGAACCGTAATATGTAGCCAATGTTGTTGCAAATTTTGCTGACGTCGCGGATTAAATTTCCCATCTAGGAAAATTGGACCTAATCCCCACCTGCATATAACATTGTTTTGATAAACAATTGACTAGCTAAGGAGAGCTTCATTAAACCAAAAAGCAACACCCTTTTATTCTGAACCCCATTTAGTTTTAGACCTTTAGAAATACTTAGGTACATTATTTATCGTGGACCTGAAACTGAGTTACATCGCAGCTACATCGTAAATCTGTCCACACCCCAGCATTCTAGAATCCAGTAGCTTTTGATAAACTGCTATTTATGATCCCAGCGAACCAATTATTCATAATTAATGTCCTAGAAACAATGGAGCCAGAACAAAAATGTACCTATAAGTAAGATCATGCTATGAGTTTGTTGAACAAATGCCGTAATTTATTGTGCGCTCAACTGCGGGATCAGTCTGCCTCTTTTGTATTACATTTAAATAATAACTTAGACGTAAAAGCCCGTGGTTTGCTGTGATATAAATTCAATGGGAGGCTCCATCGTATAATTCAATTTGAGAAGAAAATGAATGTTGTGGTTAAACTAAATTACCTTAAGTAAACGAAGCCCGCTGGACCCCAAGTCATTGTTATCCCTTTATTTCAACATAAAAGAGATTGATGAATTAACTATTCAATAGAATTACGAGTAGATCGGTTACACAATACTTTAGATGCGACAGGAAACCAAAGAAGTTGAAAAGATCGCTAAAATTTTGAAATTGAATTTCAAACAATGAACGAAGTATAATTCGCTATTCATTTGATCGTTCAAAATTGAAAAAATTGCAAACGAAAATTTATTCGATAAATTCCAAGTATCGAGTATTTCATCGGAATCAACTATAAATAAGCCTTCAATGGGTCGCATGTATATGAGCGTTATAAAGGCAGCTCAAAGGAATTATGCATTTCACTCGGACAAACGGTTTATTGGAGAGGAAAAAGAACGAGTAGCTATGTGAAAACTTTGTGTAGGCAAAACTGTTAATCGCCTAGATAGTGGGGTAAAAAATATTCAATCAGTGGAGTTGGGAAGCGTGCCTTGAAGCCGACGTTCGGGATTTGCTCCGTCCATTGCCGCCGCCGCTATAATACCCACACGAACTACTTACCCTACAGCTTAGTCTATAGATGCGCTATTTAAACTTGATCTGGCCTACTTCGCTGAAATAGCTCTTCAATTCCCCCTCTATCCTGCGGTCTGATGAAAATACGCTCATTTGAAATCTTTGTCTTTATTTATTTTTACTGATTGGGTCAGTTGTACTTTAGATTGAAGAATTTGTTATGAGTAATAGTCAGACAAAATTTTTTTATATTGACAAAATTAATGCAATCCTTAGACAATATTCTACCACCAAAGTCCATGTCTTGCATCTTTCGACTCTCTTAGACCATTCCAATATAGCACTATCATTAACATTGTAGAAATCGATTCACATTGAACTACCCACACACACATATAATTTATAAAGTCTTCTAAAGCACTGCATATTACTCGCAATAGGATCTCGTACACTCGACCGGATTTACGTCGTATTTTGTATGAAAACTTGTCGAATTAAATAGAGCGATTGAATTATGCAGCTCATGCAACCGTGTACTAGGAGTTTTAAACGACAAATTTCCTTGCAGAGTCGAAGCCGGAGCTGGTGTATTGGTTCTCGGAACAAACTCTTCAACCTGGACCGAGCGTTTCTCTCAAGTGTGTGGCGATGGGACACCCACCGCCACAGTTCACGTGGCTACTCGATGGATTTCCTATTCCTACTAATTCCAGGTAAGAGTTTAGTTTTTTGGAAAACATTTTGCATTACATTTACCTTTATCTTATAACAATAAACTTACTGCAAGCTAACACAGTATTTCGAAGCACATGACTTAAGCTCATACGAAATGCCTTTAACGCGCATATGAGCTATAAAACAGCATCCACTATTCCAATAATTAATTCAATACTCAAGAAAAGATGATGGTATTGATACAATAGAAATACTATAGCGAATTAATTTAATTAGCCTAGCCTGCGTAAAAGAACTGAATTTATCAGATCTAAAATGAATTGATATTTTATTTTATTCCTCTATACTAGAGTGATTATAAATACAAATGATTTATTATTTGCATAGTTATTCATTTAAAGTATATGTTGGTAAGTATAAATTATTACCGTTCTAATTTGAACGCCAGGCGAGGTTTTATATAGGTTCTCTATGGAACTGTGCCAAAACCAAGCCTAAATTTTTTTGCGGTAATCTATTTGTGAGTATAACTATCTTTTCAAAAAGGTTTGCTTTTGCATTCAAAAGTACCTAATAATAAATTTAGCCATAACTGTAATTAAATTTTTGTGACAAATTCCAACTTATTTTGTCCACCACCAGTCCACAACCTAATAGTTATTGATACTTGGATAATACCCAATACAAATGCTATTTTTAGCAATAATAATTACATATTAATTAATATCATCATCTATTTATAATAATTTAGAAACTAAAGAAAAATCTAGAAAACTTAAACATTTGATATTTTACCAGATTCGTAGTAGGACAACACGTAACACTGCAAGACGACGTAGTCAGCCATCTTAACATCAGCCGAGTGACAGATCAAGATGGCGGCGAGTACGCATGTGTTGCCAGTAACACGGCGGGGAAGGCCATCCACGCTGCTCGGGTGAATGTGTACGGACCACCCTTCATACGAGAAATGCCCAAAGTCACAGCTGTGGCCGGCACTGACTTGAATATCAAGTGCCCTGTGGCTGGATACCCCATCGAATCTATTACATGGGAACGAGGTAAGTCACATGAAAAATAATATTTATGTATGCACTAATTTTGGCACTTTTTTCCGTGTGACGCCCCAACAGGCAGTTAAACAATAAATAAAAACTAACTTTAAATTTCCAAAAAATTGTATAGATTTTAGGGAAATTGTAAACGTCAATGTAGAATGAAAGTGTTGGTATTATAAATAGTAATTTCTATCTACGATTTAGATGCGCTGAAGCACTAGTCAATTACAAGCGATTGCTTAAAAAGTTCTTTAAGTAGGTAAATCCAAAAATAATATTTGAATATCATTTTCCTTGGGTCGCAAGGGTATCAAACATAATATTAAGCGAAGTGTAATCAAGTTTGCCCTTAAATTAAAAATAAAATGTCTATTCAACCACCTCGGAGTCAATTCGAGCGTCTATTTAGTAGTAAAAATTTGACGTGATTTTCGCGCCTGCCTACATTACTCGACGAAATTGAATTTCCTCCACGTTCCTTCTTCAAACCTCATATTTTTATTTTCGTCTCTAGGCCTGCCAGTATCTGAGATAATTTCAAATAGGGTTTTTTTTTTTAATTTTGAGCCACGGTAAGTGTTATTATGCTTAGCTGTACATATTTGTAATGAACGTACTTATCTATATTTCCATGTAGTTGGTAAAATATTATTATAAGGTCGTTGCAATAGGTCTCCCCAATGAAGGGTGTTACTCGATTGTGTCGACAAAAATCGATTACAAATAATTGTGATTTACATACGATTGATAGCGTTGCATTTGGAAATATTTATAGTCAAAATAATGAACTCAGAGTCCAGAACCAATATTCATAATTTTGGAAAACAAACGTTAATTTGTGTCATTAAAACTTCAAATTGTTGTTGTTGTCTTGTTGTCTGTTGTCTTCAAAACTTTTTAACTCAATATGACGATAGAGAGTACATCAATCAATACTCCTCAATGTAAAATAAGGCCACAAAATCTCTCTATTTTGTGATAAATCGCTGGCCAGCTCGTAAAAATAAGTTATTATGTAAAGTATTTAACTATAACATGCGATTTTCTCCGAACATCAGACTTTAAGTTTCTTTATAACTCTTATACCTACATATAAGTGGGTACTTTCTCACAGTAAAATTATAAGAAGTAGACGTAGATCTAATAAAATTCTTCTATCTATTAAAGTAGTTTAAAAAACTGTTTTAAAATTCATATGTAAATGAAGTTGACATTGCAAGAGAAATGTAAGTGCCATGCACGTAGAACATTGCTACAATAATGCTACGTGAAGTTCATATGAAATAAATTACTTTGTATGATATTCCTTTTGCATTAAATTTGTATTTTAATTTAGGTTTTTAAATCCAAAGTGACAACTACAAATTGTATGTTCGGAACCAAAATATCAAAGTTAAATCTTTATGTTAATTTATCGTAAAACACATTGAAATAAACTAAATGATGCTACGGAACAACAACTTTCATCGCTTATCATCAGGCGCTCATTAATTGTCGGTTATTTTCATGAATAAGATACATAATATTATAAAATACACATTTTGTTCTTAGAAGCGTTGCACTTATAACTTAACACAAATTCGGAAGCTTTCCCATCTGCCACTTACATTTTAATTTTTAAACCTGGACTAATATTCCCGGGATGATATTATAAAAATAACTCGACTGTAAAATCGCGTAGTGACCGCAGAGAAAATTGCGCACTGTAATCTAATAAACCGGATACTTCCGCGCCATCCAATTAGGAACTTGTTAAAATTATTCTTTTCTAATTTTTCCACGGGCAAGTTCATAATCCACAGAAATGTAGCCCGTTTTAAAAGCGTATTGTTAAAAAGTTTTGCTTATAAATTCCTTTGCAACCTGGTTTATTTTGCGATGGATACAACTCATTTACCGACGGGCTTCGAGATTCTCTGTGAGGTCTTAATTGAGCGGACTTTATTGAGTTTTTCTGTATGGAACGATGTAGAGTTTACTGTGGGACCCAATGTACGTCACCCTACAGCTAGTACGTGGCTTTCTAGCAGACTGCGCCAGAAGAAGGGTAATTTTCTATACT
>LGAG01000832.1:34660-51967 GCA_001278395.1 Lerema accius | reverse complement strand
GCCCGCCGCGCTGTCCCTACTCGTACTGGCCGCACTCGTCGCCATCGTGCTGCTCGTTAGACGAAACAGTTAGTTGGAGTTGATGCTATTCATGTTTATCATATTTTCAATTGAACTGTAGGTATCAACAAATTTGTGGAAGATTCTGATGGTAGAATCACAGAGTTGAACACTACTGTTAATACTTGCCTATCTTTATTTCATAGACTTCGACGTATATCATCAGATTCATCAGCACTGTTATAAAAATCATCATTACTTCTGTGTTTTGGTTTGATTACGGAAACTGACTAATCGTCGCAAAAGATACGGTTTTTCGCTAAGAAAAACCAGTAAGTAAAAGGTCAACTGTCATCATTTTCAAAACCATGTTACAAACAATAAGACTATTTCAAGTTTAAACATTCATTATTATACACAGTATCCAATGCCACAATATAATAACGATGTATCAGAAAACTGCCATGTATCCTTACACACTTGCCAAGTGATAGATAACAATCCCTTACGACCACACCAGCGTCTGTGTCAACAGAGGCGGGGACGACGGATACTACGACGGCGGCGGCGGGCGTCGGTGAGTCGCCGTCCGTCGCGCAGCTGCAGAACAAGGCCAACCGCGACCAGCAGTACCTGGCCACTAGAGCCCAGCATCCTGCGCCACAGCACCATTATAAACACGCGAGCAATGGTAAGGGAGTTTCTTACCAAGCTATGTAGGTACTTTGATTCTGCAGGAGTTCAAAGGCAAAGATAAAAATTTAATACCAGGTGGGCCGCAGGGTTGGTTCTGTTTATAAATTGAATATATTATGCGTCTGAAAGAAAAAATTAGATCTCTTAAAGAAACAGATGATAAAATACTTTACCTATTTGTGCAAGGAGGTTTCCTTCGCCGTTATGTCTCCTTAAAAATTAAACACATTACATTTTTAACACAAATCTTGTTTTGTTCGACAGAATACATAGAGGACATCTGCCCATACGCAACATTCCAGTTGACGAAGCCCAGCGCTTATAGTGAGAGCAGCTACAGTGGAAACGTATACAGCGGACCGTACCACTCCGTCAGGGGGTCCTTTGTTTATCACGACCTAAAACAAAATGATAAGTATAAGGTAAGACTTATTACAAGACTTCATCGTCCTTTATGAAGCCTTTGAGAAAATCATAAGATCATAATTCAGAGTTTATCACATGCCTACTAACATTACGCCAACGATAGTTCATCAATACATTTTTGATTTGTACAAGCATAAATACATCAAACTGTAAACCAGAAAAAATACGTATTTTATATTGTTGCTTTACCGGAGTACACCAAGGTACCATAGTAGGGTCAACACCTTTGCAATTACATGAAATTGGTTTTTATGGGTTTTCTTATATGTCGCGTTATAATATTAATAAAAACCATTATTGTTTTTAGGGTAAAGAACCAGAATATACAAAAGTACGACGAAAAGGAAACAGACTTCGAGACCCTCACTCAGAGAGTCAAGGTGCGTAATATCTCTGATTTCAGTTTGCCGTACGGTCTTAACCGAGCTTATCTATAAGTAGTTAGCTACATTAGTTTTATTTAGGTAGAATGCACCTTCTATTGATTAACTTTACTTTAACCCATTTATGTTTAAGTATTGGAATTCAAATTTGACAAATTGATCGCCTTTTATGCAACCTGTTGGGAGCGTAACTGGTGTTGTAATTTATAAAGGTAAGCATGCACATAATGTATTGTATTTTACCTCGGATATTAATCTTTAATTTATTATGTGGAACGTATCTAGTAGTTATCTCATATTGTCATGACGCTTTAGTGATACGAATGCAGCCCTGTATATTTCCAATGCTTCTACCAGTTGTACTGCATTCCCTTTGCTGTCTTTAACATTGTCGCATAGCATTGAATATCGCCATAAACAGACATACACTTTCTTACATTTTTACACTTTTTCTAATCATGTCATGTGCTTTTACGCTGCTTCAGTAATTACACGCAAATGAATCTGCTATATCCGGTGTCGAATTACCAAACGTTGCTAAATGGACGCAACAATCGTAATTAATTTTGAATCGAATAAATTGTATTAAACAAAAGTATTCCTTAAACATAATTTTTTAACGAATGTTAAAATTGTTACAGAACTTTAATCAAATGTAACAAACGAAACACATTTATTCACCAGTTTCAAGTCTCACAAATTAAATTTTTCTAATCTTTAGTTCCAGTTTACAATTTTTATCTAGTAAAGGAACGAGTACCTACTACCAACGCAATTTTTTTGTGGTATACACTTGTTACTTTGATACTTCACTACTTTCATTACTCGAGCTGTAGCCGAACAGAACTAACAATCCGCAGAGAACCTTAATACGTGCAAGCAAGATTCATTTTCGTCTAACCAAGCAGCTTCACCAGTCACAACTGCGTGGTCTCCTCGTAACGGGCACTCGGTTTGCAGAGTCGGACAACTTGGGGTCAACGGACTCGGAGGTGAAGAAGATACTAACGCTGCACCTGCCCATTACAGAGTACGAGGACGACGCGAGCGATGACGCGAGCGCGCCGCACTCGGACAGCGAGCCCGCGAGGGTGCGCCCCGCGCATCCCACCACTTGTAATGACTTTCTGATCTTTTTCAAGCTTGTCTATGTTGCCAGTGCCGAAGTACTTTGGTTCTGAAATGATCGAGACCAAAATATAATACTATTCTCTTGTCTTTATTTTGGTTTTGGGAGTGTTTTACTAACCATTAAATTAGGTAAATTAGATACAAAATTTCAGTACATACAGCGTAACATATTTAGATATGTGGGGAAATAAACTGTAATTTTAAATACGCTTACCTATTAATTTAAAAGAATAGGTATTGATAATGCGCACCTTACCAAACTGTAGAAGCAATTCTACTGTCAACAGACCCGACAGTCGAGCGGGAAGAGTCGTCATCATCATCGGAGAACTCCGTAGGCGGCGTCGTGCGGAAAGCGTTCCCGTCGCGGAAAGGGAAAGCGGGCGCGCTCGGGAAACGTCACGTCCGCTCCTCCAGCGGCTACAGCAGCCACAACGACGAAACCACCTTCAGGTAACCATCACTCCCTACCACTACTGACAGTAACCATGACATCATCATCACTATAGGAGACCTTAGTAGGTGGCGTGGCGCGCAAGGCGGGGCGGGTGGCAGCAAGCAGGAAGCCCGTGCGTTCTTCTAGCGGACTGCTAGCGACTGGCCCACTGATTACTAAGTAAGTTGCCTTTAGAATAAACGTTGCCTTTACACTGTTTCGTACTGGTGCACTAATTGGTAGGCAGCAGGGACGGTCGGTGAGAATAAAGTAACATAAACGGTTCTAAGATTGTGATATTTAAAGCGGAAAGCGGATGGCAGAAGCTGGACAGCGGCTAACTTTTTCGACGAGTGCAGCATAGCGTTTAAAAATATATCGTTGTTAAAATTGTGAGATTCAATTAGGAAACTAAAAATATTTATATTCATAAACAAGTGAAAATGTATTGAACTTGGCAATTGACTTTTTTGTTCCCGTTTTCTATAAGTAGGATACTTAAAGTTGTAAGTATGTAGAAATACAATTAGCAATAATATGATTAAAACTGTATAAACACGCAATGTTGTGTCGCTTACTGTCTCTAGCTGCTTCCGCTAAGATCTCAAAGCAACTAAGTGTGTCCGCTTCCGCTCCGCTTACCGCTTTGTTCCTGAATAAGTCGTGAGGTTTAAACTGACAACTTTTCATGTCCTCTTTATCTCTTCTTTGCTTATCGTAAATTGGCAAAACTTATTAAAAAAATGTTACTATGTAAGATAAATCTTAAGTCAACAAGATGCTAAATAATTTTGAAATCAACCTTGCGTAGATAACTACTGCAGACACAGGTTGCCGGCCGCGTCATTAAAAAAAGTTAATTAAAATAAAAAATATACCTATTTACCTAACATCTGGGTGACTTACATACTAAAGTAAAGGCTACCTATCCTTCTTTATTTTGTTTTAGAAGAAAATGTCCAATATACTGGCAAAGTGTATCTGCAGTAGGTACATTATTTTACAATCAAATCTACCATATTAATTAATTTTGTTAAGATAAATCGACAAATCCATAGACATAGTGAATAAGAGCAGATGAAACAAGTAACAATGATACATGCCAGATTACATCATAGACAATACAAAGTTACCAAAATTACGAATGAATATCTATATGAACATTAACTAAGAAAAAGAATTTAGGTTTCACTTAAAATCTGTTCTTAATTACTATGTCTATGGTTCATTCATAATAACTACAACCATTTTGTCTCCAGTATATCAAACTATCCGTCGTTCAACGATCACATTCATCCGCCGTCGCGATTCTCCGACGACACGGAGTGCGAGGGTCACCATCGGCGGAAACGCAGCGGTCACGCGGCCCACGCGGCTCACTTGGCCCACTCGGCCCACTCCGAGCCTAAAGTGACTCGCGAAGCCTTCCAAATCAACGTCTGAGACTCGGTCAAGGAAAACTAAACCATATCATATTTATTCGAAGAATTTTAATGGTATAACATGTTGCAGTGAATAAAAGCTATCCATAATACCAATTACCGTTATATTTAGCGAAGATTTTACAAGTGATAATTTTACAAAGGTTTAATTTATTATGGAACAGTGCAAATTTATCATTTGTGGAGTCAATAGAGAATTAAGACTTTTCAAAACATTGGTTATAACAGTCACGAACTTAACTGTATTAGATAACTTGGCTTCCATAATCTATATTAGTGTTGACAATGAACCTTATAGTACTATAACAAATTCTTCCTATGAAAATGATATGGACTAGTTTTCCTGCATCTTATCTACTCGAACTCTAAAATTCTAATTGATGTTGTTATAAATACTCAATGTTCACTTTAAATGAAGATTAACTTTAATATAAATATTGGGACTATTTAATGATTTACATAAATAAATTATAAATTAGTCTGTAATGTTGCTGGACGACATAGACTAAATTTAAATGGCAACTTGACTATCATATAATATAAAGTCTAGGCCTATGGACGCGCGAGACAATACGATATCTTTATAAATATATTTTTCAAGTACTCACGCCATCGGTTGTACTTGTAAACTGCTAAAGCTTACAGTTTTAACACAATATAGAGAGGCTAACAATAATAAAACTCTGAAACGTACTTCATTTCTCACCACGCACACATCAATACGATTTTGATCTAAAAAAACTCCCGAAAACGAGCCGAAATCCGTATCTTCCACATAAATGTCTATGTGTGCGTTGATTGAGCGCGCTCACTACGAAGTTTTACTACTGTTATTCTCTTTATATTGTGGTTTTAGTTACCTGTTGCCAAATCTAGTCAGGATACGTTAACTATAGCGATGTACATACGATGTAGATAGATAGTTATAGCCGAGCTGAGTACAGTAACTTAGTGACACGTAAAATAATAATCTTTTTTGTACTGTGTAACGCAAGTTTGGTATGAATATGGAACAGAGATACATGAGGTTTATCTAATATCGCTATATAGAGTAATACCCTGTCATGGGATTTTCTTTGATCAAGTTAACTAATTTACTAACTAGTTAATTTTTGTTCCTCACATTATACTACCCTTATTTTAAAGTTTAGTTACATGATAATTTAATTTTTTTAACGTAATTTTTAGATATTTTTAGAATAAGACATTCATAAAACGGCTTTTCAAGTTATTGCTATAATAAAGTGGACTGATTTTGTAAGACACTAACGTATAGTGTGATGATAAATCTGACACTTCTTGTATCTCTGCTCTATGATTGTACAGTGGACAAATTAGAATATCGTGTCGTTTGTTCACAATGGTTCACAAAGGTCTAGCTAGGTTATAAATCCGACGCTGTCATTGTAAATATTGTTGTAATTAAATATGTAAACGTATCGAATATAATTAAGGAGAACAATAATTAAAAATAAATAGTAATATATATTTTAAACTTAATGCCTTATTGACCAAAGTCTTAAAACTAGTTATGGATACGATTGAAAAATTATATCCAATAATTAAATATGAATTGGTTGATTATTGTAAAGTTTATGGAAACCGATAGTTTTCATTGGCGAATCTTAACATTATCACTGTCTATAATATCGATCGCATTAATAAATTACATTATACATTTTACGGTCGAGGTAAGGAATTTATGCATGAAAATTCTCACTTGCAATCACTTATTGCATTACTTTTGCAAAGTTGTGTTTTTTGCAAAAAAAAAACATAATTTATCTCTAACGAATAACATAAAATCTGAAACTAAATTCAACAATATATTTGAAATTTCATGTTTATCGATAAACTTCAACGTTACCTTTACCATAATTACCTACCATATATTTCTTTTTGGGCATTTCAAACCTCTACCAAAGTAATATCACAATTTAAAACTATGAATAATTGAGAACATACAATAATATATATTTAACCTCGTTGCATTTTATCGTATTACGTACATCGTAAATAGATATTTAAATGTTACATCCTTAAAACTTTAATACTGCAAACTGCAAATGTTGAAGTATTGTAACTTCTTACTTATATACCTACTGATTATTCATAAATGGTACGAATAAGTTGATAGTATGCTATTATGATTGCATAATTAATAACTAACTTAACTTTTTAAATTAAACTTAAAATTTATTACAATAGGGTAATGAATTGACTGCCAATATTTCTATGACATATTAACTTATTCATGCCATCATGATCGATTTACAGTCAGGAACAAGTGTTCTTCCATATCTATCGAGAGAACTACTCAATAATGTACAATCTACGATGACTAATAAATTAACTAGATGCATAATTATATTGCAAAGTCCCATAAATATAATATATGATACGTATCTTTCAAATGTAACTAAATAAAAAAACGTCAAAATGTTCATTTTGGTGCGTAATTGCCGAGGACGATTTTTGGCTACTGATTTTTATATCTACTTAGTTATTTTATTTGTGATCGAAGAATACAATAAAAAGGTGAAAAGACAATGATTGAAATAGTAATTAAATAAGTAGTTCTACACTTACATCGATGAAGGAAGTAAACATTTTGTTACTGATTGTCCCAATAAATAGCCAGTTTATAGCACAATTATACACTTCTTCATACAAGGAAATAAGTAACGATATTCAATGTTATTAATTTAAGGTCATTGGCACGTTGTTTGATGCTCCACGCAGTAAGATTTCTCGGTGAAAATATGACATTCCTATATACGTAATGTAAATTAATCAAATGTAAGGTTCTTTTACACAAGGATCTGATAAACATAACCATTATGACTGCAGTCCATCCGGATTTTCTATATTGAAGTTTTAAGCACGTTTATTATTTGTAACAAAAACAAATCCTATAAAACAATAATTGTCGTCGACTTTTACCGAAACTGAAAATACGAAAGTTTTGTAACAAAATAAACAGTTGCTAAAGAAATAGTCATGTCCAGTCTATCACAGCAAAAATTTATCATGATCTATCATATCAATTTTTTTCTCCAGAAATAGTCCTTGTGTAAACGAATCTATAGTACCTATATAAAGTCCTCAGTAAACAGTAACACAAGACAATACAATTACCTATAGTTTTTTGGTGAATACGGCAGAAAGTTAACTTTACAATGTACACTATATCGCGTAGCTTTACTTTGGAGTGTGGAACACTTGACACTTTTGTATCCGACGACACTTCTCGAATGGATTGTGCGTTTTTTAATGATTTACAATCGTTTACGTTGACTCACTTTCGTAATTCCAACGAAGACTGCCCTATATTTAATTGAGATCTATTTTATATAATCTAGACACAAATATCTTATACTAGTCAATCAAAGTTACAGTAGCGGTAGTTCGGTATTAGTTGCAGGTGTCTTCATGAATTACAATAGTTCAGTAGCAGGTCTGGGAAATTTGTCAGAGTTTTTAAAAGTGTTTACAGTTTAGTCACTCACTTTAAATATTAAAGATTTGATTAGCTTACGATCGAGATCGTATAGTTTACAAATACTAAAAACTTAATTTTCTAACCATACATTTGTTTTTATATAAAAAAATGTTCTGGTTAAAGATGCTAATAGCAATCCAAAGTGCTGCTAAAATGTGTCAGTACCTTATGTTTGTTTGTTTGTTCTACTTATATGTACAAAATTTTTAAAAGTTTTAATTTTATCTTTAGTTTATTAAATTATTTTTTCAAACCCCAGGCCTTGCAAAACAAAAATAAAAACGAACTGAGAGTCCAATAGACCATAACTTGGTTGTTCCCAGTATTCCCATACTATTACCGCATGTATTAGTTAATAGCTCCATATATCAAAGCCATATTACGTACTTAACAATATTTTCGGGACATTTTAGTATTATGTAAGCTATATATTATTGTAACCTAACCTGTCTCCCCTTGAGCAAAAGTAAACAAAAGCTACTTTTATAACTCCTTTAGTAAAATGGTACAAGACGTAACCCATATTTTCTTTTGTCTCTCTCAAACACTTAAACAAAACTATTGTTAGAAAGAGACGCATATAGTAAAGAATTACATTTCGGTCCCATTCTGAGGAATAATAATATTTTTACTTACAAAAAATACAAATAAATGCTTACATAATACTAAGATGTCTTCTCTGATGTAACCTCATAAAGTTATCGTTTCAATTCTAGTCAATGTACCATATCATTTTTAAACTTTTGTTAACTATACATGATACACGTACGTATGTAAGAGTTAGTTAATCATGTTGTTACAGATATGTTTTTATAAAGCAAATAAATGAGTTATTAGGGACAGTATGATGTGAACGAAATAAAAATACATTTACTTGACAACTGACTATTTATTTTCTCCTATTATATTTCAGTACTATTAATTATTGAGGTATCTAAGATCATCACGCGTTTAGGATTTAAAATTCTTTGCAGGACTAAATTTTTTTATTTCTACAAAAATACGTATCATTAATTAATTCGTCTACATTTAAGTACTTTAATGCGTCTTTCCGTTGCAATTTATTGCAATCTGAAAAATTAACTTAATTAATAAACAATTATCCAAAAATATTAAATGGAAAATGAAATTTATTTTCATCTATTCTAATCTAAATACAGCCAATTTTTTCGTTCTTAATAAATTCATAGTACACTAAGGGCCTGTTTCGCAATCGTTGAGTAAAGTTCTAAGTAAGCTACTTTTAACTTATTGCGCGGTAAACCAGTAAATTGCGTTTCACAATTTCACTTTAATTTACGGATGATTGTAAAACGCATAGAGAGTTAACGGAAGGATTTACTCTCTGAGTAGCTTACTTTATAAATAACTACTGACATCTTTACTTATCGATTGTGAAACAGGCTCTAAATCAAAAACATTTATATAAATATTGCAATGGAAAAACGCCTACAGTCATCTATTAAAACAACCACGTGACGATCTCACCGTACCTCAATCGCTGTCGCTGTCAGCATCCACCGTGAAGTCGAATGGCTGGAACTTCTTCCTGAACAGTGCCACGTGGGAGTCCTCGTCCTCTCTGCTGAGCAGACACTGTCTCCAGTCCGCTTTGTCCTCGCAGTTTAATATCGGAGGACTTGATAGCACGTCTCTGTTAACACCGTACGATTTTATTAGGTTTATGATAGATTTTTTTTTCGTAACTGGTCGGAAATCAATCGTTTTAAGGCTCTGTACATTTTTCTTATTTATATTTTGTAACAAAAATCATTACAATCTAAAGCTAGTTAATAGGTACATCCTGTAACACGAATTAAAAATTTATATATAAACGGGAACCATTAAATTCACTATTTTACTAAGACCATAAAAAGGTTTGTGAATTCTGAAAACAAATTTAATACCGTAGGTATTTAAAAAAATAGAAAAATTACATAGGGTCTAAGACCTATGACTATTTTAAGAAATGATTTAGCCTGTCTTTACATACCTCCCAAACTGCAATGGGAAGCTTCCCTTGCTCTTGGCATATATCTGTTCGCCAGTGGGCAGCTCCGCGTGGAAGTACGGCGAGCCCGGCAGTATCACCTGAGATATCTCCGAGAACGGCGGCAACACTTCCAAATGGATGCTATTTATACCTGCTTCATCCTGAAAACAGAGTATTTATCTAAATTGTTGGTGATGTTAAATAAAATATGAATACGTCTTCTTTTATGATAGTGAGTGGCTAAGCCAAAAATCACTTTTTATGCCGTTCAATAGTCCCAAAGATGGCTTAACGACTGACACATAACAATAACAAAAAAGACAGACAGTTTAACGTATTCTCCGAAACACGATAGTACCCAAAAAATTATGCAACTATTTTAGGTTGACCCATCCACTTTCCGACCAAGCCTGCTGTTGTTGAACTTCGTCAATCATTTAAAATCGACGCAAGCCACCAAGCTATACGTGCTACAGTAACCTAAATAACAAGATTAATTACTAAAGTGACCGCACCTGAAACACTTTTAGTATCTGCTAAAATTGATCACTGAACCGAAAGACTATGAGCGGCAACTTTTTTTATTGCCTGTAAATCTGACGAAGGTGGCAAAAGGGACCACTTTACATAAAATAATCACAGTAAAGAGTTAATTAAGCAAAGTGAGCTCACCTGAAACACCTCTAGTATCTGCGACTCGCTGGCGCGCGGCACGGGCACGCACTGTATCTGAAGGTGCGACGTGCGGTAGTTCCGCTCGTAGAACACGCCCGCCGCGCCCAATGACGCGTACAACTTCTTCAACGCCTCCTTGAATTTCTTTATTTCGTTCACCACCTCGTCTGGGGACTGATCACAATATAATTTAGGCTTCAAAAATACAGCAAAAACTAAAGAAGATTTAATAAAGACTGAAAACAAAACAAATGAAAAACAATAAAGTAAGGACCTTTGCACATGACTTTTATTTAAGGTACAATTACATTTAATGTATTTCTCATTCCACTTGGTATTTGCACAAAACGACACGAACGCAAATAGAACCCACCGTAAACGTAAGCAGAAATGACAACATATATGACGCCATGGTTACCATATCGGACTGATACCCTCGAAATGGATATTTTAATGGTGAGTTTAAATGTTTTTAAAAGGAATTCCACTATGAGGCATAAATGTAGCATTTATTTATGTGTATAGCAACTAACCTTGACAACAGACTGATGGTGTGCAATCGGCAATATTAGGCAGTGGAATGGTGTGAGAGGTCCTTTAGGCAGAGCGAGATAGCAATGGCTGCCCACACATATTACAAGATGCTTCTCTACACTCGACGACGACAGGCAGAACCAACATGTTTCTGAAATTAAACAATTAAAAAATAATAACTACAAACTTATCTGCCCAAAACCTACATGAAGGTAAATGTTATAAGTGACAATACCCTCAGTGCTTTACAGTTATAGTAAAAATTTTATTTATATATTCTGACAATTTTAAGTTGGATGCAAGTGTCACATTTAAGTTTTTATTGAGTTTTGATATGATAATATACATTTTTTCAAATGTGTCATCAAAATTTTCATGTCATTAAAATAATGCAGTAAAATATATTGTAGTGATGATTACCTGGATCAAACTCTATCTTTTTTCGTTCCCGATTGTCGCCATCACCTTTTCTTTTCCTGTTGCCATAGTCATCATCTTGATTCGCGTCCAAATTGAAAAAGAATTGACCATTATCTGTCACCTGAGGAACAAATAATCATAATTAGATTTAGAAAATAAAACATGAAAGGAAATTTTAAATGCATCAGGTACTTAGGATCGTTGTATTTTATACGAATATTTTATATAAACTGCACAACTGGGTTGAAATACTGTTAGTACCAATTATGTTTAAATAAAATGTCTACAAGGATAAAAGTTTAAAATAACAAGTAATTATATCAAACAATTCAATCAATGACATTACAATATTCAAACTTAAAAAACAAAGTTTAATAAGTTACCTGTACAACCCTACCAGGGTGATGTTGCTTCAACATATTCGGGTTATAGGGACAAGGAGTCTCATCAGTAGTGGCCTGAAGAAGATCAGTCATACGCATCTTCAATATGGATTGAAGGGAACATGCATATACCCACTTCTCTTTGTCCTTATTACCAACCGGTGCCAATGCTATGAACCGTGTAACACACTCCTTATAGTCCTGGTGTACACTCTGGTTTCTACAGGAGGAATTGATTGATAAATTAACTATTTCTATGTTTACTGTTAAACTGTTAATTAATCCTAAGATTAGAGGAGGTCAATGACATTTATAAAACTGTTATAATTGCACATAATATAATTTTATTTCACACTGATAATAGCAGTGCAATTAATAAGATTTAATAAATATTTATTGTATGTATATGCTAACAAATTTAAACAAGTCTGATAACAATTTACAATAAATAATTTTGACTCACATTTTATGTATAAAATATATTTATGAAACTCAAAATAATAACAAATGACTAACCTGTATGGCTGTCTTTCAAAAAATTTGTCAGCAGATGGCACAAAATGATACCTGGGTTTAACATGTATTGCCAACCAAGCCACTAAATCCGATAGCTTTGTTTGTGGTACTTCAATCTGGAACAAATATTGAACATGTTTATTACAAAATTTTGAAACTGTATATGTATATCACCTGACATAAGAAATAATATTTTTTATAGAAAGTATACAAGTTTAAAAATACAAAATAAACTTTTACTAACTGTAACATACATACATATTTGCTCCGAGGTTATGACATAATTACTTATCTGCTGTTATCAGTAACTGCATGTGAGTTGTTATAAAACTTGACTTTACTTTACATAAAGTAAGTAAATCTTTACTTAATCTAGTAACATTGTAGTTAGGATGAAACTTACCTTTTGAATTTCATCTTGCTGTATTCCCGCTGGCCACAAGTTTGTTATTAAAACATCAACGCCCCTGAACTCCGACTGCCCTCTTAAACAAGCATCTCTGACAGCCAGGCAGTCGCTAGGCTCAAACATACACATTGGTACATCTTTTCCGAGCTCTCTCCTTGATAACCCACTCAGGTAGGCTATTTTTATCTCTGTACTAGTTGTGAATAGGCCTCTTCTACCTGAAAAATTATATAAATTGCTTACTTTTCTTACGGGTAATTCAAGTTCATAGACTTGAAAATAAAGCAAAGATCTTGTTCGTTAAATAATACCTGTCTTTTGTGTAATTACAATAGCAAGCATGTATGCAGTACATCCATAGACATCTGTGACAATCCTCAAATAGGAATATAGGACATGTTAGTTGGTTTTAAGGGCCTGTTTATATTATATTTATGTTTGTTATTGATATTATTAGTATTTGTTATTCCTTAGTAGGTGGAGTGTGGAAGTTATACTGTAAGTGCTGTGTAGGTCACTAATGCAAGTTTATTTTTCCTACTATGTTATTATTGAAATAAGATAAAACTTACGTGACTATAACATACCCATGTAAACAATGTTTGGTGCTATCTCTCCACCCTCTTCACAGTAATATGCAACATGGTCAGGATTTGAGGGGCCAAATATATAAGTTGGTACAGGCACTGCAAATACATTAAATAATGTTAAATTACAATGCAGTTTCTTTATAACAAGAATAAAAATTCTTTTAAGAATGAAAATTTGGTATATGAATATTCTAGTCCACTGTATATTTGTTTTAACTGCACGTTCTACACACATAATGTTGCAGTATATTAAATAATGCTGTCACTACCTTTCTTAGTGCCCATTTTGTAAGCATCCAACTGTGAATTATCATCGCCGAAAAAGTTTCCAGTACACAGCAGAATATCAAATGCACCAGACTTTTTTATTATAGACTCAATTCGTGAGAACAACGCGTTGAATTTGCCGTTTACGTCGCCACAAATTAACCTAAAAAATTGAGTTCCATGTTTATAAAATAAATCTGAGTTTAGTTATAACTTAAATATTGCTAAGGATGTCGGGTAACTTACGTTTTTTGTTTATCAGACATTTTCACAAGTTAACATGAAATTAACTATAAATACCACTTAGAATAACTCGTACAACGTAAAATTTACTAATTTACCAATAAACATAACAAATTAGGTATAATATAAAATTAACATTGCAATGTTACGTTTATACAATAATAAATCCTTTTGTTGTTAGTTCCAAACAGTTAATTTAAACTAATAAATAGCTATTCCTCTTCATTTTATATCCACAATCCACACACAACAGTCACAATCACAACACAATCCACAGGAGAGGAGACACAATCCCACAGCACAATCCCAAAACATTGTTTCACGTCACGTCAAGAACAAGATTTCATTGTCATAGTGACATAACAGTGATAGTTTTCTCTATGAAATGTCGCAGATAATGCTAAAATCGCCAAAACAGTCAGAACCGCGTAGCAGGAAGAGGACCATAATTTAATCTATGTGAATTATTAACATTAGTGACATATGTTGGCTTAAAAGACTCGCATCCAAGCTATAAACCTTATTAAAAAAAACAGAGACATTATGAAAGATATTGGCTCTGACAAAAATCACTGACTTTGAAGTTTGACATTATTTATTTGACAGTCAGACATCAATATTGCGTGTGTGCCTGTAAAGTGCTGTTTTATTTTTAAGAAACAATTCGTACTTTCGTAATTTATTATCATTATTATGTGAAATATTTAATATGCAAAGAACTTCTTAGTCTTTTTAAGATTTGTTCGTTCCAACTTAATACAAGACTGAATAATAAATATGGCGTCTTCAAGCAAATTGCCTGGAACAGGACTAGAAGATGTCGGCGTGCCTGGACAAACATTTTTGCGTGATGCTCTTACAAGCTGCACTGATCCCTTGAAGGCGATTGAAGAGTTTCAACTAGAGAATGGTATTCTATTACCTTCTTTACGACCTATGCTACCCCTGCTCGATCTCCATGGTGTCCGTCGCCTTGATTTTCATACCTCAGTATTAGAGGAACTAAGAGAAAAACTGATAGCTCACATCAACGAAGTGGGATCAAAAGAGGGAAAGGAACATGACAAGAAGATTAAAGAATTATTGTTAAAAAGCTTCCCAGTTGTGAGGGTTAAGGCCTTGAGACCGGTTATTATGAGCATTTTGAAAAACACGCCACATATAGACGACAAATTTTTGCGAGTATTAGTTAGAGACCGCGAGTTGTACAATGATACAGACACAGAAGTGAAGAGACAAATTTGGCAAGATAATCAATCACTATTTGGAGATGAAGTCTCTCCTTTACTCAGCCAGTATATAAGAGAGAAGGAAAACATTTTATTTGACCATGAAAATCTGACAAACTTATTCTTTTCACCATCACCAAAGGTGAGAAGACAGGGTGCTGTTGTTCAAAAGCTGGCGCATATGATTGGCAACAGTGTTAAACTTTATGACATGGTATTACAGTTTCTTCGTACACTCTTTTTAAGGACCAGAAATGTACACTATTGTACTTTACGGGCAGAGTTATTAATGGCACTGCATGATTTGGAAATCCAGGATATTATATCTGTTGATCCATGTCACAAATTCACATGGTGTCTAGATGCATGTATCAGAGAAAGAAATGTTGATATAAAAAGATCTAGAGAGCTTCAAGGTTTCTTAGATAGTATTAAAAGAGGTCAGGAGCAAGTGTTGGGAGACCTGTCCATGACTCTCTGTGACCCATATGCAATAAACTTTTTGGCTACTTCAGCAATTAAAATACTGCAGCATTTGATAAACACTGAAGGGCTTCCAAGAGATAATACAATATTAATTTTGTTATTGAGAATGTTGGCATTAGGATTAAGTGCGTGGGTAATGATTGATTCGCAGGAGTTCAAGGAGCCAAAACTAGATAGCCAAGTTGTTACAAAATATCTTCCAGCACTAATGTCTTTAATGGTGGATGATCAGGTTCGTGCCTTGCATAATAAATTGCCACCAGATGAGCGAGAGTCGGCTATTACCACTATTGAACATTCTGGTCCACCCCCTGATGCCTGTGAAGCATATATGCGTGAAAGCTCTGTATGTGGGGTACTTGCTATGTATTACACGCTACATGCTGCTAAATTAAGAGACCGTGGTGCCTTACTTCGTATTTTAAGCATTTTAGGTAGCTGCAAGGATGGACGGGCTTATGAAGATCCATTCTTGCATGCCTTAGTTGCTCTATTGGTTCAGTTGCCAGATGAATTCCAAGGAGAAGATTTTAGCACAGTATTATTTGATGAATTCTTCTTTGCTGGTCTTTCAAAAGATAATGTTACAAGACATTTGTTGAAACTCTTGTGGTACATACATCCTAAACTTCCTGATACTAGAATTCAAACCCTGATGAAAGCGCTGCAGCCAGGTACACAGCACAATGAATCAGTGCACAAATTACATGAAACCTTGCAGCAAAAAATGACGTCTACAGCAGAACCTGCCCCTAGCACTAGTGAGATGGAATATTTAGATTCTCCTCTCATGAGTGTGCCTATGCCAACTCCCTCTCCATACCACATGTAATGAACTGAATAAGTATATTATTTTTAAGTTATTTCATCAATAAAATATTATAATGTTGACTTATGGATTTTGTTTCTCTACTTCAAATCTGAACCTAAAAAAAACTATGATAAAAGTTAAAATAGGGTAGTCTAAATTTATTATTGTGCTTAATAAAAAATCCTTAGAATAGTGTAATTATTCTAAGAAAAAAACTGATTACTGAAACATGTCTTAAAAGACTCGCAGATACACACACCTTTTTACAAAAAAAAAACTTATACACGGAATTATAATTCGATTCCACATTTTATGTTAGCTATTGTCGTTTTGTAAAAAAATTATACCACATAAAACCTAATAGTGATGAACACAACAATCAATTAATAATCGCGATTATATGTTTATGTAATTAATGTTTAAAAACAATTATGTAATTACATTATAATATTCGTGTGCCGATTAAAAAATAAATGATCGATATTTATTAAAATAAATACATAATTCTTCATCATTACATTTTTTTGTTAATTTCACATACAATAATTTAAAAAAAACTCTCAGATCCTTAATTAATTGACATAACTAAATTAATCAATTCAGAAATATTTAAATTCCTGCTAATACTTAGTTATGATTAAACGAATGGAATCGATTCTGAAATATTTAAATTTTGTATCGAATAATTTCGCAACGTCACTATTTATTACTTGTCATAACGTTGCCACCCTGAAA
>LGAG01000832.1:0-14124 GCA_001278395.1 Lerema accius | reverse complement strand
CAACACATGGTTTTACGTTATTATCTCCATTCAAGTGTTCAAATTGTAAACACATATACCTAGACCTATTATAAAATGTATAACATCGATCATTAATCATCATAATGATAAAGTATATACTCGTACTTGGAAACTGCACACTTTGCAGTAAGTATAAACAAACATGGTAGCAATGTGTAACTTGAATACCTATCAACTCTATAAATAGAAGTACTTCTCATACATTCTAATAAAATAAACACGTAACATAAAGTAAATATCCACAATAAATATTTTGCTGTTTACGAGCAAGATGTAGCTCATGTAGCACTGATTAAATAATGTGATTTGTTATTTTGATTACTGATATAAAGAAACTTAAACAATAATTCCCACATCGAAATATATAATATCATATTCTTACCAAAATACAAATAGAAATTGAGATTAATAAACTTTTATCACCGGTAGCAGTAGGTACATGAGATTTTAAGATTAAATAACTAAGATACAATTGTTTGTATGCATCTTACCATTGAAAAACAATATCTTATCATGTGTGAGGTACCTACTATCATCCAATTACCTATTTATTTTACCACAAAGTATCAGTCGCTAAAGCAATATAGGAGAGAAATAACAATAGTTTTGTTCTTTCGTTGTCATTTTCATTGTAAAATCTTTAAACGACCTAGGTATATTATGGAAAATTTTAGAAAATATGTGCCTAATGTAGATTCTGATATGGAATCATTAGTTTTTATACTTAGTACTAGTATATATATAGTAGTATTTACAAAGTGTACCTAATAGCAATATTAGGTTTGTTCACAGCGCGAATTCACCGGTTCGTTGCACCAAATGAATGTGATGAGACAATCGAGAACAAGGTTGAATAAATATCATATATCCATCATTTATGTACTGGACAAATGCTCATATTAAATCTGTGCACGTCAGTTTAAATGTCGATTGACCTAACTGTATGGATTTATATTGTGATGGGAAATGTTGCACAACCTCATATAGGTAGCCTTATTGGGAAAAATCGCTTAATACCCGTATAGTGATAATTTACGTTCCACCTACCTAATCCTAGGATTAACTTTAATTCATAGAATAGGTTAGAGTTTACCGTCTGCTTACTCTGAGCTCCGAGATAAGATAAACTCAATTGTTTAATTTAAGCTACCTTTTCGAAATTATACTTATAATAGAAGAGCTTACGTAGAATGATACGGTTGAATTGAGAAATACGTATATTACATTTCTTAACAAGGATCGCGAAGACATTTATGAAGTCTAAAATATGTAGTAGGTATAAATGCACTTGATATAAGATGATGTAGGTACGCCTGTAACTCCTTGAAACTCTTACCATGAGATTAAACCGAACCCAAAAGATAAAAGTTAAAAGTTTAGACATGTAGGCAAAAGACATGAAAATATCATTAAAGGTTTAAATAGCACGTAAGTTACGCTCCACAAAACACATTAAACGTTCACCGTAACTTTAATTCCGTTATAATTCAATGGCAATGATTTAAAGATAAATACACTAATTTCCAGGTAAATAATATATCTGATGTGCTTATCTGTAATTTTATTGGCATATCACATGTATAGGAAGGACATAAAGCATTTTACATGGCTACATAAACCTGAAAATGACTCGGTAGTTATTAAAATAACTATAATAATGTACTGTTGGCTATTGATAGCTGGCGTTATTGAAATGATCACAATTGTGATGATAACCGTTAGTTCGTCACCAACGGTCGTCACTAAGCATAGACGCGTGAAAAAGGGAGCGAATATTCATGTTAGAAATTAGATTATGCATAACCAGTATTATAGAAATTGATACCGCACAGAGCAGACCTTTCTCTTACCAGTTTAATCGCATTCCATAACAGATCAATGCTCACAGAAAGCCTGTTGTTCACAAAGGCCAGTTATTTCTTGCCTACTTGGTGGTTTGCTAATAATTATTACAAAGTAAAACCTTCTTCCTTTTCTCCTTTGTGTCGCGTTTTATTATTTGTAACTTGAAATTGAGCTATGGGGAATTTTTTGAAACAACTAAATATAATAATATGTAATATTAGAATGCATTTCAGACTCTAAATTTAATGTTTCCAAGTTTATCTTAAGTTACTTTTAAGTACCCACTTAATTTTAGTTTCAATCGTATCGTATCATAATCGGAGCGTATTTTAACTAGCTTAAAGTAATTTTTGTTTAAGTTTCATTATAGTTTTGATGAGTGTGTTTTGACCAATATTTTGTAGGGGGAAAATATGACAAAATGAAAAAGGTAATCTAAAAAAAATGTAGTACGATAATAACCAAGTACAAGATAGACTACCTAGCAATGTAGTGTTAAACAACAATGAACGTAAAATACACCGAATCTACATTACAAAGCGAGTAGCACTATGAAAATTTTGGCGTTTCCAAAAATTGTGCCGCGCTGACCGGAAACCAACTTCCGGAGTATTGTGGTGTGGACCGATGTCCTCGACAGACCAATTCTGGTAATGACGTCTATTCCGAATTTGAAACATCATCAATTTTTCATAAACTGTTTAGATATTTCGTAATCGAATTTAATAAAATCTGATTTGATCGAGTACCTTGATTAAAAAAAATGTAAACTTAATGATTTTTTTAAACAAGAGCTAGGTTGTTGTTTACATATTTTAAAAATTTCCATAATTAAGTTACGTAGGATAGAATATAATCCTATGAATTTCTAGAAATAAGTAGATATATCTAATTCGAATATGTTATACCTACGTTTGATCAAACTTTATTTTTTGTTTAGTAGAATTACAGCTTGTAGATTCAGATTTCGTAGAGTAAATTATTTAATAAGTCTTATAAACTTTTTGCAATGAAAGTGTTATGAGGTCGTGATTCTTAATAGACATTATTATTCCTATTATTTTCATGGATTATATTAAAATTAGGTACTGGTAAAAGCGGCTTGCCTAATAGGCAGATATCTGCTATGTAAACTTATGATTTAAAATTACCATAGGTACTCATAGAATTTTTTTTCCAACGTCTTATGTTGAAACGAGTAAAGTTAGTAAAGAGTATTCGAGATTAAAACTTCTACCACAACAGTAAAGTTCAATAAGTTCTTTATTCCACCTACAACTCATACTTTTACGACCTACCTGTCAGTGACCGTTGACATTTCATTGCGTAGATGTCCCAATTTTTCAAGCTATTTAACTGAACAGTGAAAGTAAAGGTGTATTCGATCAATGCATTTCCTCAAATTGATAGCGGAAGCGGCTAGTTTATCCTATAGCCGTCCCTTAACGGTACACTTTGTGCTTTGATCGTTGATCACGCGTAACGAGATAGTGTGAAAATGTTTGCTATTGTAGAGCAGTGGGATGGGCTAGGATGGGCCCGTGGGAAAGGGAAATGTTGTACATTATTCCATGCTAGCTTGTTGGGACGCTTCTACATTAATGGTGAAATATTTCGCGTACAATCGATAACAAGTCAGTAACCAATAACCATGACATAAAACATTATAACTATTACAACAGGTCGTAACCTAATCACGAATAGAAAAGCAAAGCAACTGCTTCGAAAAACTAACAAACTCGACAAAATAACACTTTTTACTCGTATTTTAGATTATGGGCTTATATGTATAGACAGATCTAACCTATTTTCTCTCCCACATTGGAGACCAATCCAATAACAACTCGCTTCTTAAAATCCGTCAACCCATATAGGTTGTAGAATGTACCTACCAAAGAAGTGCACATCATAATAATGATACATACGTTCGAAAAACATTAATTAACCTCTTTGCGCTGTCGGGGAAAAAATAGCAGGAAAAATTCTAAAAACGTCGAAAAAATTCTAAAAAAGAATAAACTTAAAAAATGACACTAACGGTCATCCAATTCCAATAACAACATAACCCTATTCCTGCCACACATATAAGTTAAATCACTCCAATGCACATCAAATTTGGTATTTGTGATAGAAACGGGTATCATATCAGTAGTGATCATCATTACTTTCCAATTACAATGTAATGTACCTATGTACAGTGTACAATAACATTGATAACGTATAGTAGAATGATATTAGATAGCATTTCACTTACAACTAGCGTGATAGACCGACACGGGACACGTGAACCAAACGATAACCTTGTATACTTGTATTTATTAGTAGATACATTATTATCATAAAGTCGTGTGATTCTAATGGCTTTATTTAACTGTTCACGTTGCGCATTGCTTGTTGGTTACTGCACCTTATCTATGACGTCGATAAAAGAAAAGTTATTTATCTATCTATCCTTATTTCATTAGCAGAGATAGCTTAGTGATTTGAACGTTGGTCTCCCCTATGCAAGTTCCTAATTTCGACCCGGCACGCAATGCACTCTAATTTAAAAAAAAACTAATTGTCATTGGCTAGGGAGATGGAAAACATCTTGAGCTCTGCACACCTGAGAGTTCATCATAAAGTTATACGTATAGGATTGGAACATACTCGTACTTCATTAAATGACGAGACCCAATCAAGAGAGTGGTCGCTAAGATTAATAATGTTAAATGATCAATTAGTAATGACATTGATAACGTAACCTCACGTGAGTTAAACATTTAAGATGATGATACGATATCAAAGTAAAAAAAAATACAATATCTAATAACTTTAAATAGGTATAGTGCCTACTTACCTACTTATATGAAACTAGGAGCTAATTTAAGAATAAAGGAGGCTTATATGAGTTTAAGAATGGGCATACACTATCTTTTTATAAGAAGAAAGTACACAAGTCTAATTTCATTCATAACAACGCCATAAATAAATTAAATTTCGAAAATAAATTGACAGTCACACGATCTTAATTTTGTTGTAACTAGTTCTACTTAATCCTTAGAATAGATCCCTTAGGTACCTAATAGTAATATATTCCATAATACTGACATAATAACTTATGGTCGAGTTTCGACCACAGAACGGATTTTCTATTTCGTCTTAACCCGCCACGTGTTTTGATTGCCGGCACGCGTGCAGTTGCATAATGCATTCAACAATGCGTCATCAGCGTCGGTCCATTAGCCGATGATAAATACTATTCATAATTATCAACACTGATACGGTATAGTAGTGTTTTAGTAATGACTAAATTAATTAATGAGGTGTACAGTAAATATTTCAATAACATGATTGATTAACAAACTTAGGGTTCAATTCGGTTAAAAAATATGTACCTATTAGGCCGTGCCGCTTTTTTTGCTCGACTTGGCGGGGGGCACTGCTGTGCCCCCAGATATATACTATGCTAACATGAGTACTGTGGAATTAGGATTCTTCAAATAGGTACCTAATACCTATCATTCATAGGTCCCAATCAATCTATTAAAGTAATAGAAACGCCTTTATGATTAAATTTGTCCAATATGATGATTTGAAATGGAAAACCGAGGAACTAACCAATTTTTACGTGGTAAAATTATCTTTCAGAACAATGTCTCAATGGACTCCCAATATCTTTATAAATACTACAGCATACCTACAGTTTACTATCTGCTAGATAGTACAGATAATGCAACATAGTGATACGAGTTACAAAGATAATGTTATTAAGATATTTACAATGTACAACATACATGCAGTAGTAAAACCATCATTAATTATTTACTGTTATGAGTTGACTGTCCGAAATCTTTACCTCGTTCAAAGCTGATAATGCTGATAAAATTGATTGAATGTTCCTTATTATAATTTGTTGACAGTTTATCTATTAGGTAGTAGTAGTAATTATTTACTTCCTATAAAATTACTTAAGTGTCTACGAGTAACTTTATAATATTTTATAGACCTGAAAATACTTTGTTGTGCAACTGTAAATTGACCATCCATGACTGCATCACTTTACGTTCATGTGGTATTGTTATCAAACTTTAACTTTACTAATAAAATTGATGAAATATAATGAAATCAAACTATAAGTTTGGTTGTCATCTCTGAAATGGCAGAGGCTTATTCAGAAAGGTTAGCTACAAAAGGTTTGTACGGGTGACAGAATTAAGATTACTATAGGTGGACTAAAATGTTGCGCGCGGTTTCGCCCATTATATCATGGGTTTTGTAAGAATTTTCAAAGCTTTCAAGTGTTATTTTTAAAAGGATAGCCTATGTTCGTCTCCAAAAACCAATCTATTTATATGCTAATATTCATCAAAATCGGTCCAGCGTGCTGGCCAATTGCAAGCACTAGAATTACGGATCACGATGCATTCCATGAAAAAAAAACACAGTGTTTAAACCCAAGCCTGAAGTAGGCATTAAAATCCAAATCCTACAACATTTTAAAACTGCTTTGTCACAAAGCACAATACAGCGTCGCAACTTTGAAGTCCAGTACAACGTTTCCAACAAAATTTTCTTGTACATAGTGATGCTAAACTTACTTGAGCTTTTTCACGATGTCTCTACGTCGTAGCAACTCGTAGCACAAAGCACAAGCACTCAAAGTTTTGGCCACTTCACCGACGTGGCACGGCTTCACTACTGGACATCCGAATCCAAATTGTGTACATTTCTACATCATAATTCAGTTAAATTACATACAGGGGGGAGTGACAATGGGAGAGCATCGATGTGAGCGAATCACACCAGCGATACGCATCGCTAATTTTCCATAGCGTGACATCGACGCTCGCGCTGGTCACCGGACCAAAATCAGAGGCTCACACGACTCGTACTCATGGGTTGGTGTAGTAATGAACTGTCTCTATACATAATATACTGTTGTTAATCTGGGAAATGGGCAGATAATAAAAAAACATTACAATAAAGTGTAAGTTTTTTTTTTAATTTGTGTTCCTCCCTTTAGCAATACTAATACCAGTCTTTGTAATTGTATCACTACCTACTAAGTTTGATAAAAGCCATAGGTCTGTCTCAGTACATCTATCAACATAATGAAACTATAGATTAAAATTGGTAACCTCCTAAATACAAAGAAGTCACATAAAAATAACAGTTACTGAAATGAAATAAACAACGTTGCTTCATCTTTTATTTTTAAGTCACAATTTGTATTAAAAACCAATACGTATGACTTGTATAGAATAAGTAATTGGTAAATACAGCATAATCAACCATACCGCAGCATTCAGTGACCTCAAACGGCGCGCTTTTCCGGAAATGGCGCACAATGCGTAGCGTCCAACGAATTTCAAAATGGCGGGAGTTCGCCGCCATATAGCACCGATCGACATGCTACTTTATAAGGCGCTGTGTAAACTAATTTTGCTACAAATTATGCTAACTTTTAATGTAGATACCTACTTAATCTTGCTTCAGACAGTCGTCACACAAATCGTCGTATTCCGACAGTTAAGGATTAAGGTTAAGATGCAATATTACAATTATTTTTTACCCAAAACTACACCAGGAGGGAATTTTTTCGAACATATTATATGCATGTCCATTTCTTTAACACGCTCTACAGCTCCAATGGCTTGACAGAATACAACAGTTGACATGTCATTGAATTCGGTAATGTTCATCGGCTAGCATAATATATCTTATTTTATTATGGCGGCTTTAACCTATTACTTACGGACTTATCGAAAACTTTTCTAGAAACTTTTCTACCAACCGAACTTCATAATCGGTTCCCACCATATTATGAATACTTCAAACAATAAACGAATAAAGAATGGTCAACAAGCGTAATGTGAAACTGTCCTATAGATCACAATAATTGCAAACGCTAATGAATGATGATCATATTGTTTTATCCCATGACCTTGGACGGGGTTACCTGGTATGACCATCGCTCACAGATACAAAATTGAGATTACAGGTCGCCATGTCGGTTCAGAGATTACGCTCAATGATTTTTGTATTTAAAATAATACCATGATAATTATGATGGGAAATGGACCTTCCTGCTACGCTATCAATGACAAAAGGTTATATCACAGTGTGACTGACTCAATATAATAAAATTATAATTAAATACTATACAAGCAACCCAGGTAATTTATTGGACGTCATACTTTTGTTTGAGCACGATATTTTAATTCTTCCTTCTTTTTTGCTTTAATGCAAAGAAACTAAGCGCAATGTTTGTGAACTTAACCATTTTTATATTTTTAATGTCTAATGTCCATATTATTTTTCTTTAGGCTAATGCTTCACACCGAAATTATTATCTTGTTCGGAATTATAATTTTTCCATTTGTAAAATGTTTACACATTTGAAAGAGGTAGCACAAGCTTATTATTAAGTGCACAACTGTGTTGATAAAATTCCTGCAAGATTAAATGATTAGTTATGCTATACTACGATAGATAATATTATACTTCAATACTCGAAGTTCCGTAATTTCGAGATAGGATAAGTATTTAAAAGTTTTGGGAGCTGCTTATTTATACAATTGTTCTTATCTCATGATAATAATCAGGATTTACTTCAGAGGGAGGAGACATTTAGACTCGATTGCTGTCATTACATTAGTTAGATACTAGCAATCGCCCGCGGCTCCACGGATTCCTCGATAAATGGACAAAGTATCTTACACTAAAAGAGTTAGTGCGTTCAAACGAACTCTGCAACTTTATATTATTTGTATAGATTGTGGGCTTTATAGAATGCCTTTGAAAGGACTTCTAACTTCCCTCGAACAGCCAATTTAATCATCCAGAACTACTAAAATAATTTTAAAATAATTTATTTTTATTCTTTTCAGTTAACAAGTCAATAGACCTTAGGACTTTTGTCCATAACAATAACCACTTACTAACTTGTGGCAGTGACGTAGCGTGTCAAAAAATCTCCTAATAAAGGTTATAGGGCCTACCCTATTATGACATTGGTTTTTTATCTGGAAGTACAGCCCAAAAGTTAAGTCCAGTTGGGAATAACATTTTAATTTTATCGGTTTTTGCTTACATAATTATGTTACTCGTAAAAGTCCCTATAACTATACAAAATCACTCTTACTTTTTAGTGAGTTGTCAAAGAGTTACGTAAGTAATTACGTTAATATTTAACGTTAGTAAATAACTTATGTAAATCACATAGTCGATGGCAATTGTTCCACTTCTAAGTAGATAATAGTCAATTGTTTAGAGATAATAAATACTTAAAGATAATTGGTTTACGGTTTATTACTAAAACAAATAAATAAAACGTGTACAAAGTTTAACAATGACAGAAATAGACACTTGTTATGTTATAAAGAAGTTTAATTGGCCATACTAGGGTGGCATAGATGACAAACCTTAAACCCAACCCCCCGTGCTGACTACTTATTTGTAGGGACTACTAATATTTACTAACAAGACTGACCTATACTAACACTTCTAACCGTAAGGAAGGAAAACGTTATTAATGACTTACTTAGTAAGTATCTATTATTATTTTTCCGTGAAATGTACATACTTAGTTCGTTGGTACCTACCGCAATCTAGATTTTTTTAATTGACCTAAGGCTAAGGACTAGTTATTTCAATAGGTGATTTATGAGGCATTAAAAGACTATAATAAAAACCATATTGTACCTACTAACTAATGTTATGGACATCAATATCAATATCATGATCAATCGTTTCATCGTTTATCGGCCTCACACCAACATAAAAAAATATTACCTAACGTTAGCAACAGCCAATACAAATAAGAACGAGGCCAATACTGATAACGTAGTTACAGTAGAATCAACTGTATTTTTTGTATTTTATCTGCTAATGAAATTATGTACCTACGTTTAAGTATTTGATAACACACGGATTTTGTAACAATACTTATATTACTACAATGCAATACAAATACTTACTTAATTTATTTTACAGCAATCAGGATTTTGAATCAATTATTGTGCTTAATTAGCCTAGGAGCTTTTATATAAACTTTATTATAAACCTTTTTGAGACTAGTAGATACTTACGTACACGACAAAAATAAGATCATTCTTGATCTCAATTCTAGATACGACAGCGCTTAATATTTTCCTTCCCTATAAATTAACGTAAGCGTTGAGGCAAGCACTACAACTGCTTTTAACTTTATCCAACAAACATCAAATAATGTGTATGAATGAAATACTGGAAGACTGCACAGAGTATTTTTCTATTGTGTGTTGTTTGGTTGGACCTTTCGTTGTCCTCATCAGGTACGTACACCTTACCTGATTTTTTTACGTTGGTAGTTACTTGCTTTAAATTTCTCAGCAATAGAACCATCTACCGGGTCCACTACTTTTTCGCGGGCGAAGCCGCGGGCATCGTCTAGTAATTTTATAAACCGGTTCTATAAATAATATGTGAGGACCGTGTCTTGTCTTGTAATATAGAACTTAAAAAGATCGTAGCGCGAATATAAGTTACATTTGATCTTGACCTCGAAATGTATTTGCACGGTCCATGCGCATGATACTGGCTTGACTGTTCCATTGCTATTTGATTTACATAACTGCCGCGGTAGACTTGTTCTTGAAGATAATTTATCTGTATGAACACCTGTTTCATATGAGACTATCTTAAAGAGAAGAAGCTGCTTAATGACATTTTATGCTTCGATTAGGATTAACAAAGCGAGTTGTTATTTCCTTTTTCGTTGATTAGATTGATCAAGAACAAGCCGATTGACTTTAACATTGTTTAACGTGTAAGCCTTTCGAACGCCCACGCGAAGCGTGAGGCTTGAGCGTTCGAAGGAAAGAGCATATGGCTAGAGACTCTGAGTAGCTTCTATTGTCTAATAATAGAGCAAGTTAGCATACACCGTTACCTTGTCACATTATTATCTTAACAATAAAACCTACAACACAATGCTTGACCATCCCGAATACCTTGACATTAGTTTATTGTTTCAACAAGTCATCTGGTGTTTTCTTAGGAATACGTTTTTAAGGTGCGTAAAAGTAAATCGTTCAAGGAAGATCTTGCGATGTGTTTATTGTGATCTTAATCACCACTTTCATAATATTATATTCATATTTAATGATCGGAATAAATTAAGTCAAAAAATCTTTTATTACCCACCGAAAATAATAATTAGCATTATATCATCATCACATCATAAGGAGAAACAAATAATTAGGTAATTGCCCAATTAAAATAATTATTTTTATTAATTGTAGTTATACTATAGCTTAATGTCTTGTGTAGTGAGTAGGTACTTTAGGCTATAAATTAGTCTGTATTTAATAACATTTATGTAAAATAAGAAAACGTAAGTACCGTATCTAATTATGGATTTACCAAAAAAAAAAATACTGTGGTTCCATCCTTCGAAAGGCACGCATCGTCGCTTTTTAATGTTACATAGCAACCCTTAATTATGGAGGTATGATTTAGAGGATGTTTGGGCAGTATAATTATTTTAACCCTGTTAACACCAACAGTCCGCAAAGGAGTATTGTATGTCTCCATTTATTCATCCATCCATATTATATTGGCTCTAGGTCTTTAGTTATAAAACTCCACCTTGCTCTATTGAGCCAATTAATAATTTAAAATAGGGTTGTACTTTGTACTTCAAACATTAAAGTCAGTTTACTCTGTTCTAGCTAAATGTAATCGGTTAAAATCATAATGTTCCCACAACTAGGTGCCTATGTCATAGCCCGTAGTCATGCCAGTAATAAAATCATTAGAACAATAGATAATAATTTGGAAACGCTTACGAAGTTTACGACATTTATCACGTAGTTAAGTAATTATAACTACCTATTGTTCTAAATTCAAGTAAGGTGTATACTTACCTATTGATGTTTCTCTATGTTATTTAAATCTGTTCATATTACATAACTATCTTGTTCAAAATTCTCAAATCGTTTTATATGTAGGTATAAGGATTGACATGTTAACTTTTGCTATGACGGCAATTCATTATTATTATTTCTAAGAGTATAGTCAACCCCTCAGTTTTCTAACTACTACCTACTCCTGGCCTTAAATTATTCGGTTTACTAAATGCTCATCATATTGGACAACTTTTACTATGACAGCTTTTTAATTAGTCTAAAAGTTTGGCTAGTCCCTTGAAGTACCTATCTCAATTCTGCATAATAACACCACTTGCAGAGTCAAACAGTGGCTCGAAACCATAAGCGGTCCCTCTAAAATGCCTCTAAAATTAAGGGTCATCTATAAATTATGGCACAACAATTTCAATTTCACAAGTCACAATAATTCAAAATATTTAACGATTTAGTTGGAAACAAAATCAAAGATTTTGTGAGAAGTTAGTTGAGTCAGAGATACTCAAATTATTTCTTAGTTTTCATTTTTACATGTAAACAGTAATTTGTTTTAACTGTTTCTTATATTGTATCTTTAATTAGGAATTGTATTTGCTAAATCAACTGAACAATATCCAAACTATTCCTCGACCAACTTGGAGATAGTGTTTGGCGAACAGCTCGCGATTTGCGTTCTGGGTCACACTACTCGTACTCGGGTCGCGGGTTCTCAGTTGTATCCATTCGACTTCGGCACTCTTCGGCACCTTTGTATTGAAATGTTTCGTACAGCGGCCATCGTATTGTCGGATGATGCCTACGTGACGTCGCCCGCGTGGCAACGGCACAGCCACGGAGGGGGGCGCCGGCCGGTTTATTGAGTTGCGTGCGCAGCGCACCACGTGTAGAGCTGTTTGCAATGTAATATAATCGATGTTTATGTTTTGATAATACCATTTGATAATATAGACAACAAAGAGAGTAATCGTTAATGTATATTTTTTAAACATTTACGGTAATTTGAAGACATTATCATACTTGAGGCTAGTATGAAATGTGTCGATTTTAAAGTTTAAACGCTATAACTACGATTGTCTAATTTACGATAAGTGCGAAAATCTATTCATAAAGATAGGCGACCTGTAGGTTTTATTGGAAAATATATAAAAGAAGGTAGTACCTAATCGTGAATTTGAGACAGTAATTATAATATCTACCTATAAATTATTTATTTATATACACACTTTATTAAAATCAATCGGAACTGTTACATTATTTATCATACAACAAAGTCATAAATCATCGTCAGTGCATATTATAATATTATGAATAAGCTATAAAAGAAACTGAGGCAATGTATGATAAATGATAACGTTATCGACGTCGATAAAATGAATGTAAACAGTACAAACTGCCCTACTGCTTATTTTGAGTCAACCGCTGGAACCGTGGAACAGGCAAGGAGGCAAAACATAACAAAGAATCAGTCGGTCACACGTTCTCGTGGTGATCAGGCGTTTCAAGCGTTTTATATCTGCTACGACTTTGCTCTCAAGCCGAGTAAATAAATTGCTTAAAATTAATCAAGTTGAACTGAAGATAAATTTTAAAACTTAAGAATTTTTAAGAGCTTTGAATATGTACTGCACAAGGAAGAGCTTGGACAAGATCCTTCAAATCTACAAGAATGAAGTTCGCCGGCAAATTAGCAAGACGACAAGCGTCACCAACTCGGACGCAATGGTGCCGAGGCTTGATCAGCCATCGCACACGTCCCCGCAACGTGAGGAAACAGGATTGCCAAAGAAGTTGTTGAAGTTGCAGAAATATCACAGGTCAGTGCCCTCTCGTACTATCCCCAAAGTTTGCGTAACACTGGAAGCGATACGGACATAATACATTATGGAGCCCACTGCGTATCTATTACCTTGTTTACCCTTTAAAATAGGGATATTGAGTAACAACAGTTGTAAATAGACGGTTGTTTACATATTGAGTGCAGTATTTTGCTTGTTTATTCAATTCTCGGAACTTTTTCTGTTATTAAGTTTAAGTAGTGTAGTCTTTAACTTAAATATTGTTACTTTCATTGATAAAGACGTTCCGTAACTTAACAAATTTTTTAAATTATTTAGAGTAACATGTCGTGAGGTAAAGACGCCTACCGCAATAAATATTTTAACTGTCTAGATTCCTGTCGACCCTCACGCCGCAGCAAATGCCATTGGCGACCCGAGGACTGGCTGTGTCGAAGGACCAGTCCCGGGAGTTTATGGCTTGCTTCCCGGACATCGTGAGGGACCTCACTGAAACTGGCAAGCATATTGACGTGCCGGAAGCCAGCAAATGGTTGGCGAAGGTACGTTCTATGTTGTTTTTGTCAGTTCAT
>LGAG01000827.1:361622-376549 GCA_001278395.1 Lerema accius | reverse complement strand
CCGGCACCTGCGGGCGTTGCTGGGCCGCACGCTCACGCCCGAACAGCTCCGGGCGATACTCACACCGACGAGCAATCGCGGGTACGGGCGGAGGAAGACGGAGAACGATCGGAAGGATGACGCTCGCGGCGACAAGGAAGGCCCGAGCGTCGACGACAAGCGTTCCGAGACTGAGACTGAACCCGGACCCTCGCAGCCGCGGGGCCACAGCCCGGACCCGGACCCGGACCCGGAGGGCTCCGCGCCGCGCACCAGTGTCATCTGCTTCAGCGTGCCTCGAACTTGATCGGAGTGCGATCGTGCTTCATTTATGTTATCCTCGATGATTATTTTACATCTAATCTTTGGATAGTGAGGCTCAAACGACGCGTAACAACATTTTTATTTATTCATGTTCATAATAAGCAAGCGAAGATTGTTGAAAGAAAAATCATGGAAAACTTTTATCGAGTTATTCGTTTTTAACTTGAACTTAAGTTGAAGAACAGGAAACTCGGATTGGAGTCTGAAGCTTAAAGGAAAATAATGGAAGCCGAGCAACTGAATTTATTATTTACGACAAAAAGGATTTTTTTACAAGTTATACGCGAGCAGGGTGAAGTGATCTCAGTGTATGGCGAGCGGCCACACTGGAGCGGTCGTCGGTCGTGCGGGCGATAGACTGTGAGACTACCGAACAGTGTTAGTGTGAACGAAGTTAACAATGTAACAGGTGCCCGATACGAACTTTAAAGACTTTAAGAATCAAAACTTAATTTGGTTCGGAACTGTCCGTTGTCCATTGAAGCATTTTGGCTTTACGTCGAGTTTGTATAGAGTAGATTGTACGACACTTTTGTATAAAACGTTTCTACACTTCCTAGGTAAGCGACGTTCGTCGGTCATGTGATCAATGTTAAATCGTTATTTATTCGTTTAAGGTTTTCGTTTCCCGATGGTAATCGTAATAGTCGTAGCGCTGAGTAATATTTTTTTATGACGTAACGGGATCGTTCGATCGGCAGCCGAGAGACTGCCGCGTACTGCGTACTACAACGACGATATGATAAGGCATGGATGTTTGTAATTTTTCAACGTAACCGTTCGACGTGTAACTGTGTGATATCTGTGTAACTCGTACGAACCGCAGCAAATATAGGACCAAAATAGTTTACGCTGACCGGTTTTCGTGGGTGGCCCCGCTCGGGGAGTGATGCACCACTGTCTTCCATCGCTCCGACACACCGGTATGTACCGCGACTTCGTCCATTCTTAGCTACGTAGATATAGGTTGTACATTGTGTATAGGGTCATCGGACCGCCGAGGGGTCGCCGCCGCCTCATCGCTCGTAGTATACGCGTAGTTGAATTCTCATTATGTTCTTGTAAATATAGCATCGATCGGTTATGTTTGTTTGATGTACGTCTGGCGGCGACGGACGACCGGCGGACGTTATACATAGCGAACTGTCATCGGATTAGGAACGGTAAATTATATACATATATTGTAAAAGTGTATGGTTATTATGTATACATACTGTGCATTTGTAATTATACAGGTTAGAATAATGTAACGATAGAGATTTTTCAGTTTTAGTTAGGGCGGTCGCCGCGACCGGGTATAAATACTGATGAGCTCCGAGTGCGTATGTGTGCGTGGCTGTGTGTGCGGTGTGCGAGTGTGTGCGTGTGTGTCGCCGCGCGCCTGCATTTTAATTGTGACGTAACCCTTCGACCGCGGAATCGACTCGCCTCCATACTGTATCATTGTTGGACTCCACCATGTATCATAGCCCTCCCGCTGTACACACGCTATTCGATTATTTTGAAACTGTTACATGTTAAGCTGTTGTTATATTTAGTGTAACTAAAGTCTTATGAAGATGAAACTTACGTAATATTAAACTGCAATATAAAAGTGGTCAACGGTGTATAAACGTATTCGAAGTGGAAACTAGTGAACTCTATGTAAAGTGTAGGTGAAGCTGTACATAGCTTGCGGGATGGCGGTCGGTTGCGCGGTCCTTGTAAATGTTTTGAATATATAAACTCGACTGATTAAATTTACTTTGAACGTTGACGCGCGGCGATGGCTCCACTTTGTGATTTCTTTATAAAACTGTAATGTACTGTAAGTAGACGGAAGGGAGATCATCCATGTATGTCCGATCAGGCGAAAACAAAGTTTTGGGAGGACGAATCAATAAATAAGAAGAAAATCTATCTTGTGTTTTATTTCATGTTAATTGGAATACCGAAAATTATGCTCCCACAATCTCATAGATTTTATTTCTTTTGGTTCGAATTTCGAAATGTCACCACATGACACAGATTGTTTTTGATATTGACCAAGGATTCAACTGAGAAACTCTTTCAGATGTATGGGGCTAGTGGGTCTTAAAATATATAAATGACAGACAGAAGAGAAATAACAGTTTAGTTACACTTTAATTTGCTACTTGCATAGCAAGGAATCTATCTGTATACTACAGATTGAGATCGCATGTTACGATTTTTCTTTGAACCCCAATGTCGCCTAACTCACACAATTTACACATTACACACACTATATTTCCTTCGCTACGATTCGTGAAGAACAAAAAATAACAAATTTACTTAAATAAAATACTAATCCACAAAATATTTCATAACAAATTCAAATATATTACCATAGGTTATGGTTCATTTTTTAAATTAGATCGAATTCAGTTATACGTCTTTTATTGCTTGTGAACTAAATGTGAAATATTTCTCTTTTTTAGTTTTGCTCCTCCACGCTAGATGGCACTACGCCTGCCCTTTTTCATGACAGCATGTGACTAATAGTGATGCAAACAAACTTACCGATTTATTTTAAAAGAACTTGAAAAATTGTTTTGTATAATACCAAGATTTTTCAATGAATTTTTATACATGTGAATATATTATATATTATACTGTTCTAAAATGTACTGCTCTATCTAAAATGTTCTTAGGTATTACAAAATGTTTGTAATAATTTCTAACAAAATTGACACGTGCTAGGGCGCTTAGGTACCTACTTATTACGTCATCACTAAACTTATGTAAGATATACAAAATTTTAATATTACCTACCTAATCACTACATCCTCTTACAATTGGTTAAAGACAGTTTATACTTTAGATTTTTTTCTACTTAAAAATCAAACTTCAACTCAAGGTAGGTACCTACTTATTACGTCATCACTAAACTTATGTAAGAGATATAAAATTTTAATATTACCTACCTAATCATTACATCGTCGCACAATTGGTTAAAGACAGTTTATACTTTAGAATTTGTTTCTAGTTAAAAATAAAACTTCAACTCAAGGTAGGTACCTACTTATTACGTCATCACTAAACTTATGTAAGAGATATAAAATTTTAATATTACCTACCTAATCATTACATCGTCACACAATTGGTTAAAGACAGTTTATACTTTAGAATTTGTTTCTAGTTAAAAATAAAACTTCAACTCGAGATAGGTAATGCTACAGACCAAAATGGTAAAAAATGTTATCTTTATATAATGTATGTACCACGTTTACATTTGCATTGATGCAAAAGCGGTTATTTATTACAATATTAATGGTGTAAATTGTACGAAGATCTGTGCAAGAAATCACGAGCACTGGTTTTCTAATAATAAAATAAGAAATTGATCTTCAGCCAAAGTCGACGTCATTTGTTTTTATAGTCAAAAGTCTCAGGAACAAAATAAGTCATGGATTCGGACAGGAGTCATGACAGAAGTCCCCGGGTGTGCTACAGTAACCCTAAAAACAGAACTTGGACCGGAGTGACGGTGTTCTCCGCGTACTTAGTGCTGTTGATGGTGGAGATCTATATTGAGTTTTTCGAAAACAAATCCCATCTACGCATCTACAACAAAATGTGTAACATGTTTGTGTCTATGAAACAGTGAAAAAGAAGGATACTGAGTTTATAGCGGCTAAGCTGCGGCTAAGATGCCGTAGTCAGTGATTGATAATATGATTTTATTATTCAGTACCTACCTACCTATTATTTGCTGTTGGAGGTGAATGGGTGAATCTCATATCCATGTCAAGTGGGTCGGTTATTACCACTAATCTTTAGTACTGAAAACGCTAAATTATTATTCTTAATCTTTTCTATTCATCTGTTTTATTGTGTCTCATGCAGAGAATTTTAAGAATGAACCATCACTAGATTAATATTTTTCATAAATCTTTTATTATTATTTAATTAATTATATTTGAAGTGTAAATATTAAAGTGGTATAAATAAACGTCTGACTGGCTCCACAAGTATTATAATATATTATAAGTACTGATATTATAATTGTTAAACAAAAAAAGCAGTTTTTACTACAACAGTCAATGTTTGTCACATTAATTTTCTCGTCATTGTCACTTGATAAGGTGGTCATTATTCCTGACCAAGACTAATAACCAACCAACAAAATTAAAAATAATTTACTAATAGATATGAGTATTTTTTTTAATCTACCTCCGTTTCGTAAAAGTGCTTTTTAATATGGAGAAAGGGAAAAAACTGCCCCGCAGCAGCTTTATTCATCCCTATTTTATAATTACGTTTTGTTATGTATGGATATCAATGATTTAGGGATTAAAAATATACTTACTTCGATAATTATGTGTTCGTGTGACCTTCGGTTCCACGCACTCACCAATGGTAGATAGCATCAGGGCTATCGCTGCAGCCGAACTAACACTTTCTTTGTCTTCGAAATATGCTGATTAAATTTATTGACACGTATAAATTGCACCCCAAATAGTGTACACACTACACAACTTAAAAAACCGAAATTAATTGCGACCGATCCGCGTGCACAGAACTCTATACTGCTATGTGCTAATCCGCGTGCCTTCGCACCTTACACTTAACTATTCAACTACCCTCTTATTATCTACAGTAAAAATATCAAAGGAAATTGCCCAAAATTGGTACAGGTTTGTCTCAAGCATTAAGATAAAAGTAATATTAAAATTATTTTCTCCAATTTAGACTTTGATTTAACCTTTAGAAAGTTAATTTTGAACAGGGGATCTTCTAAAGTATATTATTGGGAATAATATTGTTCATAAATATTTTATTTACCGATCCAATATGTCGCGCACAGAGTTGCCATAACAAATACTCGATTAATGTAATGTTAATCGATTATCGTATCGAATTACAAAATAAAAGTCACTTCTTAGTACGAATAGTATACCATCAACATTTTGTTATGTTGATTTTCCCCAGTACATTGTCTGAACGCTGAATCATGTGAAACACCGTTATTAGTTGTAGTTAGTCTACCACTTATCATTTCGATCACATTTGCTTTACAAAGTGTACATTATTATAAATATAGCTTATAAACTAAACCGATTATTGATTAATCGATATGTAGTAGACTATCATGGCAACTTTTTAAGTTTTTATACATAGATAACAGTCAATGTGAATCAATTTGAAATGTGACATATTTACCTTTTTTTGTTGAGTTTCTTCTCCACGTAAGTTGTGATTTATTTCAAAACTAACGACGACAATAGTAATCTAAATATGAAAGGACTCTCCAAAACTAGTTTGGGGTTGATGCAACCTTGTATGAACAATTTCATACTTCTCTGAGCATTCTCCTTCGTGGTAGGTTGAATACCTACACATTTAGATAAGCAATTACGCGGGAATGAAACATCCTATTCCGAATTAGTTGTCTTTTAATAAAACTGCTATATAAATAATAACATTTATTACCAACACGACATTGAGTCACGGCAATTATATACAATAGCTCTCATTTCCCACACAGCTCCAACTTGGCAGAAATGTTATGGAATATAATTATTACGCGATATCTCCAACTATCGTTTATTTTATTCTTTGATACCTTGATAAAATGCAATTAAAAATACTAAAAAAGTTCGTAACAAATAAAATAGCTTACAATTTAAAAATTGACATAGAGAAACAAACGAAATAATTAACAATTTGAATTCATTCTCACTGTGGTTTACACTTAACATTTTCTACCATTACCTAGTTAGTAACCGGACCATATTGAGACTATGACTGTTCAGTGATTACTCGAGGTGTTCAATCCAACTCTAAACTCACACAGGACATCATTGCATAACAAAAATGAACAATGGTTTTAAGACATCAAGATTTACCTATCGATAAGGTAAATTAAATCTTAATACCATTTAAATAACATGATTTTACGTAACAAAAGCATTTAAGTCCTATCATAAGCAGATCATCAAGTTCTAAAGTCGTAACACTAAGTCGTGAGTTAGTCCCATGGTCGGTGTGTTGCGGAGTCAAGTTTACTTCTTAGCGAAGTCTTCTCCGGTCTTGATGTTCTTCAGTAGCTCGGGGATGGCGGCCTTCAGTAGTTGCTGCTCGAACTCGTTGAGTTTGCCGAAGCCGAGGTTCTTCTCCACTCCGTTCTTCCCCAGCACGACGGGGTTGGCGAAGTACGCCGCCTCCGTCACGTCCGACTTGATGTACGCGCACTCGACTACGTTGGATTCTCCCTGGAAATAATACAGGATGTTGTTACTATGCTAGAGAAAGTTGAGAACTTGATAGTGCATTGTTTTCTGTAACAATGTGATGTTTTGAGACCATAATTCAATTTTATTTTTCTCTGATATCCAGGTTTTCTAATAGGTACTAATTAGTATCTTCTTATCATATTAAGCTTTATACTTCATAAATAAATATAGGACTTGAACTAATAACATAGAGATTTAAACTTTGACATGAATATCTACGATTATAATACATCATTATTGATGGATAAAATATAATAGTTACATCATGTGACATTACGATAACTAAGTGCGCGATAAGCAAAGATATATATGTGAATGATAAATAATTCTTGCAGATAGTGAAGAAAACATAACTGTCATCCATCTTTATCCATAACTACAAAAGATTTAATAGCGGACGTGATTCTTCAAATTATGATACACAAAAGGACAGAGTGTTGTTGCTTGTGTTTTCTTGTCAATTTACAACTGCGGCCTGTCCTCTATCCTCATGTGAATTTGAACTTACGCTCCAAGTTAAACTCTAACTGATCCTAAAATTAATGTCAAAACAGATGAAAAATAAGTTTTTCTAAAATGCCAAAGGTATGTTCTAAAAACAGACCTATACTTTAATGACAATAAATTTGACTAATATTGAAAGTGGAAAAATATGAACCTTAAGTCCTCTGAGCACGGAGTTGGTCAGTCTTGCGCCGGCGTACGCCATGGACAGCGTGGCGGAGCCGCCGCCGGCCTTCGCCTTCACTACCTGATGATGGAAACAAATAGGTGTGTCATTAAATAAACATTTATTACCCCAACATACTTCAACAAATCGCGCTGGAGAAGAATGATAGAACATGCTTTAGAAGTCATCTTTTATGAGCTTTTTCATTTCCTTAATCTGGGGGGAGAACCTTAGAACAATGCTATTATAATCTGAATGTAATGGTGATAATTCGTACAGAAAACACGATGATGCAGCTGTAATGCCATAACAGTACTTTGTTTATATTACAAGGGCGTCAAAAAGTTTTAGTAAATAGTAACCTAGTGGATCATTACTGAATCCATGCATTAATTTACATTTTACTTTGCCTGTCACTTCAACGATGACGAAACCTACCTCAGTACCGGCTTCCTGTATCCTCTCAGTCAAGGCCTTGATCTTAGCCTGGTCGCTGAGCTTGACTGCGGGCTGGCTCTGGCTGAGCACGGGGATGATGGTGACTCCGGAGTGGCCTCCGATCACCGGGATGGTGACACTGCGCGGGTCCACTCCGTTGATCTCTCCGATGAAGGCTGCTGCACGAACCACGTCTAATGTCGTCACGCCGAGCACTCGCTTAGGGTCGTATACACCAGCCTGGAATGGTGGTAATTGTTAATAGAAAAGTAAAGTGGAAGATGAAGAATTCATGCCATTATGTGTCTGTAGTAATTATCAAATGCTTCAATTTAGAGGTTGGATAGTAAAATCAACCTACACAATGAACATGTTATGGTTTTATATCTACTTTGCCTTAATATTAAGTGTCGTAATACAAAATAACAATTCAGCATTAAATATGTCCAAGTCCACAAACATGTTGCATAGTTGACAACAAAAATGTTAAAACTGAATAGTCAACAAAAATTATGCAACTAACTGAATTAATCTGAGACATTAAGTAAACATTTAATCCAAGGATGAACATAATACTTAACATACCTTTTTCAGTACTTCCGAAGCGATAGGCACCATGGAGTTGACAGGGTTGGTGATGATGGCTATGATGGCTTTAGGTGAGTTCTTTGCTATGGAGACGGCCAGGTCTCGCACAATGGAAGCGTTGGTGTTGAACAGGTCATCGCGGGTCATGCCGGGCTTGCGGGGGACTCCCGCTGGGATCACCACCACATCCGCACCTGACAATAGGAAATTATAATTAATAGTACAAACTATCTATGCACTCAATTCACCCAGAAATGTCTAGGTTGTACTTAATTCTTTGGTTTTGATTTATTTTGTTTGATTCTATACACTTGCATACATACTTCAGTAACAGCTTGGTGGAAAATATAAACACAATATTGTTGAAAACTGTATGTATAAATATAGAAACAATACCTACAAAAATCCGAAGTCATCAATGTATGTAGTTTTTGTAATTAAATAATATAATGGAATAATATTAACTATATAACATTTAAACTATTAAGCAAGTTAATTTAATTAAGATAATGTTACAATCATTGCTTATCTCAACATCTAACTATACATAATGATTATGACATAAATGATAAAACTTACATAGGTGTCAGTTATTAAGGAATTTTTGTTATGTACATTTTACTATATTTGAAGCATAATAATTACTTGGTATAAAAATTATAGCCACAAATTGCTAACCTATGTGAAGTTATGTATCTACACTTTTCTCCTAGAAGTAACAACTAAATACAAACCTAAGTTAAACTATCTACCACTCAAAAGTGTGACAACTTTTCAATATTCTTGAAAACAATTCTTGTACCAAACTATTTGTTTCTGTAATCATCTTTAGTTATTGTTACATTTATCATTGATTTTTTGATATCTTTTTACTGTTTATTTCCCTTATTAAGTAAACTATGATCTTATCAGAATGTTCATATAATCCTTACCATGTAAAGATATTTGTAGATGTTAGTTGCATTTTATTTTGCTACATTTTTATCATATTAAATATATATTAACTGAACCACTGTTATCATCAATATTTGAATTTAACATTTATAAAATTCTAGCTGCAATCTGATGCTGTTTCGATGTAACCCTGTTAACATAAGCTTACTGTACCTACATCAATGTAAAGTTTATAACCTCTAAAACGATTGCACAAACAAAAGATTATGTCATCAATCACAAAAACTGAGAAAAGACAGGATTATTTTTGCTTCAAACATTTCTGCACTTGACCCAAAATAAGATTACAGTAACCTTGGGAAAGAATCTACTTATAGATATGGGTTAGATATGGACGGTTATGTAACAGTTGGAACATTTGTAAGGAAAAGTTTAGTGCTTGCGTACTTTTGATGGCTGCGTCGAGTTGTTCAGGACCCTTGTGGCCGCTGACCTTGGCTGGCGTGTCCATGTGCGAGAGGTCGACGGCCACGCCAGGGGTCACCGGCGCGATATCATACAGAGCCAGCTGGGTCACCAGTGGGTTCTGCTTCAGCAGCAGCGCCAGTGGCTGGCCGATGCCTCCGGAGGCACCAGCCACCACAACTTTGAAGTTTTTCTGAAGAAATAATAAGTTTCATCTCATAAGCACAGTGTATCGAGGCTATATTGACAATGATCTTCAAATTCTAGTACTGATGTTTCTAAGGTAGTAGAAAAAATTAATAGTTATAAGGAGGTACTAAGTGCGAAAGGTTACCTGAGATGATGTGGAGAAGCTTTTCACCCCATTTTGGGCTACGACTGAGGCGACGGGTTTCAAAGTGCGCGAAAACATTTTTTTATATTTATCTGAACAGAAGTTTTTCGATAATTAGTAAAACACCGCGCTATTTCCCACTGACCCGAGCGACCTTTCGGAAATTTGAGAGATAACTAGTGATGTAATTTGACTAATTTGTCGTCATCGTAAACGTCAAACTTTAGTGAAGATAATCGGTAACGTTTGTTTAATAACCGTACATCGATTTATGTAATTCGAATCTGTCCAGTTTGTGTTTATTTGATTCCGCATATAATTAAATAAAACAATATAATAAAACACATTTTACATTTAGAGTCCATCGCAAAAAAACAATAAATCTGATTCTGCATTAGCATAGAATTAAATCGAGTAAGAATGCATTAATATTCTATGCTTAAATGGGGAGAATCCATTTATCGATAGTCGATGGGAGAATCGTAAAACATCTCTTGACATTTATGACGGTGACATATCAATCATATCAATGACATTTGACGTTGACGTACCGATAATAGTAAACATCGAAAAGAAAGTGAATTAGATTGATAATAAATTTAAGTTTTGATTAAAATAGTGTAGCAATTACCATAACAATTAAAATGAACGTGATACAGGCTGTAAAATTATATATAACTAAAATGACTGAAGAAAGTGGTCCAGGAATGAAAGTTATTCTAATGGATAAAGAGACTGTATGTATTGGTTCCAATGTTTTTGCATTTATTACGATAAAAGTACAAAATTGAGCGATAACTTTTATGTAATATCTATATGTATACCGCCCAGGTATTTGGTCCAGGTTTTTCATCATTTTTCACCAACATCATATCTTGTATCTGTATTTGCTTGCGTTCCCTCCGAGGGCCCACATCTGAAATCGTTGGTTCCGTTTCGATAAAAATTTAGTAGGAGCTTAAAAAAAATTGTAGCCTAAAGGAAAAATTTGTAGGTGTAATACGGCCAACGCTACAACTCGTTAATTGTGGGCCCTCAGACGACCATGGTCACTTATTGGAGTTCTGAATCTGGACTATTTTTATAAATGTTGTGAATGTAGATATTTAGTAGGTATTTTGTACAATTATTATACATTAATATCAGCTCACCTGGTTTTATGCAAGTAAAGTTATTCCAATCGGTTTGTGGGCCCTCCATTCGCATTTTCTCAAAAATATCTTTGATCCTACAAATTAATTCTTACAAGTTGGAATGTTCGTGTTTGGTTATAATTTTGTACGAGTTCTAATAGTCCCTACGCCACAAGTATCAGCTTTATCACTTGTACTATTAAAAAGTAACAGCCATTTGTAATGTGGGCCCTCAGACGAAACGCTTCATATTGATTAATCACGTTTATAAGTATTGTGTGTGATGTATAAGTAAACACAAGGTCATTTAATTTAGTAGCATTTTACTACAAAAAGATAAGCACCAGAAAGTGTTTTAAAAATATCTCTTTGCTGAGAAAAAATAAGATAATACTTTCAAGTGAAAACTGTACGCTAGGGTAACCACACAATCGTAGTACCTAAATTAATTTAAACTATATTTTATAAAATTGTGTCTCTATATTTTATTGTTAAAAATTAACACAAAACCGTGGAATTTATGTTAATTTAATAAGTAATTGTATTCCGGTTTCCTGTTGTAATATTGAGGTGCTCCTCATTTTGAGTAACGTTGACATTAATATACAACAAACATTTTTTATGCTTTTTGTCAGTTAATTAAGAGATAAGTTAATGTTTAGTTAAAAAAAATCTCAGATTAACATATCGTACCTCTTGTGTTTTTTTACCCCAGCACAAATTCTGAAAATACTCAGATTGTGTGGTTACCCTAGCGTACAATTTTCACTTGAAAGTATTATCTTATTTTTTCTCAGCAAAGAGAAATATTTAAAACACTTTCTGGTGCTTATCTTTTTGTAGTAAAATGCTACTAAATTAAATGACCTTGTGTTTACTTATACATCACACACAATACTTATAAACGTGATTAATCAATATGAAGCGTTTCGTCTGAGGGCCCACATTACAAATGGCTGTTACTTTTTAATAGTACAAGTGATAAAGCTGATACTTGTGGCGTAGGGACTATTAGAACTCGTACAAAATTATAACCAAACACGAACATTCCAACTTGTAAGAATTAATTTGTAGGATCAAAGATATTTTTGAGAAAATGCGAACGGAGGGCCCACAAACCGATTGGAATAACTTTACTTGCATAAAACCAGGTGAGCTGATATTAATGTATAATAATTGTACAAAATACCTACTAAATATCTACATTCACAACATTTATAAAAATAGTCCAGATTCAGAAATCCAATAAGTGACCATGGTCGTCTGAGGGCCCACAATTAACGAGTTGTAGCGTTGGCCGTATTACACCTACAAATTTTTCCTTTAGGCTACAATTGTTTTTAAGCTCCTACTAAATTTTTATCGAAACGGAACCAACGATTTCAGATGTGGGCCCTCCGAGGGAACGCAAGCTCTGTATTTAACTATTCAATTCTAAATTATATATAATCGTATGTCAGACTACTTATGAACTCAACTTAATTGTTAATTTCTAAATAATTAGTTTTATCTAATTTATGACTTTATTTTCTCTATTAGTTAGTTCTCTTAATAAAATACCTTTATCAAGCCAAACAAATCAATATTGTACGAAAATCAGGGTTTGAAAGAAGAATCTTGTACATTTTTCACAGACTAGTATTGTCAGCATGGTGTTCAGTCAATCAGAGATCTTACAGAAGGAAGTGTATCTATTTGAGAGGATAGACAGTCATGCAAAGTGGGACAACTTGAAGCACATGAAATGCATAGTATTCTTGCGACCCACATCGGAGAATATAGCTCTTCTGTCAAGAGAGCTCAGGAATCCCAAGTATGGGGTTTACTTCATTTGTAAGTTTGTTTTTCTAGTATTTGTTTCTAAAATATATTTTTTTTATTATTAGGATTACTTTTACCGCTAGGTTTTATGCTCAGTCTAGACAGGAGGCAGTTAAAGTAAATTCAAGGAACCTGTGCTAATGACAGTGTTGCCATATTCACATTAAATCTGACTGACTGCTTATAAGTTTTTGATATTTATCGTACAAATTGGTAGCAAATATAATGATCAGAGGAATAACTGTAAATTAGCCAATATAGATGTGACAATAAATAAGCAAATGTTACTTAGTATGTTACTTTCATATGTATACCTACACTCTTTTCCCAGACTTCAGCAATGTGATATCCAAGGCAGATATCAAGACATTAGCCGAGTGTGATGAGCAGGAGGTGGTGAGGGAAGTCCAGGAGGTGTTTGCAGATTACTTAGCTGTTGATAGGCATCTGTTCTCATTCAATATTGTAGGTTGCTTGCATGGTGAGTATTACTAATACTACTTTCTAGAAGTATAACAAGGCTAAATAAGGTTCATCTACACAACTTCCCTTTTAGTTGCATTTAGCCAGATAGTCTTTAAACAGCAGCAGAATTTTTCAGCAAGTCTGAGTCTATACACTTTTATAACTTACAAATTAGTTTTCTCAAACTCCCTCTCTTGTGGGGAAGTCCTTACAGGTGACAATTAATAAGTTATAGCTAAAAATAAATCCAATGATTTATCGCCTCAACTTATATTAATATTAATGCAGGTCGATCTTGGAATCAGAACCACTTACAGCGTTGTTCACAAGGCCTCCTTGCGTTACTGCTATCTCTGAAGCGGCGCGCCGTAGTTCGCTATGAGGCCGCGTCGGAGCCCTGCGCTCGGCTCGCGGAGCGCCTGCGAGACCTTATGCGGCGGGAGGCTGTCCTATTGGATAATAATGTTCCATACAATGGCACAGCACCTCAGCCACAGCTGTTGATTGTGGACAGACGGGATGATCCAGTTACTCCATTGTTGCATCAGGTAAGCATGTTAACTAGAGATTGTTCTAGAAATACTAGAAATAAGTGAATCATGAACTTAGCAATTAATATACCATATAAAAATCTGTTAACAATGTCGAAACGGTGTTTCTTCCAGTGGACATATCAGGCGATGGTGCACGAGCTGCTGACCATCAACAACAACCGCGTGTCGCTAGAGGGCGTGGCTGACGTGCCCAAGGACTTCCGTGAGGTCGTGCTCAGTGCCGAACAGGACGAGTTCTATGCTAAGGTATTAAAGTCATATTTCGTTCGTAGAGGTCATATTGCAACGGTTTTACTGCTGTAGCAGACTAATATCCTAGCTTTGGGGTTTTGTGGACAGAAAAGAAAAAACATAATTATTAAATAAATTGCGATATAAATCTAATTAAATTATTAGCTAGGTCATGATTGTCCTTCATGGTATTTTACATTATTTGTATAGAAATAGATTTCAGTAAATGGTGAAAGTATGTTAGTAGTTTTGAGTGCATGGTTATAGTATTGACATTGGTGGGTTATAGAACTTGTACTCAAACTTCGGCGAGATCGGCCAGACGATGAAGTCGCTGATGGACGAGTTCCAGCGGAAAGCCAAGAGCCACCAGCAGGTCGAGAGCATCGCCGACATGAAGCAGTTCGTGGAGCAGTACCCCTTGTTCAAGGTAACATTATTTAGGTCACTTAGCTGACTGTTGGTGAATCTAACGGGTTTTAAAGGTACATCATTATGGATAGAGCATTTTGAGATGAAATATTATAATGTTTGCGCTCATTCACGCCTTTGCATTATTATTCCTAATGACATAGTGTAAAATGTGAATATAACAAAAACCCACAAACTATAAATACAAAGAAATACTACTCACTCATTTATGCAAATGTGCTCTTTTGGAACCTCAGTCTGAGACCCCTCATTGGCTGTTAGTTTTTTATATTATTGACCAAATAAAGATTGAATAATAATTGAGTTTCGCCAAGAATGTTATTGAATTGTGGATGGTGTTTCAGAAAATGTCGGGTACGGTAA
>LGAG01000827.1:350208-360607 GCA_001278395.1 Lerema accius | reverse complement strand
GGAGTCGCTGCGGGCGCGCGGCGAGCAGTGCGCACGCGCGGCCGTGCTGGCGCTCGAGTACGGCGGCGCGCACGCCAGGCAGAGCGACCTGTTCGGCTTGCAGGACGCTGTTAAGATCACCAAGCGACTGTTCAAGGTTACCAACAACATTATATAGTTTATGACACTGACATTATCCGTCAAATAGTTTGGACATTAGAGCATCCTAAAGTAATAGACATGCATTATGTTATAAACATTTTAATTCCAACCGCAATCGGATACAAATTCGCATTTATGAAATATTTTTTTTTATTACAGGGTTTGAGTGGTGTAGAGAACATCTACACGCAACACACGCCGCTCCTAAAGGACACGTTAGAAGATCTCATAAAGGGAAAACTCCGCGAGAACCTTTACCCTACGGTAGGAGGAGAGGATCTCAACACTCAGCGGAGGCCTCAGGACATTATCGTGTTCATGGTGGGCGGGGCCACGTACGAGGAGGCCTTGTGTGTACATCAACTGAACCAGGCCTATCCTGGAGTCAAGATAATTCTAGGAGGCACCACCATACACAATTCTGCGTCTTTTATGGAGGAGATTAAAAATGCAATGGCCGGCATTCACAGGATTCATACGAGACATATTAGAAATGTGTAGGTCTAATCTCTTGTTATGTACTATGGAATTTAATTGCGAAGTTAGCAAGTGGTCATTATTAGTTTTTCGATCAGAAGCAATTGACTGTGCCTCTGACTCACAATGACCCTCCCGGTATAACTTTACAAACTCATTCATAACCTGCCAATATAGATGTCTAGCTAGAGTAACATTGCAACTAAAAGAATCCATAGGAGTGATTTCGTTCAACATAATTATTAATATTGTTAGAAGTCTATTGAATTTACGTAAACAGTTATTAAAAATCCAATGTATTGATACAATGTGTTAAGTATTATACGGCGCCTCTTGTATTATGTTGACGGCATCGGCGGTTCTCTTGCCAGATGATATTGAACAAATCTGGAAACAACATCAGATGTTTAACTGTAATTATAGAGAAATACCAAATATTTCTTGCTCTGAAATAAATATTATTCAGATGAAAGTATTTCAAAATTGCTTCAGTTCGTAAGTTATTTGGTATTGAAGCGTCTCTTTTTATAGAATGGTTACTAAGCATTTTTGAAGTATCACAAGACATTTCGCTAGATAGTTAAACATTTAATAAATTGTATGTTACTAATAATTAAAAGCTTTCTGAATATAGTCAAAATAGTTTTTAAGATAGTTAATAATTAAGTAGTTAATAGTATATGTAAATTATTGTTTATTTATTTAAATGTAATTATTCTTAATATAATGCTTGTATGTCAAAGTGTAATCTATGATAAGCTTCTTAAGAAAAATATAAATGATAAGCATTCTAAGTGTATTTTTACCCGACTACGGCGAAGCCAAAACGAGGGTTATGATTTCGACCGGTATGTATGTGTGTATGTATGTATGAATGTTCATCTGTTCCCCCCTAACTCTCCAAAGTACTGTTTATAATTTGATAAGTGGGGAATCATAAAGCGTCTCGTTATTCCGCTGGTTATAGGCTACATAAAATTATATAAAATTGCATATGGCGCCCTCTGGAGGCCAAGAAGTCGTGAATAAAAAATAAGTTTTTCTGATTATACCGTGTTTGGTATCAAATGAAAGGGTATAATTAGCACAATTCAAAAATAATATTTTATGTATGTTGTATACTTTTGCCCGCGGATTTGCTCACATAAACTGGATAAATTCAAAAAAATTACACATCCATAATATCTTCTATACTTACCGTTTCCTGGTCCTAAAATCTTCACTGTTTTCAATCAATATTTTCTTACTTTTTAGAGCGTCTTTTTTTGTAGTCGGGTTTCAGTTTTTTAACTTTTTTGCTTGTTATTTCATTATCTCTTTATATGACGGCTCTAAATCGTGTCATCTCACTGAAGCTACAGCCTAGAGGTAAAACAGAAGACAAAAATAAAAACCAAAAATTGTTGTGTTCAAAACACATTTTTTATTTGTTTTATGAAAAATACCAACGCCGGTGAGCGCGTTACAGCAATACAGAAACGGTGCCTCGCTTTGGCACGAGAGCGCTGGGGGCGCTCGGGGCGCCGTACAAAACAAGCGGGACGCCGGGACGCACTCGCCACGTCCTCAATGGAAATCATTACAAGCCGATGGTATAAGCAAACCTACTTCCACTCCTCACACCTCAGTCTTAAGGTAAAATGTCTCCACCGACCAAAGTGGACTACCAACTCGCATTCGACATAAATTAAACTTGACCTACAAGGGACCTGATATGAATGTCCTTGTGTATTTTATTTTTCATAATTTTGTAGACATAAATTTTGACAAAATAAATGTTTGTGATAGGTACTTGAGTTTTATTTAGTTACTAATAAAGTAATTATTGGGTATTAAAACAATATTACAAAAGAATTCGAAATACATAAGTTATAGTAAATCGCGTAAATATATTTTAAGTACGCGCTTAGGTCGTTGTTTTTTCGTTAGAAAATGTACTTGACGGTAACAAATAAAGGTACTTTGTTATCTGTTGTTACCAAATACTAACCTTGTGCATCATCCAAGATCTACTTTGGTCGGTACAGACGATGTTGAAACCTTTAGGCTGCCAATTCACTACATTGAAATTGTAACCATTTATCAAACGGTAATAAATTCATTGGTTGTAATATTGCTTAGTTTTTTTATAGTGAATCGTCACCCTTATAACGCCTTCACGGCACATCTATAAGGCATATATTACACAAATGTTGACAACGCAGTTACCAGCCGTCAATATTAGCCCTTATTTATAATAGCAGTATGGTGTAAATCAGCTTAAAAAATAGCTTCTTACAGGCTTCGGCTGCGTTGCCCACAGTACTTACAACCCTCCACTGTACAGTCGTACGACGGTACATATTTACATTTGCAAATCATAGTGCCATGTTTCAGGTACAAAACAAATTACAAAGTAATGAAAACATTCCGTTTTCATGTTAGCAAACAATATTGCGAAGCGAAACAGGTTGTGTTTACATTAATTTTGCAATTCTGACAGCTGTCAAGTAAGTAGCTTGCGAATAAAAACAGCATGCTTCAATAAACACGAGGACCTCCGTATCTGGTATTTTAACTGTTTACATGTAGTATTTTTAAACTGAATCAATTTTGGAATCAAATAAACACGTCAATAAACATACTACGTTTCTTTTTCGGTGGAAATGGTGACAAATTCATTTTTTATAATCGTGTGTGACAAAAACAAAATAATACATTATACTGAATATTAGAGTAGACTATGAAAATGTAGTCATTTCCACCTTCATATACACAGTTACATTACAGTATATGTATAGAGGGCGCACCGCTCAGTGCCTACGAAATATACAGCGTCAAAATACAACTTAGGCGTACATCACACGACATATAGAATAAAGGAATTATTCATACGAGAGCGGGCGACACCTTACTTCAATTACAATCAAATACATTTTCTGTGTGTTTATAATATAATACAGATCAGGAATTAACAACATCAACGTAATGTCCTGCAACTTTATAAATATAATACAAAAAAGTTGTATTCATTGTTACTATATTTCTGTATAAACGTATGATCAAATGTTTCATTGTAACCTGGCTTATATGTAAGTTCAACAATCTCATTGTAGTATATAAACAATGACAGAAATGCCGTTTAAACCTCAAATATTTGTATATAGTAGCCAATAAGTGCACAACAGTTAAATTAATTATATAAATTTGCTCGTCCTTGTTTAAATTATGAATATTCAAACGATGTATTAATCGAGTGCACTCTTACCAACTGATTTTATATATTTTGTATGCCCATAATAGCAAATTTTGAATAATATACCTTCCTAGTATATTATTAAGGTTTATTTTGTTGACCTTGAATGTTGTTCTTTTACTAGTTAAGTTTGAGACTAGAATTACTTTGGAAGTACATTATATTTTTAACAAAAAGATCTATTGGTTATTGGTTTTGCGCATAATTGACAATAATTATACTTCCATAAACCCGCACTGGCGAAGTATGAATGATGCGATTTTAAATCCGAGATAATGTGCCTCATGGTGCAGAAATTGCATCACAAAAGATATTAAAGGCATCTCCTACGATTACCATTATTATATTTTTCAGTACAATAAATAGTATACTTGTATTATAAAGAATTAAAAAAAAACATCATTTATTACAATATATATAAAATCAGCGACAAAAACTTGCGATTCGAATTGAAAAAAAAAAAACAAGGTTTAATCTGAGAGTAATCCTGTTGTTGTTCATAAAAGTTTTAATCCACAACCGTTTGTATGATTCGTCAAAAGGAACTCCGCGATATTCGTGTTACAATAAAATCTTAGTCACAAGATTTTATTTTAAAAAGTCTACTAAAACTTCCCGAGGGGATCCGGACCCTTCCCACACACACATACAAACTCACATCCACTCACCACGAAATTAACAAACATATCCGCACGCGGTGCGCGGCGCACGAAATAATCATAGATATAATAATAATATTCAATATTATATCGTTTTATCATAATGGTGCACAACAAACAACAAACGCACTTAAATTTTCTTTTCACTCTCGTCACTAGCAACAAACACGTACGCGTTACGATAAAATTTTAAAAACGAAAAATAAAACAAAAGATGACAAAGAAAAAAAAGAGAGAATGAGGAAAGAATAAAAACAATAATAATTAATTAAAATAAGAGTAATACACGTTAATAGACGCGACGGGCACTACGTTCTCGAGCGAGGGTCGTCACGAACGTAGTACTGGTCTTAGGCCCTGTTCTCAATACTGTATCGTGATTCACTTTCACTGAATGTTTGCGTTCATCACATATCATACAGACGAATAGAAGCCGTTCATCGGGAAAGGGCACGCACGACGGAACGCTACATTCCCATGTGTATATATATATTCCTTATGTACATATTTACAACTAACTTAGCAACTATCCACATACTTAGGAAAAGATTTATATAATTTAAGTTTTCCACGCGTTTTTAACAGATGACTTGTTGTTTTTATGTTTTTGTGACAGTTTTAGACTGAATGGAATTTTAAGTGGATCACGCTGATTAATCATCAATTCTATAATTTTCAATTGCATACCGCCATTTTTTACTTTGAATTACCCTTAACAGGTGAGCTATTTATTAAAGATTTATATTGTCTTCGAGTCGTACTAGTTTTTAGATTAAATATAGGTTTTTATAACAGCTTAGACCTGACGGAAAAACAACTAAAATATTCCTGAATGGAATTAACAATAAGCTTGTGATCCTAAAGCGAATGAAATTGTAATAAACACTAAGAATATTTGCGAACGAAAGAACTAACAAGGTAATTTATATCATTAAATTTATGTCAAAGATAATAAAGTTAACTCCAACAAAACACGATAGCACACCGTCAGGTTCAAAGCGTTTCTAACAAAAATAAGTCACATTACAAAAACGTATCAAATGCATTCGCATCATCATCCTCGCGTGAATAAATCTAATTTTAAATTCCCTATCGTGTGTTCACCTCATGGACATTTGCCTCGAATGATAAATGTGGCTCGTACACGCAACGTCAAGGACGCAAACTGTTATACGCAATGTTTATGTAAAAATGCGATTGTCAAAAACGTATATCATAAAAGATACGACTAAGTTCGATAGTCGTAGCACTATTTCCAGTGAGTATACATGCGTTTGTGTCACCTACGTTCAGCGTACGAGCCCTAAATGTGAATAGGAGTCCACATTTGGCGCTACCCAGGGAGCACCGCGCGGAGGTCATGGACTGAGCCCCCCTTGATTCGAACACAAACATACATACAAACATTTAATTATAATATTCTGGCAACAGTGAGGGACGATCCCTGTTCTGATACCAGCGTGGACTGAGCGGTTTATATAACATTTTGGATATGAAAAGATAAGTGCTGACGATTATTTTAATTTCAGTTGGTGAGTAGTGTTAGGTTCCTCGAAGATTCATAGGAACAGGTCACATATTGACCATTGAGTATTAAGAAGGAACGACAAAATGGACCGGTCGAGACTAAAACTCGTGGAAAATGTCGTCCCTATAATAAGAAACATGACCTTCAACTCCACGAATAAATCACAAATTTGACATTAAATAAATATGTGTAATCTACTTTAAATATAATAAAACTTTCTTATTATTTTGGGCTTTTACATTAATGCTTTTCAACTGTGATGAAAGGTTGCTGGCTAATTGAAATATGAAGCCACAACCTACGTAACAGAAAGAGAAAATTTTTATGAGATAAAATCGTAACACTTATCTGTCATATAGAAACCGCTATAAATTAAATTAGGGGACATGACCCCCATTTTTAGCCATACAGGCGACAGCAAAGCCTTTTCGGCAACATATAAGTTACATATTCACAAACAATCCATATTTAATACACGAGTATGTATATAAAACTTTGAAACATCGATTCAATCTTGACTGATAGGTTAACTTGTGAGACGACAGACATGTTTATATAATTATATAATATAAATTTACACGATTTCACTCATTCAAAGTAAAATTTAAGTTTAAAAAAGATTTTATGTTGATATTTTCATATAAGAACAAGCAATAGGACAAAATCACTTCATTAAGTGGTTATTTTTACAAATTTTACAATTATTTTTTCCCATAAGTCCATTACTAACATACAGATACATTGTTACAACATTAATAATTGACCCATTTCTAAAACGGCGCACCCGTTGACTGTTGCGTAACAGTTTGCGCCATGTGATTTGTTTTCTCACATAATATTTTTTAGCAATCATTGAAATGTGCAAAAAATAAATGGTCATTACAGCCATGGTGGCCATATTTATGATAGTATCTTCCACTCAGAACAAAATCAAATACCCTATCCATCTCGCAGGAAGTCAATCGTCACTCGGATATATACGTTGTGCTGACCAATAAATCTTTGAATGAGTAAAATCATAATCCAAACAATCACCACACACCCAACACACTCCCAGTGTCTCCTTCTAAGGATAAAACATCGCCACAGTACACTGAAACGATGCTACTTTTATAGGACTTCAAAATACTCATATACATATATATCATAATATATATTTATTTATGTACAGTTTAACTCATCTTTTAAGATATAAGAATAAGGTAAAAACTTTTAGATTTTTTTTGTAGATTTTGAGTTTTATAACTTTTGATAGTCTACAATAAATATACACGGTCGATGCGGGTCCACCGTCGACCTACAAAAAAATGTTCCCAAAAAATCCAAATACCAAGGAAAAATAAATATTATTATTTATATTACATTAATTCCTATAAATGCTAAATCATTGAAATCTCAAAAGGATTCGACAGTAACGTAAGCTTCTCACAGTGAACCTGTGCGAATGGGACGAACGAAAGAGAAACTTAGTTGTGCAACGTCTCAATGGAACTTAAACCTTACGCCGATGTGATAAGAGCGATTTACCAACTGCCATTATCAGCTGCGACTCGACAACCTAATAGTACACCGTAAGGCAGGATTTTGAAATACGAAGATAACTTCATCCTTCCTAAAACAACGACAAAAAGAGCTGATGTTAAATATCGCGTGCCAGCGACCGGCGGTGTATTCAAAAGTGGTCCGTATTACGAACGCCGTAGATGCCATATCCCCGCGACGCCGGCACCGCTACACTACACCTACATAATGTTTTTATTGTCAAATCTATGTATCTACTCGCGACGAACGCGCACTGGTTTTCGATAAATGTAGCACAACGTCATATAGGCAGTAATCGTAAGAATCAAACAAAACGTTCATATGTAATATACACGCATCATATATAAATATCATCGTATATGAAATCTAATCAATCGCAAAGGAAACTCACGCACGTTCATCGAAAAAAAAAGGAAGTCGTTCACAAACATTTCCCGAAACGAAGCAAATTGGAAAGAACGCACGCTATTATAGAAAAGTATAAAAATTCGTTCATATACATACCATTTAATGTTATATATATACCTAATATATATATAATTTAATCGCGAAATTCAAGGTTTTTTTTAATATACACCTAATTGACACAGGATCTTTTCGCGTTGAGACAACGTAAAGGATTTGAAACGTAAAAGGTTAACGTAAACTAACGTAGCACTAAATAAATACAAATGTACGCGTCGTGTGACGTCACACGCGGCGCGCGCTGAGTAGGCGTCGTTAAAACAAGATGGCCGACCGAGTTTGTAGGTTATCTGGTTACTTTTATTCATTATAATTATTGGAAAAATACGATGAAAATACTTCCTCTCTACTCATCCTTTTAGTAACTATAAACGTCAATATATTTTAAACAGAAATATCTTTAGAAGCTGCCTACATAACCAATATTAGATGCGTTGTATATTGCAATATTAAGTGCGTGTATTTGAAAACATGTGTGACAAGGTTTTCATGACTATCTACCTAATTTTCAATCAAAAATCAACCGAAACGATCAACAAACCAGCCTTTGAGAGTCGAATAGTTTGAGAACGAACCGACTCATATAGGAAAAATTCGCCAAATAACCTACAATTCGGTGGGTACTACAGAGAAAATTATCTACTTACAGTACACAATCCGCCGCTCGGCGATACTGCTTCGTTGTGGCCGAGCGACAGAACCGAGACACTCTCTCAACAAACAAACAAACGAAAACTATTCTTACATACATACATACACAATGCTCTTTATTTACTTACCCCGCCGTGCTAAGCGAACCATGTAGGCTTCATTAATTATGTACACCACTAGCATATAAACACCTATTTATATTTTACACGCTGGCAATTACAATATTTTTAAATGGCAACACTGTTTATACACACTATATAATATACTTGTAACTGGCAAAAATACTTGAGTCCAGATCGGAAATACTACAAATTGACAATCGAATTCTTTCCTAGACGCTCGTTTTTTTGCCAATTCGTTAAAGTGTTGCCATACATAAAACTTGTCTCAACTAAGTTTTATATTAAATACATCAATATACACCAATAAGACACACATTGTATTATTATTGCATCACCTGCGGAATCATACAACCTTTACAGACTTAGACTTTACATTTATATTTATATGTATATATAATAATTCTTTTTACAATAACGTTATATGCAAAAGAAATGCCAGCGAATGTGATGTTACCTTTTATCTTTGCCAACCCAATTTAATACGACAGAGTTTGACTTTGTTTATTTATAAAAAAGGCATAATTCATTCGTAGATTTTTTTCACTCGAAATGTCTGAAAGAATTGAAAGTAAATGTATTTTCATATTCGAAAACATGTGAAATACAATATTACTCAACAATATTGAAGGTCGTACCTTGTGTAGGTTATACCAAGGTTTTTTAGTTCGTAATAATTCCAAGCTCTGTCGTATTTAATTACCATACTTATAAGTACATATCACACTTTTAGTCTTTATTTTTAAAACTAAATAGGTATATCTCCATTATATATTTGATTAGAAAAATCTTCAAAAAGCAATCGATTCTAAGATTTTTATCAAGAATTTAATTCCTAACGTAGATACTGTATACCTATCCTAAAGTATCCAACCTTGACAAATAAATGGTTTATTTCTATGATGCTAGAATGTGGTAGGATTTTAACCGACGATAATTTAACTGTGACCATATCGTTTCTGTACACGAATCGATTAAATTTACATTTTAATATGAATATCCGAATTTGGTTCTAATTTTAAAACTAACAGCTTATTTATTAATATCTACTGGAAAAATATTTTTAGATGGAAGGGCAATCAATGTCATAAAGTTTATTTTTGCTTGTTAGAGTTTAGTTTTAATCTAAACGAGGAACAACTGCCAGCTTATACGGTTGTTTTAAAACAAACCTGAACTTCGATTATGACGTAACGTTCGCAACGTGACTGACGTCACAAAACCGTCCATGAAGCGTCAAAACGGCCGTTACTATACACAGCGGTGTATTAAGTACGCAACTACAGACGAGGAAATCGAAGACGACCCGAACACTCGACTCGAAAGTTATGTAAGTTATGTACAGGAGACATTACAAAACCTACTGTTTTATATACATACATAATTTATTCACTTAAGAGCCCGTAAACGACTGAGGGAGTGACGTCACGTATTCGTGCAGTGACGTCACGCCGCAGCCCCGGCCGAGGCGAGAGCTCGAGACCGCGGGCGATCAGTTCGTATCGGTAGTGGAGATATACCCGTGGTTGCACCGGTGCGATGCACGGGCGCCTAGCACGGCGGGGACACGCGGGCGGGCGGC
>LGAG01000827.1:313093-325077 GCA_001278395.1 Lerema accius | reverse complement strand
ATGTGTCACTTAAAATTTGTTTGAACGATTAGTAGTAACTACTGTACAAACTTGCAGCTTCACGGCCCCGCCTACATGCGCCTTCCACTTACTTCTTACTTCCGTGATCGAGGTCAATGACCGGCGGGCTAGTGTTATATCGATACGACGTCAATACGACAAACGTGAGCGTGTATACAAATAAAAAAAAATGTTTTACGCTGGTGACGCGACATTACAATGGTAGTTAATTATGACTTGTCGCTGTGTAGCTATTGTACAAATATTGAAATAAATTATTGTATAACACAAAATATTTGCTGTGTAAAGTATACATTGTAATTATTTTTGTAATCAACATTGACGTTTAAAGATAAACCATTGAATTACGAACTAGACGACCGAACAGACGCTGTTTTGCGAGGTACATTTTTGTTTGAACCTTTGCTTGAAGTCTCCAATTCTGTCTTATAAGTGTTCCGAGAAGAAGTACCATAGAAACTATGCATTTTAAGTTTTTAAAAGTGTATGTATCAATTGGTACTTGGATAGAATCGCTAAATCCATAGGTCTAATTCAGACCTAGACGAACAGTAACTGTATGTCCACACCGGGTTAGAAAATTTCTTGTAAAAGACTAATTTTATGAGGGCTAAAAGCACAGCCGCAGTATTCTATGAATTCTCCTGGATAAAACGTAAAGAGTATCAATAAATTTTAACATAATCCGTTATCGTTTTCGGCATGATTGAATAACAAACGACCACACTTTCGCATTTATATTATCGCTACGGTTATGTAACATGCAATCACTTACATATTAATACAATAACGGAAATTATAATCTGAATGAGGTTACTAAGTACTTTGAATAATGAAACTAGAAGACTAGGCACAAGCTGTTCTGCAACATATTTTATGTTATTATTTGGACGATCCCTCCATTTTCAACGTCAGGTATTTACTACCACAACCAAACTAGGAATGAGATGAGCCCATGGCCATTAGTAACGTAATAGGCATCACCGATGTGGAGCGGGAAGGAACACTAAAGAAAAAGCCTATTATTTCTTGAGCCCTGAACATTTCCACTGTCCAGTCATTTGGCGGATGAAGGAAGTACATCATTCTTCAAACAGATTTCTTATCATATAGTCTTTACACCATGTAGGATGGACTGACTTCTATCGCATTTTACGATACCTACCCTGGTCTGCCATTATATGATTGAGGTCCGTAGTGAAGTGTACAAACTACAAATTGTGGCGATAAATGAGGATGAGGATCTTATTTTTATGCCTTTAGCTACTAGAATACGAAATAAAGAGCTCTTAAAATAGACTTCGCACGTGGACAGTTAGTGGCTACTAAATCTACGCAACTTTCTACATAATTTTCTAGTTATTATACATTTATTTTCTGTCTTTGTTCTGCACAACAGATAATATCACGATTGTAGTTTCGTGTAATGCGTGTTTTCTGCGTACCGACTTATGTTGTGAAGCACGCGAATTTTGTACACAAATATACAGTAGTGTATCTACATTGTATACTAATGTGTAAAGGAAAAGTGCGTCCAAATTAGGGGCTACCACCACCTAAATTATTGTTCCCGGAAATAACCACAAACCCCGGACATTTCTGCAAAATCTACGAATTTTGACTGGACATTCAAAAAAACTGTTCAATAATTATTATGTCTTAGAAAACTCGTTCTCCGCTACTATTTGAATTGGTTAAATAAGATTTACGATTACGTTGGAATGTTTGAACTCACTTTGGTTTTAATTTTATGTTCTTTCAATTCAATGGCATTCGCCGAACACCAAAAGTATCTCTAACAAGATGATGGATTGGTGTATGAAATATATTGAAAATAGTTTTTAAAGCAATATAAAAGTTTAAGAAAACAACTCGTACAAATAAATTATTTAAAAACATCACTCGATCTGGACCACCTGCAAATGCGTTCATTCTCACATTTCCGTGTAAATGTAGCTTTACAAATTTAGTTTGGTGGAAACTCAGCTGAAAGTTACAGCGATAGAAAACCAGTACATTTTTCAGATCACAACTTGAATGCTCCTTGACGCTCATTAAAAAAAAAGTAAGGGTCTTTAGTATCTTATATAATCAATGAATACAATTTTAAGTACATACAATATTAATAGTTTTATTAAAAGGCAAAAATAATACTAAAAGGAGGCATCAGACAGCGGATTTCGACCTCCCAAAGTCATGCCAAAGTAGTCAGGTTGAATGAACTTAGTGTAAGTGTCAATAATTTCGCCGACGAAGACGTTACGTTAGGTCCACGAACGAAAATGATTTCAAGATAGGTCACGCGAAAAGAGTAGATATTCTTTATACTTTGCTAATGCAAATATAAAAGTCGGGTACATTAGTGTCTGATTTACCAATTTCTATCACAGTTTTGCGGGTATCGTTAAATGAGTCATCGGCACAGTGTTCCGATCTATTTAAATTGTCTTATTATTTTTTTAAATAGAAAAAGTTAAGTTAATTTAGAAAAACTAACAGTAGGTAAATGGTTTATTTTTTTTACATCATAATAATTTTCTTATGAACTTATACTGCCAACCATGGCGGTAACACGAAGTGTAAATAAATAAATAATAAAGAAGACACAATAAGAAGTAAACCTTCTAATGACTGTTTGTGTTTGTTCTAACGAAACGATCAATGTTGATGTCGTCACAATAGTCGGATTGATGTTATGAGATTTAGTTGTAAATAAAGAATTTTGCGACAGGTGTTAGAAACATTTCAACGCGGAATTTAATTTACTGTAATACTCTGTGCTTAGGTTATTATGTTCCTATGCTAGATGCTCTTTGCACCTACCTACAATGTGCAACAAAGATAACAATATTGTTGGTTTGTCGTTTACTATCGTTGATTTTCTTATGATTTAGACTTTGCAGTGGGCCGGAAGTGACTGCCGGTGATAAAGTCAGCTATTTTACTTAATATAAGGTAGAATAATAAGCTATACATTTTTATTAACTTGAGCTGCAACCATATATGTAACCAAACGTTAACTAGTATTAGGTATACCGGTTCAGAAACCTTGGCAGCATGTGTCATCTTTTATACAATATTATGATGCAACCGAGCTGGTCTAACGATGCAGCTCAAAGATGGTTGGAACCGTCCAGGGAACCACGTCTTGATTACTAAAAAATTCATCGAGTTTGGTACTCATTACTATCTACTATGATGGATCTCGACAGTAGGTACCTATTTAGTTCATTAAACCAATTAGCAAATATGTTTACGGTCACCAACTCAAAGCGAGCGTGGAACGGCAATCTGACTAGTGTCCCATTGGAGTCGCCGAGACGCAAATAGCAGCAGCCCTCGATTATTGCCATAGCAATAGCTAATAACGTTTTTTGCAGAAGATTCTTACGTCACGCGCGTATATAAATGTAGCCCTAATTTAAGCGACAATTTACCTAAATCTTCCTTAACGATATGACACGAATAAATATTTATTAAATTCCACATTTAGATAGGCACTTATATAGATTGTTTATTATTAAAACCGCATGGTGATTGAATGTAGTCAAAATAGAGGCCTACAGGACGCAAGTGTAGCGCCCATCTATTATTTTTGAAGTCAAAAAACCTAGTTTATAATTTCATAAGCCTTAGGTTTATCCCTATAATAACTTTCTTATTATTGTAAAATATTGAAACATAGAGCTATTTCCAAAATGCAAAATTTCAACAACATATACTTTTCAACCTTTCTTTTTAAACTGTAGTAATTTAACGGGATCTTTGATGTCACAGTATAATAAGTCATATTGTAAAACTGGTTACCAATTAGAAGGATTTAAAACCCTCTACTATGTACATATTACATGATATTCACATTAATGTATTCAGCATTTGAAATGTGTGATTCGCATTTACATGCATAATGCTGTAATGTAGGTTAGTAAGCCGATTTGAAAGCAATACAAAACTTTTAACATACGTTAGAATGATTTAAATGGCTATTAAGCCTTAATTTCAAATTGCAAATTTTACACTTATAATAAATATGTTTTTTTATTATGATTTCATCCTGACTTACAAAACTGAAGGACTGCTTAAAATATACTTATTTTGGTAAAATTATTATTAATATAATGAAACAAAGATCATAGTGAGCTAATCAATGACAGATTAAAGAAAAACTATGGCAGTGAGCTGTACAAGCCTCACAAAATGATAATAATCCCAATTTTAATATTGTTGACTAAACCATAATAATTAAAAGACCAATGCTATAGTCAAATTAGACTATAACTCAACATTTCGGAATAGAATAGAACAGACTCTCACATATTAACCCTCACACCCTCACATATTAATTACCTATATAGAATAATGGAATCGTTATATCAAGCTCTACCAAGTCACCAGTTTCTGTCACCTCTTAAGATACCTTGGTCTGCTAGCTTGAGATTAAGGTATATTGTCTTTACTGCCCAAACACAGCTAAAAACCTTCATAACTAACCTCTTGTTCAATGAGTAACACAATAGACACATGCTATACAACAATTGTAGTAAGTTATTTTTCAAGGCGATCTATCTGTTTCAAAACATATTAAATAACTATGGTTTTGTAATGATTTCCCTCTGGATTAAACACTTATGACACTATTGTGTATCAGCATACATTATAATTCAAGTGGCATATTTGTTTCACTATAGTTAAGTGTCACATATCCGTCAGATATAATACAAATTGCAAACCTTGTTGATGAGCAATAAGAACTTTAAAAAAAAGAAAAAACCTAACCAGTCATTCACTTGGTTAGTACACTGCCGATTATGAACTATATGTGTATGTATGAAACATAAAAAACCATTTAAAGAAGTACATAGGAAAAACCCATTAAGGAAATGTATATTTGAATTTAAACTGATAAGTCCAACAAAATTTGTAAATAATAACATTTATAATTTAAAATATAAATTGAATGAGTAACTAACCCTATCTGGATTACCTAAATAATTTGAATTATTTATGGAGCTGGCTTACTATTATTAGTTTACCATCACCAAGTCTGCCATTAAAAAAAACCTTATCATGTAACAAAATGTGTAATGATGGATTTTAATAGCGAGTTATGTTCACTAATGGGCATAGCAATTGAGAATATTGTAAGCCCCAAGTAACATCAATGTTTATAAATGTTAAATAAGTTACAACTGACTTGGCGTGTGATATCAAGCACAGTATAATAACTGGCTTGTTCAGTTCAGTACATGGGTCTTGTTTGTCAAGAATTAATTATGTGTGCTGTAATAAGCCCATTACATTATAAATAATTTACAATTCAAGAATAAACTGATATATTGTTATTAATTAGATGTTACTCCGAGGCAACTGGTATGGCATGGTCAACTTAGAATTTAATTAAAAAAAATATATATATAAAAAAATTGTTGAGATTGAGAATGATACTTCTTTACTTTCTTTACTTTTGAAAATTGTGTACATTATCATTACTGAAGACAAACAAGATATAAAAATGTGTTGAAATTGACCCAGTGCAATAACTTGATGGCAAAGTTAATCTATCGATAAAAATTTATGAATATTTCTAGTACAGCGAAATAACTGACGTAACTCCAAAATAAAATTCAAATGGCTGCAACTCCTGCAAGAATCCCTAAACTGTAAACTTTATATTGCACAATCAAATAATTCTATGTAGCAATTTACATATTGTTGTTCTTATGATCACAATAATGTTTTTATAACGGTAAAATCTGTCTAATCAAAATATACATGTTTATTTGTTATCATGATGCATAATTATTTCAGATTATAAGATAAGATGGCCATCTGTCTCTATGACTTGAAAACCTCTAAAACACTATGAAAATGATTGTTAGACACAACAACATGAAGGCAGAGCCGCAAGCACAATCACATAAAAATTAATATGAATCTGAATAGAATTCAACTGAATAAAATAAATGCGGCGCACCATACGATTATTACAACAATAAGCCATGCATTGAAAAATGGAGCATGGACTAAAATGAAGCCCTAATGTAATATATTTTTCTAACTATAGATAAAAATATTATTACATACATTTTTAGTTGGTGATCTTCAATGGATGAATTGACACTCCTAAGAAAAGTCAGATTTGCTGCTATGAACTTTACTATGTTACAGCATTTTTGGTTAAAAGTGCAGCGAGTAGTGTATGGTATGAGTACTGGGCATCAGCTGATTGCAGGCGGCTATATTAATCACCCCGTACACGGCAAAAGTAGGCCAAACATCTAGATTAAATCGTATGCACGGTCCGTCGCTGCGTACCTAGCGCCGCTCTCATCTATTCAATCTAACGTTTTGTTTACACTGCCATTGTTATAACCACGCTTACTCAAGAAAATCTGTCATATTGACAACACGCACCACTAAAATTCGCAACACGAGGGGCGACGGCCCCAATAACAAAGACATGTCAACCCAATGCTGAAAGTTAATGAATAGAAAAGTTGATTTACCTCGGCGGCCCTTGGCGATTTTTGCGTTTGTTGTTCATATCTCCGTCGCCCGACTGCCCCGGCGGGTAGGCACCTTCGCGTCTACGCGTAGGGACCGGAATTTTGGCAATTTATCACTTCTTTCTTTTACAACACAGTCCTTTCGACTTTCGCGGATGCACTAAACTGCAGTTGAATTTAGGAGCTACCACTCAAAATACGATCACAGGGATGCATCGATTTCACTAAAGTTCTATAACATTTGCCAACAAATATAAATTAAAGTATATTTGAGTACAAAATCGCAGTTCGATTTTCTCGGGATCTAGTCCCAAAAAATAAACGGGTTGGCAGATTTCTCGTGCCTGCAATCAGCGCAGGAATACAACATGGCGCTGTGACGTATTCATCAAAAGAATTGCAAAATATAAAAAAATGCACTTAATTAACAATCACTCACAAAACGCAAAACTATAAATATATAATATATTTTTTGGTCCACATCAATAAATACTATCACTGCTTAATGAATACCAAAAAATTAATAAAGTCAGCTTTTGACCACTGCCACTTGAGAACTTTCAATATGGCGGAAATTACTTATTTCCGCCATATTGACTTACGGTGTTGCTATCAAAATATTGTTAAAATCCGTAGACTAAAGATTTTTTTTATTTCTATATTGCTTATTGTATAAATAAATAAATTAAAATAGTGATATTTTTATTGTTATATGTTGATATAAATTTTAACACTAAATAGCCAAACAGTAGGAAGTGAGAAAAATTTATTAAAATTATAACACTTCATCAAACATTTCTATAAGAATTCAAAACCAAATTAAAAAATACATAAAAGTAAATAGTAGCAAATGTTAAGCATATTTTATAATCCCTATAATAATTATGTACCATGTTCTTGTTGCAATTATTATTTTTGTTCCTATTTCTCATATTTTTTGTACGAAATCTGTAAAAAAATACTATACTCTATGGATAAAGGCGGAGTGGGCGGGATCTCAGGCGTGCGCGCGAATTTCAATATAGAGAACGCACGCGTGGCAGGTTCCTTCCTATCCATTCCTATCTCACGTTTGTTATTGATCGATGTAGTGTGAATTTTTGTGGGTCACGCAAAAATGAGTGCTAAAACGGCAGGTACGATGTCTCAGCGCGAAAAATTTGAGCTAATTAACTCCGAAGTGCGTTCGTTTTACGAATATTGTAAAGAGGCAGGAATGAGTGATGAAGAAATGGATATAATATGTAGGCCGTTGACGAATGCAGTGCGAAAGGCCTCTGTTAAGAGATGGACAAGGATCTTCTTAGCCATCGTTATGGTTCTGGCGATTAGCTATACGGTGAGCCAAACCGATACATTTCAATGGCACGCGACGGCAGTGACAAGAATTGCGTTAATAAAAATTCTGCCGATATGGGATTGGACTCCATTGTACTACAATAAATGCTTGATAGAGCGTTCTCAGACCTACGCTACGGACTCAGACTCTGTTTCGCCTGCCGACTGCATTGCTTGTGAAGCTATTAGTGAGTATTTATAATATTTAATAACATTAGCGCATACCTCATTAATAAAAATGCTGTCAGTGCGGGAAATGGGTGTTGTTCTTGTCCTCTTGTTCTGCGCATGACAACGCGTAGACTACACGAGGATCGTTTCGTATTTAACTGTTTAGTTAAAGTTTGAACCGTAGGTAACTAATAGGTACTTAAGATAAACATGCTGAAAAATTGAATTAGTACGAGTATAAGGACGCATGTCTATTTTGTTAAATTTCAGAATGTAGTTATTATTTATTTTGTTGTTTTGTTCTGTTTATTATACTAAAGGTACAAATGAAAATGAATAATCAAAAACATGCGAGATGTATGGATTCAAATATAACAAGCTGAATGGCCATCTAAGTAGGATGTCAGCACCGTCTATAAAATAGTGAAGCGAAGAGTCCCTGGTTTAATTTCCGGTCCTAGCAGATTATGTGACACAAATGTTTATTCTCGAGCTTCGATCACTAATAAAATATTTTTATTATGTCTTGTTTGTGTGTACTCAAAGCTAAAAAATATTGGATCAGCTATACTGAAGCATAGTATCCTAAGTAACAGATAATTAATTAGTTACTGTACCTACCAGTAAGTTACAGCGAAAAATGGGTATTTCAGTGACATAGAAAACAAGATTTTTTTTAGGACTCTATGCTTCCAATACACAGAATTGTAATTGATAGTCTAATTCGTTTGACATAAAGTACTCCAAAAACTTCCAGGGACCATATCTCGCATATCCGACACGAGTTACAACGAGGTATTTGACCACCATCTCATGCGTGGAGCACCGGTCATCGTCTTGGACGCTTACTACGACTGGTCAGAGCTAAACCTGACGAGCATGATCAATGAGGAAGACCGTCTCCGCGGCTCCGTACCTTGCAGACTCTTAACCAACATCAGGATAGGCAAGCAGCCCATGGACTTGGAAGAAATAGCTTCGCGAATCACGGACAGTAACATACCCAGCTGGTTCGTTCATTTCCAGAACTGTGACTTGAAAGCCGTTAAATCGTTCAGAGTTCTTGCGCCGAGGCCGTACTTCCTCTCTTCCCATATCCCTCCTTCGCATTTCAACTGGCTCTTGCTGTCCAAAGATTACGATACACATAGATTTAAACATCTAGAACTCGATATAGGTCTGATCATCATGTCTCAGTTGAAAGGGAAGACCTATGTCCAGCTAAAACCTAGAACTCCTTGTGAAGATATCTGTTATATTCTTAATCTAGAGCTCAACGAAGGGGAGACTCTGGTTTTGGGGAATTCGTTGTGGGAGTTCGAATACTTGCCGGGTAAAGGGGAGAACGTGGCTATTTTGACGGAAACCGATTGGATCGAGTCCTAATATTTAAAAAAATCGGATGTCGTCTATCTACCGTTAGCAAGATTATGAAAATACTTGAAAACTTATTAATTATGGTATATTGCTTATTTTGTAAGCCGATGATAGAAAGTAATTTTTAATTGAAATTCATAATCTTGAGACCATGTTCTAAAGATGCATATTTGTATTGGAATGCCAGATGTATAAGTATTAATAAAACTTAAAATGTTTGTTCACTCATACGAAATTAAAACGTCTGATCAACGTTCTGTCTTTCAAAGTATCTTCAGGTTATAATAAAAGTTCAAAAATATGGGATTGTTGTCAAGACGCTTTATTAATTTCGTATTTATCGTGCGTCTATTGCGACCAACGACATTGCGACATAAAAAAATGTTCCTCGTCACTTTTTATGCAGCACAATAAAGACAAAACATGGAAAAAATCTCATATCCCCAAGTCAAGAAGTTTTAAGTTGACGCACAAACTTTATATATTATGCCACATTTGCTAGAAAAGAACATAAGACCAGAAATCATGAAGCATTTTAAGTCTACAATTTTTATTAATTAAATTACTTTTTCAAATTAAACACCAAATCACGGAATTGGTCTCTATGATAAAGGGTTTTATCATTATAGTTTAATGTCTAAAGTTTTAAATTAACATTGTGCTTAAATTCCTTTACTTCAATTAAATTCTATGGAAAGAAGAAATCGATAGATTGCTTGGCTTACCTAGGAGGTAAAAGTTGTTTTTGTAATTAATTAATTTTAAAGTGTTTGCTAATATAAAGATCATATGAAATATGTTTAACAAATAAACATAAATAATTGAAATAACCTATACATCGAGCGAGACTGAAAAATGTATGTACATATCAACATAGTTTCCAGAGTATAATGAACAGCTATACAAAATATGAATAAAGTATCTAAAATTCCTAATTAACTTTAAGATTTATTATAAATATTCACACATTGTAATTCTGCACAATGTTACTCAGAAAGTAGAGTGCACCGTCTGTTAAAAGTTGTTAGAGAATATCTAAGAAGACAAAACAGAGCTACGAAGTTGATTGCAGATATGTAGCTACCAGAAACGAAAGAGGAAAGTAATTGCTTCACTTCCAAATGGAACCAATCGAATATTTGCTTTATGGCAAAATGAAATCACTTCGAGTGTTACAGAAGGTAGGACTACCCACATCACCTACTGTCCGAGTGAGTTTAGGATTCCATATTTAAGTGTTTCAGTTATTTTTAATTTCATTTTGTCATTAACAGAAGAATGCGAGACTTTGTCACTGCATATAAATTAGTCGGAAATCGGGAAATCATTTAATTAATTTTAGTTTACTAATACATAGTAGTTATTTATTATATTTTATTAGGTTTAATTATGACCATGTCAGGGATAGGTGTGAATTTTTTTACATTACAAAATGATGCGTAATTGAACTATTATGTCTGTAAAAATCACATTTACTGCAGGCGATAATCTCGTTCTAGTATTTAACATTTTTTAAGAATCCAAATTCACTCGGATAGTATCTCTACTATAAGTTATTTGTACATAAGTGATTTTTGATTGTGACAAATGTACCTCAGTATTATATTTAATAAATATATATGTATAGGTAATGCGCTACAATGGATTTTCATTATCCCTATTCGAACTAAAAATATATATTTGGGTAATGTTTTCAGTTTTGTGTAAGAGAGAGATAAGTATAGACAGATAACGTCCCCTAAGTCCATTCTCTATGTAATCTAGTAATAATTCTGTATCAATCGAGTAACAACTCCGTATAATTTCAAAATCCCAGTCCATATTCAAGTATCCCAAGCATCTATTTGTTACTACGATAATGATTTTCTAAACACAATATAAAATGTTATCTGTCACATTATTACATCTTACTAATCTGTGACAACTACCAAATTTGATAATTTAACATTTTTGTCCATGTGTCCTACTTCTAACTTGTAACAAGACCACATTTAAAGTATCAAATTGTAGTAAAATAAAACACAGTTTAATATAAATTAAAATTAATTTAATTTAAGCGTAAAATGCGTCTTCAATCCACCTTCTCCTTGTCGTCGGCGTGGAGCGGCTTCCCGCGGAACCACAGGAACAGGTTCTTGAGCGACAACAACACGGGCACCATTATTGGCAGGAATAGAGGAATGTAGATAGCGTACCTGGATAAAAATAAATAAAATACAATTTACTACTGTAATCAGTAGGTAAAAAGGTAAAAAAAAATCTGGAATTAAAAATTCATTTCAGCGTCTATGACTCCATTCCGTAAAAATGACTCTCCAAAATGTATAATACTGCACTCGGTTTCACTTGATAACAGTGTTCTCTCACGTAACGACATAACGTCCTTCAAATGACGAAGTAGCTAATTGAGATTAATTCAAAGACCACTCATAATGTTGAAACTCATCAAGCCTAAACGCTGCCTGCCAAAGTTGACATACAAACATACACTCCAAAAACAATACCAGTAAAAACCAAGACTACCACTTTCTACGTCACCATGAAATCAGGGTCAGTATTGTACAAGACAGT
>LGAG01000827.1:292536-312943 GCA_001278395.1 Lerema accius | reverse complement strand
CAAACTTGTCACTTAAAATAACGAAATATAGACAATCCACTGTTGATAATTTAATCCTTCTTTGCTTAAATACGATATTTACGTATTACGAAAATAACTAAAAAATACACTCTCGAGCTTGCTTTTGCTAAATAGGTTCAATCCTGCACACTCAACAAATTTTCAACAATATGTGAATTATCACTTGCTTCGCGAAGTAAAACATTGAAGGAGACCTGCACACATATGCATTCCCCTTTATGGTTCTCAAATATGTGTAACAGTCCTTAGTCCTACTCGAAGTTTGTTACTATATCCATGGGTGACAGGGGTTGATGGCACTGTCAGCTCATTTGCTATCTTAAAACCATAAAAAAAACATGTAAGAATCATGCCAATTGGGCCATACCAATGCTTTTAGGTCAACGTGGTAGACTATACACCATAAAGATATGGCCTTAATCGCTCACGTAAGGTGGGAAAAAACCAGAAAAAACTATAGTGAAACAAATACTAAGCGACGCGGTAACATACCCAACAACCTAGCGAGCGACTTGAGGCTCCTCTCGGCGGAGGCGATCTGCTCCAGGGTCCTGATGCGGAGCAGCGCGTCCACCTCCCAGCCGCGCGGCGACACCGACCGCAGCGGCTCCAGGAACGTGCCTGATATCGGCTCCTGTAAACATTTCTTCTTCTTATTATATAGTAGACGACGCCCGCGGCTTCGCCTGCGGAAAAGTCGAAAAAATAATATTGGATTTATCTCAAGGAAACCTATAATCGGGATAAAATCTATCCTGTCCTATTCCTGGATGTAAACTATTTGTGTGCCAAGTTTCAGCTCAATTTGTTCAATGGTTAGAGCGTGAAGGACAACTTTCACATTTATAATATTAGTAGGATTAAATTCCATCAAAGCCAAAGAAATCTAAATTTTAGCATGACCCAAATGGATCCTTGGACTAGAAAATTGTCTTCCCTGAAGATTTAAAAAAGGGGACAAAAATAATAATCCCCAATTTACCTATACAATTACATAACATAATCCTAACCTTCTCAGTAATCCCAAGTAGGGTCCTCAGCTGAGCGATGAATGTTCCCATCACTAGTCTGGTGTTAGGTCTCCACACAGGCGCTTCACTCCGGCACTCCTCAGCGCTGGGGCTGCCCAGCACCACGCCGCCCCACTTCGGAGACATGAACGCTTGCACCGGCGCCGATACCTTCTTACCTACGGACAGGGTACATACGGAAAGGATGAGTCCATAATTCCTACGAATTTTTTGATTAACTGTAATACAGACACACTTTCATCTACGAAATATTGTATTCATTCCATATTTCTGTTTAGGGTGAGAGGTTGTGTGTTTAGAAAACTTTTCCATTTATCTCTTAACTGATTACATCTATTTAGCGCAGGTTTTCAAAAAAGAGTTGATGAAAAATCATCTAAATACTACTAGAATGTTCCAAAAATCGTTTTTTTAACAGCAAACGACCATCAAAGGTGTCATACCATCGTTGTGGTATATGACGAGTGGCGCCATCTTGCAGGGCACGGCGTAGAGCGCGAGGTTGATGGTGGGCTGCTCGGAGACCAGCGTGGCGGCGCGCTCCTCCAGCCGCGTCAGCAGCTGCGGCAGTCGGTCCACTGCCACTGCGAAGTGACGACCCCACTCCGACGAGTCTTTCACCTGACAATAGTTTATTACTTAAGTGGCTTCACCCTAAGGAAAGATAAGATTTAACACCCACTCGAAAACGCTTAATCGAACCATAGAGATTCGTTTGTCAAATATCAATTAATTAGTTACACACACACACACACACATATACATACACGCAAGCACGCACGCACGCACGCACGCACGCAAGAAAAAATCTATTTTATACTCACTTCAACAGCCTGGAAGTCGAAGTCCAAAAGATAAAGCCACTGGGATTTCAGAGTAAAATTGTGCAGCTCGCTTAATTCGTCCACAAATGAACCTATGTAATCTGTTAAATCAACCATAAAATTTATTACAAAATTGTAGTCATAAATATAAGAAAAATCAGACTTTAGACACACACCAGAACTCCAATTACGACAAGCAAGCATGACTTATGGGAATGGATTAAAAGTTTCAACATAGGTAACTCCTAATTTGGTAGTAATAAATAAAATAAAATAAAAAACAAAAAACTAGTCTTATTCAACTGTTACTGTTGGATTAATTAGTGGCAGCTATTTAGAAGAAGGAACCTCGTTTCTTCAACGTTTTCGTGTGAGTGTATAATATAGGTGTAGTGTATTTGGAAGTGATCATCGTCAGGCTAACTTCCCACTCACCCTCAACGGCCTCCCCAGCCTGGAAGTCGACCTTCATATCCTGCGGCGCGGGGTGCACCACGGAGAGGGCAACATGGTACCCCGGCTCCGGGGGGAAGCGTGTCTGCCGCGTGCTGTCCGCCACCTCCCCCCGCGCGCCCGCCAGCACGGTCGGCTGGTACACCCACGTCGTCACCACTTCCACTATTTTGTTGATCGCTGGAACACATTTTTAAGTTAGAGAAGAAAGAAATTTCATAAACGGAACATCTATCTTTTCAGAGTAAGTGTAAAGTGTGTTTTTAAAATTAAAATGCCATGGTATGACGACTTCAAGTCAGTCGAACTTATAGCAACTATCTGCTTTGCTTACATTAGATTATGTACCAATTGTACTCCAATACTTGTCTAGATTATAAATGACTGGGTTACATATTCGATGGTGTCATCATGACCTAACAAACCTTTCATAATGACATCTTGATAAAGCATCAAAAGCCATACGACATTATGAGTATACCAGTATACCTACATTTATAGCTTCTGAACAGCACGACTCTTTCCCCAGCCATCCAGACATCCTGGAAGAGTGGTTTCCTCTGCACCACGTACAGGGTGTTAGGCCTGGTGAGGTCAACGACCGTCCCAATCTCCTCCACAGCTTCATGCTCGTCGGCTACCGAGTCCAGAACAGAGTGGAGTGCCTCCGAGAGCACCAGCCGTGTGATGTTCAATTTTATCACCCCTGAAAAGCCAGGTATTGAAAAAAAAAAAACAAATTAATAGACTAGAAGTGTAGGTACTTCTATGAATATGCGTAATTTAATGCCGTAGTAGCCTCTAAAGATTTGATTTTCCTGAAAAGCGTTGTTTGCATTAATATTTGTTCTTAAATCGTCACAAGGGCAACCTCATTTTTTTTCTGAGCATAATAAGTACCTAAGTGATCATCCTTCTTTCGTTATAATTTCACTGTAATTAACTAAATCTTTCTCGATCTTTGGGTTATAGGTTATTTTCAATACGTATTTTTTACCATTTAAACATAAATATGGGCCAATCTAGTGGCCCGACAACTATAAGTACCTATTAAAATTAAAACACAAAACACGTTTGCTTCTAAACCGGATGCAGACATATAAAATTTGTACAAAGAGACATTACGTAACTAGGTGCCAGTATAAAAACTCCGGTTTTTGTAATAAAATAAATTAAGAATATCATTATCTTATTATCTATTAATCAAATGATTACTACTACCAGTGCTGCCTATAGTTAAAATTTATACTTATTTTGTTCATTACTCATTGTAAATAAGATACTAAATGAAAGCAATTTAAGTCCTGAAACCTTCCCAGGCTTTAGGTAATATATTATAGGTTCAACGCATTTGTATTATATTACTGTTATAGTACCTTTATTAGGTCAGTAATACTACAATTTTACAAGACTTCCCTTGCCCCCAATTGCACTACATAATAACGACCCCTTAGAATGTGTTTGTGTATTTCTATGAGTGTGTATGTGTGTCTATGTATGTGTGTGTGTGTGTGTGTGTGTTGCTCACCATAACTTTTCAAAGCGTGTTCAATATGTCCGGCGACCTCGTACGCCGTGGGTTCATCATTAGCCATCACCACTAGATCGCTGGTTATGTAATGGGACTCCGTGTCGAATGAGTTTATCTCATCGTATGGGAGGGATACCCTGAAAGAATAGAGATAAAAAAGTAAGTAAAGCTAGATAGCTATAGGCAGGTACTTAGAGCATTCTCTAAGTGGTATTTACCATAAAGAAACTGGGAAATTTTTTGAAGAGCAATCTAACAATTCTTTTCTCCTCATTCAGCGTATAAAAATACTGCAATATTTTTCAAACTAAGCTATGCTTGCTGCAGTATTATTGGCATTGTAAATTGAGCTAATGGGATTCACTACCAAGCTTGAGTATCGTTTAAGTTAAGTTGGGTATATCACTGCGCAGGTAAACATGATAATCATCCTCTTTACAAGTTTTGTCAGGAGCAGGAAGGATAGCTTACTCTTCGGCTCAAAGATGGATGCCTCATACCTGTAAACTTCCGTCGTCTTCCACCATAACGGTAATCCGATGACTATGAGTACGCCGACGAACGAAGCGCTCGCCCACATACGATTGGACTCTGAAACAAGCATAAGCAAAATATGGTAAAACTGACATGGTGTCCAATGTAACGTAAACACTATCAAATTTGTGTCGACGAACGATAAGGTATAAATCCACCATTAGCTCAGATAGATTCTAGCAGATATACAATAATAGGTACTGTGGTGGTCAACGGCACATCATAAAAATTATACAATCTACATAATATTCTAGAACACATGAATATTACTACTGATATGATATCAAGTCCATTTCTGTCAGATGATTTAATTGATGTAGTTGATAGAAGAATGTCTTAAATTATACAATGCAAAGGTAGGTAGGATGCACATTTCTGAATTACTGCAACATTATAAACAAAAACAAACAAATGCCAAGCGAAGTCATTGACATCCATAAACAAAACGACATTTAATCAAGAGTTGAACTAAATACACAAACATAATAAACACACGTATCGAATTGTACCAAAACATTGAAACAATGGATTGTTTTATAAACGACACACGACCCATTTTAAACACGTGCGGATCTAGTCGTAAACTTGTAACATTTGAGAACTTTTACAAAGAAGAAAACGATAATAATTTAGCGAAAATAACATGTTAATCACGTAATCCATAACAAAATCTATCTAACATAATTTATCGATCTTGCCAAACGAAAGAAAAATAAGACAAGTGCTTTCTAAATCAAGCAATACCGCCTCCAAAGAATGCTGAAGATATTTACTTGACAATCAACGCTCTATCAGTAGTATCAGTACCAGAGATAGATCCAAGTCCTACATTCAATATCCATGACAGTTGTGGCGTGATGCGATGAATGAAGACAAATTAAACGCGTTCTGAGAGCTCGATTGGAATTGACCAGCTTTCGAAGATCTTCACGCAGAGTTTAAAAGTACGGATGCTGTGTCTTCTAACACTGGCGCTGTGGCGGTGTTCAGTGACCACTGCGCAGCTTGAGAGGTCAGGTGTTAAACAACCATACGAGGGGTAATTGAGAACAATTTACACGGTTTAGTTTTGATTACTTATATAATGATGCGCATATTATGAATGCTATCGATGGTAGAAGTTACAAATCTTAATCCAGATTCTGTAAAGCTTTTGCCTTTTTATGGAGATAGTGTAGATAAGTGGTCTTCTGTTAACCAAGAATGACTGTAACGTAGCCGTAGCTAAGAATTGGTCTTAAAAAAGAAAGCAGGGAAACTTAAACGTCAATAAAAAACGGTAAAAAAATTAAAAAGGTCCTGATAGACTATACTGTACAGTGGAGATGACAAGTTTTCAATTAGTTGTCCAATATCCATTGGTTCACACTTAGCAAAGAAACATTAATGTGTGTTACTATTCATAAGAGCATTTAACATCCAATTTAAGACTACCTAATTTATTTGACTCTTTATCTTTCGTCGTAATTTATAATGCAACAAAATATGAGATGTTTGCCTATCACGTAATCTAGTGCTTGCCTATCACGTAGGCTAGGCTGTTTGTTTACAATGCTGCGATGATTGGATTACGATACTCCATCATTCTTGAAGACTACCTACAAAGTGTTAGATGCACAATCATATTGACAAACATTTATATTGCATGTATGCAGAAGCATTTAATTTAAATCCACTTTAAATGTTATCGTACACATTGCAAGCTTTCTTATCAATCACGGATGATTGTGTTTTCTTTACTGTACCATGGAGTCTATAAACTATGTCATGCTGCATTAAATTAGGTTTAGATATGTAAAGAGTAGTTCATTTCAACATCTCCATTTCAAAGCTCTTCAACGAAATGGGGAGAGATTAAAAAAACTTGCCAATGTGCTTCACTGATATCTATATGAATAACTCATTTAGAAGTTGGACAAGTCCACACAAACAAAAACAAGTTTCCCAGTGCAACTTGAAGACAGGAATCACATAGTGACAAACAGGGAATCCACACGTAGGAAAACCCAAATAGTTTTACTTGCTCATACTTTTCCAGAAAGCCAGAAACATCGTTATCCTCCTTTGGACGCAGTTTAAAAGCAGACGGTGGCAATTAGAAATGCGAGCCAATTATAAATACCTACAGCACTTAAACACTTGCAGGAAACCCTGAATATGTAGTCGTTACTCGCTCATTCACAAGTCCCCTAAGTCCTATGTACTTTTTGGCGTACATGGATATTGTAACCAGTTGACTGTTGTCGATTTCATTTAGAACGTTTGACGTATTTAGCCGTGATTAAAGTCCAGATGAATCCGGTTGTACGTTACGAAAATTTTCCAACTCACGACTGGTATGCCTAAATTTTTTTATTTGTGTAGTTTTCTTTTTTTTAGTTTCGGTTTCAGTTTTAAAGCTTTTTTCGCCAAGGTGGATTTGGTGGCTCTCTGACCAAGCGTTGAGATTAGTAATCAATTTGTAATTTTTGCCAGAGTAAAAATAATGTCCCCCTCATTTTCCATGTGGGTCTTTAAGAGTGTGGGTGGGTCTTTAAGAGTGAATAGGCTTTTTCTGAGAAAGTATCTGCACCATTTTAGATTTCATCGCCACTTACGAGTACCATAACGTACGGTGAGCAATATTACTAAAAACACCCTAAAGTTTTATGAAGTTAAATGGCCATAAGCATTGTGAAATGAAATGGATTTTTAAGCCTGAATGTCATTTGAAATATATTTGCCTACTGCAAATGTTTAACTATGTAATGACAATTACACATTTATTAATTACATGGATTAGTTAGGGCAAGATAACGACTGTAGACATTTTACCTTAACCTACAAGACTATGACAATAAAATTTCAGGTAGTTTAATGGAACATTGGAAAAAAATATAATTTAGTGCCCTATTGGGACAGTTTCAATTTGGAGAGGAGAATGGGCCCATTTAAATTAGATAACTATGGAATGTTCTATGGATTCCAGCAGGTAAAAATTCTAGCCTAAAAATGATAATCAGATTCCACAAGACTGTCATTGTTATTTTTATCCGTAACTTTTATGAAGACAATAATCCTATTACGCTAATATGCTTGCTTGTAAAGAACGTTAACACCACAAAACGTAATACCGCGATAATATCACCGTAAGTCGTAAGAAAACAATGAATTGTTCAAATGTTTCATCAGTTGACGGAGAACTAGCCTAATTAAGACGCATAATTTAATGATTATAATCCTATTATTTAATTAAGTGATTATTTAAATACAATAAACAAGTAATATTAGGATGCTAGCGGATTAAAGTAACCAGTAAATAGACACGAGTTTACTTTATATAACTGAGACGTAGTGTCATAAGTAATTTATTTATGCAAAATTATTCTTCAATTTACAATTTTTGCGTCAATGCCATGGATTATTTCGTGATTTGGTTGGAATGTTTAAAATCGAGAATTGTAACCAAGGATTTACGATTGAAAACATAAAATATTTACGATAAGTGAAAATAACATAGTCAAACTAAGCTACTGAATAGGTCATATTTGATAAATTAGATGAACGTCAAGAAGCGTGAGTTTATAATTTAAAGGTGTTAAACATTAATGTAACGTGTAAAGGTATAAAAGGCCAAATTTCACAATTCTAAACACATAGATTGCAACATATTAACACACAGAACGAATGTAGGACGTCGGTTAGACAATTAGATTAAAGGCATCTAGGACAGAGCCGTCTGGTTTCCGTAGCCCTTTTACTTTCTTTATGGTAATGATGGTAGATTGCCAATACTGTATTAAAGATATCTAGTGCGTTATGCGAAGCACGGATGAGTGTTTAGATTCAATAGGTTTTAAATGAGGTTGTTCTACTCATGCACTGGAATCTAAAGTGTATATTAAAAGTACATAATATGTAACTTATAGAATATTTATTAGATATCGCGTTGGATTGATGAATAGTTTTATTATAAAACTTATGTGTTTCAGGAAATTAAAGATGTATTAAACTTACTTCAACATCAGGAGAGCATGAAATAGCATCGAAATCAGTGACGCATCATTGTTTTTTTAAAACACGCCACAATATGTTGATCTAGAGGCGCCAGGGAAGCTAGATTATCTTTTAAACAAAGATCAAACCCATGTTATTCATGCACAAGGATATAGTAAGGTTAATTTACAGCTAGTGCTCATCTGGGTAATGTCTGCGCAATAAGGGTAAATTTTTTGCAGGTTATTACGCCGGTAATCATTCCTTATAGTAATGTGGCCAGGATGGAAACCTGCTGACCCCGTAACCTATCAACATCATTGCCACATAGTTCTCTGTGATTACACGTCATTATTCTAGACTGGAACTTAGCATTACTTGCTCCAATGAAGGTGAGCTCTAACCGGTGCAGTTCTTATTCTAAAATTATACGTTGTGTTGTGACTACTTTATGCTTACGAAACCTGGTATTATGTTCAAAATTTTCTTCGGATTCGCTTAATAAGAAAATATGACGCAGTAGGTATTCTACATATTAAAATTATAATAGTGCAACAAAAAAAGAAAATGTAAATTATTTTTAATTATCAGGCATCCAAATTACTCGTCAACAAAAAAAATCAGACAAAATATGTACACTTTTAAATTAAGTAGTAGATAATCATTAAGAAGCTTCTTTAATAAATATTTGAAGAGACGATACATATTTACGGAATAAACAACGTAGGAACCGAAGCCAATGGCGAACATAGCCGTCATTGAAATCAAAAATACATCCACATGAATTATAACACCCACACCAGCTTCCGTGATTTTGTTATTTAAATTATATAATCCATAGATATTGCTAGGAGCGGTTATAGATTACATTTCGTCAGCGTCAGCGAAAAACAGAGTACGATCAATTTTTATAAACATTTATCGTGGATTTGTACGATTAAGAAATAGTTTTCTGGAATAAACCTTAAATACTGTAGGTATGTAATCGATATTGGTCATGATTTTAAAGATACATGGCCTGAGTAACATGATATTATAAGTACACCGGCAATATCTATTAGAGGTTTTACAGAGGCATTAGGACCAAGAGATAACGTATCAAATCAATGGGCATCTGGAAACGAAGAAGCTGGAAAAAGAGAACCAGCTATACTATCATTATGAGCAAACACGAGTGGTATCAACATTACTCGACTAAGCCCAGTAATAAAAGACCTCAAATACCTTGGTCTCTTAGTCAGTAATGCAACACTATAAAATTTTAAACGATCTAAAATTTTCAACTGGTAGTTTTAGTACTTACGTGAAGTTTTGATAAGAGATGAGTAAGACTAGCTACTTAAGGGTTTTCAATATATAAAAATAGGGTTCAAAAAGTTTTATTAATTTTTCAGAAATCATAAAGTTAACATGTTTGTCTAAGGACATTTGGGTCGGCCATGATATTCTGTAATCAGGCGCTTAGAAAAAACTATGCCAGCAATAGCTAAGTTATGTAAATACACTCAACATAGTAAACAGACCAGCAATTCTGCTTACTACGTCATACTGAGTGGAATAATCGACACAAACAAACCTGCACTCATCAGGAGGGCGCTACAAAATCCACACCGAACAGGTTCACGCTTCACGCACTGACATAAATTAAAAATAAAAAGTAGGCAGAGACAAACAACGCGTCCCGTGTGTATGCCAACGCGGGAATACTACACGAAAAAGCTAACGCCATAGATCAGTCGGCTTCCGCGGCGCGCGCTGGTAATACGCTCCCGCGGCTGTCAAAATTCCCGCCAACCTGCACCTAAACTGTTTTGTATCAGTGATCGCGAAGTTTATAATTGTGAAGTGTTATTTCTGTCGGCAGTACGAGTGACCGAAATCTGTTGCAACACAGGATTTTCTGACATAAGACGGTAAGTTCATGCATATCTCTATTTGAAAAGAAATTAGAGTTTTGAGTTCAGTAGCTATGTATATTTATAAACCGTAATGGTAATTATTTGTTCACGTAATGAAACAATTCATTTTATTAAGGAATGTTTCTTATTCGTGTTCGTTCAAATTTCAGGCAAAGAGTTATAATTTTTTTTTAAATTCATATTAAAAATTATAATAGGTATAATCTACGTTTAGCTAAAACTTAACTAAGAGCGTAAATGAGATGAAAGATTATGCTATTTAAAAATGTGTTTGTTAACACCTCTAATGGGATTTGTCACATAAATCGTTTCATGGATGAAAAATAATTCAAATTGTCGTTGCTAATATTGAGAAACATTAAATAATTTCAAAATAAACATCGAGATGCTGGGATTCTAGTTTGGCTAACATACAGTATAACAATAAGTCAGTAATTTTACTATTTTACAACTACATACACGATTCACCTATTTCCTATTCTATTACCCTTTAATTTGTAATTAAACATTGCGGACGATGATCATCTAACGACGTTTCCATGTTTCGAAAGTTCCCATTGTTCTTGAACTTGAGACAAATCTCCGTATCAGCTTCTTGTGCCGACACCAGTTGCCCTTGGCATTGTATGTAGATCGTTTTGCCCTTAGCCTTGCCTACTAACGTTACTTCATTTTACTCACTAACGCTGATTTTATCAATGTGCTAATATATCTTAGACTTAATAACAATTGAAACTGAACTTCGCTTCTTAGATTTTATTTATTGCTACATTTCGACTGTCCTTTGTGAGGATATAGAATATTCCATTACATTGATGTACTTGTTACAAATATTAACAGAATCTACTAAATTTAATGTTTCTGAACACAATAAAATTTTTTTTAGCAAATTCTAGGACTTCTATCGTACATTACAAGCTACGATTTAAATCTTCAATGGAAAGTTAATCCCCTTACTGTTTCAAAAGATGTGGTTTAAGACTTTCGTTTTAATAGACAATAACTGATAATGAACATGAGTATCCTGATTAATTTTAATACGGCAAACAAAGACAGTTCCTGAGAGTACTTAAGAACTATTACGATCGTGAATCATTGTAAGGCAATTTATAAAATGGGAATGAAATAGGTATGTAAAAATATAATTTTGTTTACTTGCTTTAAGCCTATGAGGTTTATATCTCACAGATATATCTGTAATTGAATTTATTGGTAATCGCACACAAACATGGCACAAGTGGTGAGACGCACAATAATCGAACTGTCGTGATTGGACGAATATTTACGTTTCTTACATTTCGCGAAAATCTCGTAAAACATCCGATTTTACTTCATAAGAATGAACAAAGGCTCTACGAATTCGCTTGAATACAGCAATTAGACCACAATTGTGGTTCACGTTTCGCTTAAGTCAACACAAAACATCTGCTACATGACACTGCAACCACGGAACAGCAACCGGCGTGGAAACTTCATAATACACGGCTTTCTTTCAACCGCGAGTACATTTTAAGTCTTTTGGAAAGTTGCAATGGATGATGGCAATATTGGGCAATACATTGCTGCGATAGTTTTACGTCAATGATAATAGAAGGTGTGTCTGTAGCCTGTGCGGAAGGTCAGCGCGAAGCCTCAGGCATTCTTGCACCGGCCGACATAATAGTGCACGTTATACAATCGGATCTGATAAAAAGTAAGTGGGCGTGCGAGACACGTCATCTATTGTTACCGAGTATGTAATAGTTAAAATTTAAGGAAGAGAAATGAACTAATTACCTAATATCAAAACTATTTCATTAGCATGATGATTACTTTGACTGCAGTTTAAACGAGTTAATTTCTTACAATGTTATCAATGTGCTCCTTTACTGGTTGGTTACTTAGTGGAATTAAGTGTAATTGGCTTCCATGTCAGATACGTTAATTGCCATAGTAATTAATTAAGAATGCATAATGTTCACTGATTATAAGCTAATCTATTAACTTAACTTATGAACATTTGATACAAAGAACACACACATAATAGTGGCACTTTTGGATATGTTGTAACTTATATTTTTTGGGTCGTATAAGTGTCCCCTATCAATATTTGTAGGAATTAACGTGCGCCGCCATTTTGAAAAAAAAAAGCAAAATGCCGGCCGGACACTAAGCCACAAAGGTTCAAACCCCTTTAAAATTTTGTATTTTTGTTAAAGTTTCACTGCAACATATTTTTTATGTAAAGTCGAAGGTTCAAAGGACAAAAATTATACTGACGAAAAATTTCTAAACAAACACGTTCGGTGTTTCGACAAAAAATGTTACTCGACGCACGGCTTCGCGTATCGGGAATGTTTCCAAATGACAAGACTTCGTCCAAAGCAAAGATAAAGCAGTGGATAAATAAATAATAGATTTGGATGGTGGGACCACCGCTGCTTAAAGTAATTGATAAACAAAATGATCACGGAAGATATTCAATATAAAATAATTATTCTTAACAAAAAAAAACCGACTTGAAAATCGGTCCACACAGTAAAAAGTTCTGAGGTAACAAATAGAAAAAAAAAAAAATACAGTCGAATTGAGAACCTCCTCCTTTTTTTGAAGTCGGTTAAAAACACCGTAGTATTTCTTGCATGTTATATAGACTGTAGAAAAAGATAAAGATAACTTAAGATAACACGTTATGTAAATGTATGTTAATCGTGGTGTTGTGGTCAGGGTAGTAAATCACATCTTAGTTCATTTAAATGGATCGTACCAACTTTACAGATGTTCCGCGTTAATTTGAACACAACCTAAATACACGAGTGTGAGAAATGATTCACTCAAGGGCGAAACAAAGAATTGAGTGTCTTCCCGAAATATTCGTACTTGTACAAAGGGACGCAGAATGTTGAAAGGGACAGTGAATTAAGAACACGTGTAAATTAAGAGTTGTATGCAAATTACAACTATGATAATTCAAATTATATATGACAGCAAAAATTAAAAGGCCTTATTAAAAGTTAAGGCGTTTATAGGACCTTCCGAGGCTACAAAAATGCTATGTCAATCTACACTTCAAGTGTTTTTTGCATCCTAGAAAAGCTTTTGATATCCATCGATGAATACAATTTTACTCTACCACTTCAATCAGTCGTCAAAATCAATATTTTAACAGGTGTCAACGCAGAAAAAGCACCGAGCTAAATCTAGTTAAAACAGGTAAAGATAAAATTGCAGACGATATTCGTGAACGATTTCCATAATAAAAATGAACCACGGGTCAGACATGTTACCGGTGATAACTGATAAGGGAGGTCTGTATCACGTCTACGTGTGTCATGCATTTTTGCGTGATCTTTGATGACCACGTGAATATCATTGGCAATAGTTTAACTTTGTACTTTGTTGATATAACTTTTGCTGATATCAATATTATCATTATTTAAAATAGTTAATATGAGAATGATTTTTTTAGTTTAATAACGACTAATCAAATCACAAACATAATGCTCGTCAAAAGTAACTAACTTTGTTGCAGCATAGACGCAACGATGAATATGTATGAATTGAGCATCGTGAACTCAAGCTAATTTTAGTCGGACTACTTAACATTCCTCTGTCCATTTTGGTATTCTGAATACCAAAAACAGCACGGAAGCGTTTTCAACATTGAATACAGTATGTGATGGTTATGACGATGCTATTGCAGCTGCTCAGATGAATTCAAGTTTTATGTTAAACTTGGAAAAAAGCAAAAAAAATACTGTATCTCATACTATCAATGAAAGTATTTAAAAACATTGTATTTTTATACTGTCCAAAGAATATCAGGAAGTAAGTTCGTACCTTCACTGAGAACTATAAATGTCTATAACCCAGTGACAATTTGTACAATGTTAAATTTTACATATTCGTATTTTTCAAGGAGACTACGCTTTATTAATTAAACAAAACTCGAACACCTGCACAAAGATGCACCATTATGACGTGAATAATTGTGAATAATAAGGCCATGGACAACAAAAGTATTAATGAATTAATACGTAATAATTATAGATAATTAAAGAGTGACGGTTCTTGTTACATTTGTACAGACAGACGTAAGATGTGATTTTTTAAGTGAAATCAATTCGTTGCCTATAAATCTGGTACCCAAATTCATCCTATTTGTTTGTAATTAAAATGCAGAAGTTTAGGGTTGAATTGATAACTGTAGTGTACAAAAATGCCTGATTTACAATCGCCACGATAGTGTCACGGTAAAAAGGACATAAGTAATTTTTAAATATTTTGTTGGGTTGAAAGTTCACTTGATAAAAATTATAGCTAAAGGAATGGTTCCATGCGTTCTGTGCATTCACTGGCTATGCAGATAACCCTATCCGCATGTTGTGTTCAAAATGTCGCGACCTGTTACATATTACGTGACCACTATTTTTATTAATGACAAATTTAATGTCAGCGATAGAGCCGGGCTGGTTGTAACTGGTTATATTTTACGAAGAAAAGGTTAAACCAGTTTTGCAGCATATACAAAGGTACTTTCAACACATCCATCCTTTACTATTTGGTATTCATAAACGATGGTTAATGACGTATATAGGTTCACATATTTAAATCGTAATAAGAAAATCGTCAAAATTAAGTATTGATTGATTCTTAATTGAACGATTTGTGGCCGTGGATTTATGGTTATTAAATTAATTTGCCACTGAAAAAATTAAAACGACGTGTGTTAAATTACGGACCAGAAAAATTTGAATCGTTAGCCGAAGTGTGAATTAGTCCTTAGTTAAGATATCACAATACTTGAAACTGGTTTTGTAAAAGTACTCGATACATACCCAATGTCTAATTAAAATGAAAATGTGTGGGTATTGTAATGTAGATCAGAATGTTTGGTAGCTTTAATTAAGACGGTAAAAATACCGTTATTCTGATGCTATGTAGCAGTTAAATCTATTACGTTCATCGTACCACGTAATTTTTTGATACATTTCAACAAAAGTTGGGGGTGTTATGACTCCCATTTTTGTTTGAGTTCAAGGCACTTCTATTGTTGAATGCAACAATCAGCAAAGCAGGCGAGCTTATGGCTCTGTTAGATTTTCATCTACCATCCATTGTATTTATTTCCAAAATATTTTTACTGTTGTGACATACGTCATTTTGATTTATGATGATCATGCTGATCAGGTCAAAATATACGATGGTAGGAGAAGTGAATCAGATGAATGAGTTAACTGGGCATAGTAGAATACTATCACTTATCCATCGATATCTTTAAGCATGGGAGAGTGTTCCCGATCAGACCGGTTCGGTGCATTCCATGGTTGGCTTATCGACCTTTTGATGGGCAGCGTAGTTCCAGGTGATGATAAGTGTATTTAAATAGTAACTAAACTATCACCGATAATATTGGTTTGAATGCGCTGGGGATATTTGCCTCACCGTTTTCCTCATTGCATTCCTGGTTCATATATATTATGATAATAATTATAATTTATGAAAATTTACTGGAATTCCGATGATATAAGTAGCTAAAGATGTGTCTAAATAGCTATGACAGCGTTTGTAATTAAAATGTAATAACCAACTAATTTTTGGTATCGAGTTCATCAATTCGAAATAATCGACGGCGAATTCACTTAATAACCAAAACAGGTTTACGAATATAAACTTGAGTGCAGTGCGCATGTCAATGAATTTTGTAAGGGATTTTGACCTCTGGATGCTTACGAATTTGTAACACCTAAAGTATATTGGACTTAAAACCCATTATCAGGTATTGCAGGAAATGAATTTTCTTGCAATGATGGACTTTGCTTCACACGCTTACCAATGTTTTGTGTCCAATCTGAGTATTGGAATTTTATGGAGCAACGTTTTCTTTGTCTTTAACTTCTAAGGAACGGATGCAAAGAACGTACGATTAGCAAAAGTCTATAACTTATCATTCGTCTTAACTGATACACATTTCAAGCAAAGACTTAGACAAGTTAATAAAAAACCTCATTATTAACCTTTCAGAAAGAATAGGTGACGTAAACCCAACAAACGAAACTATGCTTTGAAATAGTGCCGTACATAACTTTGGTGTAATGTGAACGCATCCATAATAGAATGTAATTTTAATTGATTGCTTTTGTACAATGGTACACTCGAACCATTCCATCTTTGTGACATTCTGTCGTCCTGCGAATAGGTCGTATCACAGGTCTGTAATTTTGAGTCAGATCTTTTGTGAACAAACCCATATTTTTGCATCTTTCACCATAAATTATTACGTAGTATTTATTAGGTTAAGTACAGGCAATTTCACTATTGCTCTGCGTAGATTATGCTTGTTCGTCCAATTAATGCGTGGTTCAAATTAAAAAAGCTGGATCTATTGCAGTACAAGCTTTGCGGCTAAATGAGCGGTAGCGATGTGAAACTTTTCCTAATAAACACCATCATTGATTTGGAGGGGGCTTTATCAACAAAGTAACTAACACTTAGGTTTTCATAACTGAATATTACAGATCATTCACCCCAAACGCATTGTCATGTCATTGCCGACTGTGAGCGGTTGAGCCGTAATGTGAAGTGGAAATGGGTACTGGTAGTAAACAAAACACTATACACTGCATAGTGGCGTATTGTCTACTCACTGTAAACAACAATTGGATATCATTTAAAAAATAAGTTATTGCCGAAAACTAGCACATAAGTCACAATCAGCGGTTGATATTTTGTTAGGTTTGGTCGATTCCTTATAGATATAGGTTACTAACATTTCGCCCCTGCTTTAGTTCTAAAAACACACGTGCGACCTAATAAGCTAGAAGTGTGTTTTGTAAACAATCCTGCGAGACTATGTGTCTTATTGCTTCACATAATTCATCAGGCGCATACTCATGAATATCCAAATAATTCTTGGGAATCACAAAATCGGGGTAAAATATATCCTATCCTTCTCTTTGATTAGTATTAGATTTACGGCAAATTTCAACTAAGCCATCCTGAAATTAATAAGCAGAGTTACTTTTGCATTTAATATATTAGTGTAGATAAATAACCGATTAATTTTGTGACTCGCTTCCAGCACAGATTTCTACGACAAATAGAGTAACTTAATAACTGCTAGTACACATGCTTCGACAGTGATGGATGAGGATACTCATAGGATGCCGTGCGCGACGGGACGTTAGCGCAGTCTCTTGAGATTGGTTTGAAAGTTCACCTTTTCTTGACCGACTTCAGGATATTGATCTCGAGAATATTCTAATTTCATTGATATACCTAGTAGCTATGACTTGGCTTGGGTTGGGTTTGATTTTTTACAGCTAACTACATGTATTTAACTAAGGATCATGTGCCCAACCAATAAATTCTTGTTTTTGCCACAAATTCATGCCGCGAAGCCTTTTGTTCCATGTGCAAAGGTTTTAGGTATATGATAACCGCCATGTAAAATATGTGAGACATATGGAATGTGGTTTGATGTTTAATTTTGTTGTTGAATCATTGTTTGTTATAAAGGCATTTTGTGTCAGTCAGTTTCATGCTCGGATTATGATGTCACATCTTACTAGATGAGTCAATGAACAATCAATCACTTACCGCTTTACTTTTTACTTTACGTAAAAAAATATTGTCCCTTGGAAAAAATTAATTAGCTTATTAGAGACCAAAAGCGAAATTGCCAAACGTCGTCTCAATTTCCGTGCTATTAAGTGCCTTTGACGACAAAAGGTTAACCTGAATAACATTCTCTACTGGTTTGTGTCCTTGCTACGTATTTGCCTCTCTTTTCCTCGTTTCTTTGCTGTTTTTTTAATGTCTGGAATCATATGCCGACAATCTGGTTCGTTTTTGCTCTGTCATCTCAACTAGTTGTAAGTTGTGACAGGTTTCATTCTAGTTTGGACTACTGACGAGGACTTGTTTTACCAAACCAACTGTTCACAAGTTACAAAAATATTTTTTTGTGCTGCAAGCCCAAACAATACAGATTCCGCTTAATAAATATGACCCAATAACATGTGAGATCTTATCTATGTAATATTCTTCAAGGCACTGTTGTTTTGAGTAAACTCAATAGTCCGATTTTGTGCCACTTCAAAGCTTCTAAATGATAAAGACAGGTGGATGTATTGAGGCCAATCCAATAAATTAAAATGTAAAATATGTCAAGATTAGCAAGGTTTCATTGTAAGAATGATTATGGCAAATGAAGGAAAGGCCTTACAATAGATAAGGAGAACATGTTTCAAGTGTTCCGTTTTAACACTTCCGACCCACGCGGGAAGTCTATTAATACCAATAATTTATGTTTTACCTTTAATCTCTTCTGTATAAACATTCTGTCTGACACGTGAAGGCTCCATTCTTCTGGCTTCCATTTCACTAAAGATTTAGACGATTAAGGTCGATTGCAAATTTGTAATGCAATTGCACATTAAATGTACCCATGTTGAATTATGTTTTAGCAATAAGTTTTTTTTAACAACGCAACCGATTCTGTTGCGAAGTCTTAACATATGCTGTTTTGATGTAATTTTGTTAATGTAATTTTTATGATGATTACATCACATTTTTCACTTTTTAAGACATTTTTTATATGATATTGTAATTTATGCAAACCGTTAAAATATACTTAGTAAAACTATTTACAAAGTTGTTAAAAAACTTAGCGATACTTGATTTACTGCAAACTAGTATGCTGTTGATAACATTACTGAATGAGTTATATCTTAATGAACAAATTTAAATTTCAAAACTTTCCTTGTTTAATTTGAATTTATTGTAAATTTTCAACTGGTCAGAGTAAATAATAACAGGTAACGAAAACCAATCCTTTCAAAATTAACAGACGTTCAAGGATATCAAACTAAGTCTAAAGTAATGTTAGATGTGGAGACAATAACTGACATGACAGTGTTTGCTGGAAGATAACTAGACGTGGACGAAGACGTATTTACGGACCGTCACGAACACAAACAAGAAAAGACAAAAAGCGCGTGATGTTCTGTCGCGTGATTTTGTATGAATGAGACATTTTCCCGCTTCAATTGATCCTTCCATGATTAACATAATAATTAAGACGAAGTTACCGATCATTAAGATGCACGTGATAAAGCGATTTATTACAGCGACGATGACAAATCGCAAAATGAGGTAAACGCTAGTTCAGAGGAATAGATAACAAATGTAGTCGATTACGGTTTTATGCAGAAACAAATCGATACAATACATTTGTGAAAGATTACCATAAAAATACTGATTTCGATAGTCTACCACGTCAAAGCTTAGTTTCAAAATTTGTTATATGTAACCTAACATAAGTTTTAGGTTCAATGCAAAATAGTAATAATGCTTTCGTAAACAAAACTATGATACATTATCAAGGTGTCGCCAGTTTAATTCACAAATCTCCACGCTAATAATCCTGCTTTCTAGACAATGGTTTCTATAATAATAATAATCTAACAGGCCATTAAATGAATCAAAAAGGGAAATTGGGTATCCTAGAAAGAGGTACTGGTAATCTAGAAGCAAATAAACTGTGTAAAACCTTCAAAGTTGCAAATCACTTGCAGCCAGAGACCCGGAAACGCTATCTGTTAATACTTTCAATGTTTTGTGACGTAACATACGTAACGGACACGCCCACGGAATGAACTGGTTGTTTTATTTTAAATGAAACCGTTAAAATATCAAACCGCATGCAACTAGTGTTAGTTGCGCCAGCTAGATAAACGTTAGTGAATGTGGAAACTGTATGTTTATCTGTTGTAACTGGACAATCAATGAAGAACCTGTTACAACCTTGACATAATGAGGTGACTTGAATGGAAATGTTTTTTACAGAGTTTTTATTGGCAAAAGACTACTGAGGCGCGTAGTAAACAGGAGATGCGAGTGAATTGATATCATTGTACCTAAAAGATACTATGGCAATGTATGAATTAAAGATAGAAGAAAGTAACAATGAAGATATAGATATTCTAGGTTTGTTTTTTTACGAATATCAAAATAAATAAATGATGAAGTTGCCAAATAATAAGGGACTTCGATACGTTTTAAATTAAACCGGTTTTAACACGGAACATACAAGTAGTACTGGGTATATAATCTGATATGATATTTAAATTTTAGTTG
>LGAG01000827.1:276611-291756 GCA_001278395.1 Lerema accius | reverse complement strand
CTAATATAAGTTTCAGGGTTAATGCAAAATAGTAATAATACTTTCATTAACAAAACTATGATACATTATCAAGGTGTCGCCAGTTAAAGGCACAAATCTCCACACTAATAATCCTGCTTTGTAGACGATGGTTTGTGTAATAATAATCTAACAGGCCATTAAATGAATCAAAAAGGGAAATTGGGTATCCTAGAGGTACTGATAATCCTAGAAGTAAACAAACTGTGTAACACCTTCAAAGTTGCAAATCACTTGCAGCCAGAGACCCGGAAACGCTATCTGTTAATACTTTCAATGTTTTGTGACGTAACATACGTAACGGACACGCCCACGGAATGAACTGGTTGTTTTATTTTAAATGAAACCGTTAAAATATCAAACCGTATGCAACTAGTGTTAGTTGCGCCAGCTAGACAAACGTTAGTGAATGTGGAAACTGTATGTTTATCTGTTGTAACTGGACAATCAATGAAGAACCTGTTTCAATCTTGACATAAAGAGGTGACTTGAATGGAAATTATTTTTTACAGAGTTTTTACTGGCAAAAGACTACTGAGGCGCGTAGTAAACAGGAGATGCGAGTGAGTTGATATCATTGTACCTAAAAGATACCATGGCAATGTATGAATTAAAGATAGAAGAAAGTAACAATATACATATAACAGATATTTGATAGATAGAGGTTTGTTTTTTTTAACGAATATCAAATTAAATAAATGATGAAGTTGCCAAATAATAAGAGACTTCGATACGTTTTAAATTAAACCGGTTTTAACACGGAACATACAAGTAGTACTGGTTGTGTATAATCTGATATAATATTTACATTTTAGCAGATTTCAATGACTATTAAAATACAAAAACAAATACAATAGGTACTACTCTTTTGAAGCGTATACGAAGTTTACTGTAATGATGATAATATAATAGTCCAGCTGTTAATTCATGAACTCATTATTTTCTGGTTTACGAATAATTTTACAGTGTTGAAAAGTTATAGCATTCACAATAAACTTAATAAAACCCGGTAACTCTGAGGGAATAAATTGCCCCAAATATAGAAAAGATGTAGTATAATAAACAAAAAGTTTAATTGCTACTAATTGGGACATCTATCATGACGATGATTTTAAAATCGTAAGCAACATTGACACGTATCCAAATATAGGTGGATCCGTATCTTGCACGAAATATACGCAATAACCTTGATTTTGGCGGTTATTTCTGGTGCTCAGACTCCGACGTACGATGCCGTCGGCATGGCGATTTGAAAAACCTAGAGCGGAACTTTTATTGCTATCGATAAGAAAACTAGACCAAAATTAGCATTTGGTATATGTAAAGTTATTGAGTTGTTCTTTACAATACTATTTCTAGAAGGCACGATATTATCGTCTTGTTTCTAGACAACTTATCCTGGACCTTTAGGCTGTTAAGTTAGCTGAACATAGGGAGTATTTCACAGAGTTTCTGAAAGTTATAAGGAAAGAAGTTGCAAAAAAACGTTAAAACATTTAATTGTATTGATGTTAAAAATATAATCATAAGATACCGGGTGTCTTCTTCTGTTTGTGTCGTTGTCGTGAGTTCTAAGTTAATTTGTTTCTATATTTAGATTCCCAAATGTATCGACAACTTTATAAATTGTACGAGTAGATTTATTGAAAACATTGATATGAGGTATCGACCACTCTGTGTTATCTTTGTGGTGGTCGTGATGCATTAAGTTATTTGTATATAAACTTGGGTTTTCACATCTATTGTTCTAATATTGTAGGTAACTTTAAGGAAAGGCAAACAAAGAATATTAATAGTCCTGTGGTTCAAGACTAGCTCTCAACAGAAACTATTCCTATTGGTTTTCTATAAGGAAAATATAGTTCATAGTATAAATTATGTTCATAACATAAATATGCACGTCATTAATTTGTGGTTAATTAGCCTTAATAGAGCAAGTATTGTTTACGTACCACGGTTAGAAGAGGTAAGTGGTGCTGATATCGACATACCTAGGTTTGAGGTTTGACATGACAAAAGTTATGGTGATGAAGACATAACGGAAGATACCAGATCTTTACCGCATTTTCTGCCCGCTGTCAATTAACACGTATTTAGAATTGTTATTTCTTTGATAACTAAATTTAACTCTATATAAAACCATAATTTATTTTTGCCCAAAGTTAACTTACGTGAGTTCAATAAATATCTTGCGTAAACAACCTAAAGAAAATAGTAGGCGTTTAAGTATCTATGAGTCATGGAATAAAACATAGAAGGAATAAGGAAGTAACAAAAATAGTTGTTAATATGATATTTTCATTCTTCTTGTCATACAAGCAACGGATCATGTCACAATAACTCATAAAGTTAGTCGGTTATATAAATAAATGGATGAGTGGAAATGAGAATGAATTAGTTTCCGGAAATTAGTTAAAGCAAAACTACCCTTTAACGAAGATAATTATTGGCCTAACACAGTGACAACCGATTTCAGAGAATGATGACTACAAAGAAGACTGAAAACCAAGGGAACTCATGCTGATAAAAATTGCATGTACAGTCACGAGCATAAATATCTGACCCCCCCTGAAAATCAAACTTCCCGGTTTCCGATTGAGCTGAAATTTTGGATAAATATATTAATAGATAAAACTACAATACTATTTTGAAATTAAGCTGATCTGATGATGGAGACCAAAGGTGGCCATAGGAACTCCTTAAGAAAACCACACAACCCCATCGAAATTGGACTCGTTCAATTCGTCTTGGCAAGGACAATATTTCTAGATGATGTTCAGAGCTTGCTGATACGGCCGTAAGGAGTTCCGACCTTCCAAAAGTACTGTTTTAACAAGCCCTGAAAATCGTCTAGAAATATTGTCCTTGCCTTAACGAATAAAACAAGTTAATTTTTGATGGGATTGTGTGATTTGCTAAAGGAGTTCCTGTGGCCACCTTCGGTCTCCATCATCAGATCAGCTTATTTTATTAATAATATTGTAGTTTCATCCCATTAATATATGCATACAAAACTTCAGCTAAATCGGACACCGGGAAGTTAGTTTTCTAAGGGGGGTCACATATTTATGACGCCTAGGGGGGGTCAGATATTTTTGCTCGTGACTGTACTTTTATTACTATCATGAACTGCAGTGACCGTCCCTAATTTACACATTAAAATAAAAGTTATTTGAAATATTAAAAGTTACTCAGAGAACTGTAACTACTTATATTTGTCTTAAAATAACATAATGGTCACGTTAGTCTATCATTTTGTGCAAACTTTTCAATGATAATGATCATTTATAACGTCAATTTGAAATTTCAATATGCCGCCAAGTACATAACACTAACCATAACGAATGCGACAATAAAACACTTCAAAGAGGAAACTTGTGGCTTTAACATGCTTCCTGTTCAGATAACGAATTAATTTGCGCAGCAAATGTATGATGCTATAAATTTAGGTTATTACTTTCAACTCTGGTGATTTACCATCAGAAGACCTCTCAGCTGGTTTGCCTACTTTAGGGTATAAAAAATCTACCCATGCTTTGTTTTCGACAGCTTGATAAACCTTCTATTTGCTAATAGATAATAACTGCCTGCGCCTGTAGCAATTGGCAAATTTTAATGAGCTTTACTCCTAATTTCGTGTTTCCTTCATTCATTTTAGTAGTCGGTACCTCTAATTTCCTAAATTACAAACTAATTAGTTCATTTGAAGTCGGTTTTTTTTTTGTTAAGAATAATTATGTTTTTCAAGTTGTGTCAATGACTTAAGCTTTGGCGCCGCTTCTTTGTGTAGACTTTAACCGGTGTGTAAATAATGGTGTGTGGTGTTAATGCATTTTATAATACGTAAATAAGGAACACAATAATAAAATTTAGTGTCGAAGAAGGACAATAGGCGAGCCAAGATGGAAGCAAACATACTCGTAGATAGGAAACTCATTTAAAAGCGAAACCAACTGTAAGTCGAACTGTGAATGGGTAAATTTCCAAGTTCAACGAACACCTCAGCTTTGACGCCCTTGACATTGAGAATTGGCAAGCATTCTTAAATACAACAATGTTTCATAAATAAAATATAATTTAGTTTCCAAATATTAAATTCGCACTTTTCGCTAGTTGTACCTATTTACGAAGACTTCGTTATGATAACGATTTAAATTGGGTCCAGCTGCGTCTACTAGTGCGTAGCAATGCCATTTAGAAGAAAATACATTACAATCCAGGTTAGGTACTAAAAGGGTTTCTGCAAATTGCATAAGTGCTCGGAGTTTTTACTCCACTTGAACATTTCCGACGAAGAGTTTACGACGGCTTTTATTGAACAATAACAATTTGGGTTGATGGCTTAGCATGCGCGTCAAAGCAATCTCGTCTTACTAATCTTTGCTTATGTGATCATGCATTAGGTATCGTATTATGATGTCATCATGATCGCGTGACTATACATTGTGTAGTCTGACTCCCTACTTCAAAAACAGTAAACCTTTTCCGGTAGTGAAAACGAAAGTTACGTCTATCTGTGCCTGCTTTACTATTTTGCAATTAAAGGTCGTAACCAACCAGTAATCGACTATGTTGTCGGCTCTGCTCTTGTCTCACAACGTGTCTGTGATGTGAGTAATTATTGTCGTCAGTGAGCATCATTGACCACCAAGTTGCTTATCTTGTCCTTTGGAGGCCTAGTCAGCAGTACTAATTTTTAATTTAGTTGTCCAGTCACGTTGACTTTGATAATCAGCAACCTCAAATGTTTTTTTTATTTTGCTTCCTTATGATTCTTGTATGTAGGTTCCAACTAAAATATAAATACAATTTTTTACTCTAATCTTTCATATTATTAATCTATAGCTAAGCTGTTTACTCACCTTGGCATTTTTGCGTAATAGCAAGCAGGTGTTAATTTATAATTGCGAAAAATTTACAATAAGTATAAACATACTATATAATATATAAATAATCCAACTATAGAGGAATTCCGTCTGAATTGTAGTCTAACTGAACTAAATAGAAATGACTGAATACAGGCTGAATATAAACTACTCATTCGTTCCGTATATTAACTCTTGAATAGACGTATAATTAATTCAATAATGCTCGTGTCGTGCGCACACGCCGTTTTTGGCCTTGAAAATGTCGCCGAATTACAAAGATGGCGCCAAGATCGCGTGACAGTAGTCGCGTTAACCACGCCTCTCAAATTTGCATTGACAGTTTTGCAAAAGATAAATTATTATTATTATTTTCCGTTTAAACTTAATTTTATTCTTATTTAGAGAGATCCAGACCCAATCTATGTTAAGCAATAGATTTTGTATAACGTCGAAGTTGACATTTTTTTCACAAGTTATATAAATAAAATACCTATTATCTATTAGGTATTGATCCACCAAGTTAAAGTCAATACAACTCATTACAACTCCTTTTTATTTTGGCGAGCTTTAACATAGTATTATGTTATTAAACGTCTATTACGATCATAACATGTTTAGGTGGTAATTACGACGGGGTAATAAAGATAATAATATAATCATACGATGATATCCGTTTAAAATAATTATTCGGCTAACCGCACTAGTTAAGTACATTAGTGTGTACCTACCGATACAGCCATCATGCTGAAAGAACCCTGGAATGCAAATGAATGCTGTACAATATGTTTTGATAAATTTTCACCAATTTATCAAAAATTTAAACCAACTTCACGAAAGTACTCGTAAACTGAAACTATCTAAGTAAACTGAAACTGAATCAGGGACATACCTACAATTTCTTTTGAGTTCGGTGTATTTTTATATACGACGACCCTATCTGCAATCCTAATTATCAGCATCTCTTCTTTATTAAAGACTGATACTTTGAAAATTAAATCTAAACGTAAAATAATTTCCGATAGTTTGTTACTCAGTAACCACTTTTTCACTGTAACCGGTTACTCTATCTCACACTCCTGTAACATCCGTTACAAACGCTCATTTTACACAAGGTCACCTATTAATATTCCAATTGTTTCAGACTTAACGGGAAACAAATTTGTTAAATTAGAACTGCGAAACATTTTTTGCACAAATGACATCATGGTCGCATGACATACTACCGCAATTCTATCCACGGGCCGTCACGCGTTCTCGTATAATAGTTGATACGCTGATACTATCGCTCTTTGTTAATTTGTGGAGCAAATAAGATGGCAATCATGTCTTAGGTACATAGCAAACTATTAGTGGCTTGTGTACCATCACTATATATGGAACGGTTACTGAAACAGATAGTTCTTTAGGAAAATTTCAATTCTCATTGCTGTCTTACGGGGTCCTGCGATAATCGAAATGTATTTTGATAAGTATATTTTTCTATTTCGTTTAAGCAAGCAAACATGGAAACTGGCAGATAGACGTATCCCAGAGGCCTTAAATGAAGCAACTCTCAGATAGAACTCTCAATTTAAACAGAACGTCTGTTCTGAAAAGCCTGCTATTAGCAGCATCAGATACTAGGACTTTAAGGCCTAAGGTTGTCGTAAATATTGAGCAATTATATTTCAGTAATAGGACGCGATAAAGCAGCGGATCGTCGTGAGCTATACATACTGGTTGTTAATTACGTCACACGGCGATACGCTTACGAGAACATTGAAGGCTATTACATCACTGACACACCTCCACACCGTACTATCTAATTTGCTGATTAACAGCGTCAGCAAAACCCGCTCTGCAGATTCACTTCGTTTTGCAGACGAAGCAGATGTAGGACCTTCCGTAACATTTTACAATTGAATTGTAAAATCGATGACTACTATATTATTAATTTAATAGTTCCACCCTCTCCGTCACAACCCCAGTAACAGCACCCTCTTGCAAACCCACGCACCCCATATAAATAACGGGTCTTGCCGGACTTTATGGCGCTGACATTGAGAGAGCTGTTTTTATGGGCAAGAGTATTGCAAATTATACCCCTGCGTATAAGATGAAAATAATAATAAAACCCAATAATAAATTAAGCACGGCAATAAAAAAAATTAAACGACCTTTAAATAATTCAACGGAAAATTATGCGATAATGGATTAGGGATAGATTTGATAAATACACGTACATTTAAAACACTTGATAATAATATACAATTAAGCGTGCGCAAAGAAAATCTATCGATCGAATCGCCCATTAAGAGATAAAAAACAAAAAGTCCTTAAAGGATATCAATTTTCGTACCAACATAAGGGGATTCTTTATATAACTAGATACAGAGATAAATATTAAATTGAATCTGGAAAGGAGAAAGCACTTATGCTAGCCCAGGCATTTTTATTTTGCATGTCCAATTGTCCATGCTACCACCAAATTAGGGAAATACTCGTATAAATTGACAGAGGTGCATTATATACTGTTATTATAATAGCAACGTATAGTGGCTCAGTTAAATAATTGAGCAATTATTGCTATGTCCTCGCTAATAATTAAAACGTTTGGAATTCTAGAATTTCATGGTGGATATAATACACTCATAAAGGCTTATTTTATTACACTTAAGTACCTATACCTCGCTTTAAACACACATAGTAATGGTTTAATTAAAGGTATCAAATAATAACGTGAATAGATGAAAAATAATAATTTTAAACGGATTTGCAACAAATTCGTACGTTTCTAAAAAGATCTTAGATAACTTAAATGTAAAAGGCATATTAGTTGAAGCAGGATTAATATTGCAACACTTTCTTATAACCTCCAATATAATGTATTGTTTTCATTAACTTCGAATTATACAATACTACTTACACATTTATATCCATTGTATATCCATAGCAAAGTAAACGTGCAGTCTGTTAACGTGTTATCTTCTATAACGTGTGATGTGTCTGAACTATCCGTTGTTTCATCTTATACAATAAACTTGTCTGTATTTAATGTGAATGGAAGCACTATTTCTGTAGTAATATCACTAAGGATGTTCTCAAGTAACCTTGTTTTTCTTTCTTTATCCGCTACAAATGTATGTGGTTGAACCAACGACATTATAGTACTAGACCTTCGATCAACAATACCAACTCGATAACGGATTAGCGCAAAAAGAACGTCTTGTAAAATAACAGCCCAGTTGAAAAGTGAGCTATTATTTTGTTCAGTTTAGGTAAAAGACTGCTAATGTAAGCAAGAGTGTCAAAATAAAGCACCGAGGTCTGTCAATTCACGATTGCTGAATGTTTGAAAATTCGTTTTTAAAGAGAAACAAAATTTAACTAATGTATCATATTTAATGATGTGGCAAATTTTCTTTTGTTGATTCGACAGAAGTGGCCCACTTTGTCCTTCCGATAGATTTATTAATATTATGAACATTCATGCTGAAGCTTAAATAAATCGATTTATTCTAGTCAACAGGCCTTCGAGTCGAGTTCAAAAATAACCAATAGTGTATAAAAATTCCTTCGTCATTCCATTTGCTCAATAGCATAAAAGCTATTAAGATGCCTTCAATACCTTGTATCCAGTGGAGCACAAGGCATAAATAGACTTCAGAATACTAACATGGCTGACGCAAATACGGCACGCCCTCCACTGTATTCACATGACCCCAGGATTCACGTCATACATACGCAATACCAATACCGATGAACCAACCTTCGCTTTTCAAACTATTTTGGACTTTGAAACTCACGCATTATAAAGATTAAACAAATAAATTTGGAAAACAAAACACCATGTGGCGGTCGTTAGTAATAGAGGTGCTGACAGTGACGAATCATTTATGTAATATCGGAAAAATTTAGATGGGTAGCTCGCCTCTCCCGATTAATCGAAGTCAATAAATTCCGTATTGAATTTAGAAAATATGTTGACGTGGTATCTTAATTAACGATTTTAAAGTTAAGTGTACAATATTTGATTAACCAAATGTGTAACTTCTTACAATGGTAAAGTTTCTTGCACATAGAAAATGATACTTAAATTATTTGAATACCTGTTCTACACGTACAACGCCTGACTATAACCGCTTATCAAAAATTTCTGCTTGTTACGTAAACTTCATAAGTATTGAAATTTTTTTAGTATTTAATTATGGACTGCTTTTATTGGCAAGTTTGTTACTTACGCTATCTGCGTCTTTTCCCTGAAATCTTCGTGAAACACAATCTTTACGATTCTTATTCATTATGGATTTAATAATCTTAACAATATGTATTAATTTTATATTAACTCTATATTTTTCTCACATTTCTCTGTATAGAAGAAAGCTAATCTCTCATCAAATTGATTTGACTTTGCGAAGGTTACGTGTGAATTCTAAAATAATTTGATATGAAGCTGCGGGAACACGCAAAATATATCTTAGAGATCTCAAAATAGCCGTTAGTATTCAATTGATTTAATTGCACAATCATTGTACAGCGTCTAATAGATGTCTAACAATTGATTTGCACTACATTGTCTTCATGAATTGATTAGAATCAAGGAGGCGAATAAATGATAACTAGAACATTATTCTCTGTTTAGCCTTGTGAATTTTCTAATTGGGTAGCCTAAGTTCAACCCTTCAGAAACTTTGCTTAATTTTTTCACTAACATTAAGTTTTCAAGATGGCTGGAGTCAAAAGTCTAGAACTACATTTTTTACTAGCACCAACAAAATTAACTTATGAAAGCTCATTCTTCGTGCATTTAAAATGTATCTATCCAAAGAAATAAAATAATCAAGACTGCCTCTAACTACACAGTTGATGATTTGATATAACAATATCTATAGAATTTTATGGGATTTTACCTTTGCTGACGTTTCGAGTACATTATAATTGTAATCTCCGTCTTACATCTGCGTACGTGTAATGACCAATAATGAAGATGGTTTGATTTGCCATGTAACTACCGTCGTACCTATTGATCTGGTCATGATTCTGTATAATAATCTTATGTTTATGCTATGTGAACATGTTCAGCATCAAATTGAAAATAAATCTATTTGGGTAGGTATTATTTCTAGGGTCTGTGTGCAGAAAAACGGTTTCATAAAAATATGGTATTCTTCCCAAGGGACCTCCTTGCCTGGATTCTCAGGACATTATCTATCTAAGTTTGCATCTTAATCTTAGTCATCCAAACAATAACATTACAAATTATGAGATTTTTGATATACCTTTCGATACGAGAAATAATGTCTTTGTTAAAGTTGCGAGTGGTGACTGTAATATAAAGTTACTTTGTAACGTGCAAGCTAATATAAATGCAGTGATCGTTTAACAAGCAGTCAGACGAATTAAGTTTGTAGTTGAGACTTCAATTCGAAAATAGGTATTAACACATTGATATTTCGTTTTACATACAACGAACGGCATTTGACCCCTAAAGTCGAGTCAGGGCGGAAAAACAATTGAGTGTAAGACTTAAAATTTGGTACCGATCTAATGTTTTAATTACCGACTTACATTTGTTTTCGGATGACTTCTAGAACATGAGTAGCCTCTTTGGCACAAGTTTTCAGATTATAACCTGTAGACGCACAGTCTAAAGTTGACTATAGACTCCATAGACATCATCGGCACCGACAGGTTCCGAGACTCTTTTTCAAGAAGTGCTTTTGTTAGTAAACCATTTAACATCTTGGCAATATTCGGCACAAAATACGTGAGGATTATATTGATAGTGTAAATACCTCAACGTTTTTATTATGATGTTCGAAAGGCGTTAAAAAACTTCGCACGTTCCCAAGTACTTTAACGCGTCATACAGTATTGAGATTTTCGTTGAGGAATTGTACAACACCTACATTTATTTGATAGTGCTATGCGGAAAAACTGTGTTTATCTGTCTGTTTGACTTGCACTTGTATGGAGATAGGTTTTGTTTGGAGTTCCAAAAAATACAAACAAAATATTTCTTATGTTTATGATAACTTTTAATGTTTAATGAGATAAATGCGATAATTCAATCAGTCTTAGATCATTTCGCACATCGGTTGACCACCAACCGATATAAAATCATCTTCAACTACATCATGTTACCATTGTGTAGAGACCAGAGACCATAACAGACAATACTAGGTCATAAAAAAGTAAACTGCTCCATGGTCACATAAAATCCTACGAATAAATATATGTATAATTTATTACCTACGGCGGCATTTGTATAATAGGTAGGTAGGTACCAGCCGTAGGAATAGGTTAAGTGGTCAAACACAGAGTAATTAGCGTTTGTAGAAATGACATTATGTTTGTAGAATATCGTAACAAAATATATTATTAGATAGGTATATGTATGTATAAGTTTAATGACGCTGGATGACGTCAAAAAGTAATGAAAATTCATGAAAGTAGGTTTGGTTTTAAAAATTTTTTAGTCAGAATATGATTACCTTTTCGCAACCCAAACAATCTCCTAATTAAACCTTTAATTACATCTACTGTTACTGTCCTTCCTACGAAGTTTACACTTCTAACGCCTGAGGTAAAACATTTGTAGTGACAATATTTATAGGTTTACCGAAGCGAAACGAAGGCCGATCACTAGTCAATAATAAAAGCTCGTAACTTCCGTGGATAATTACACAAGCGTGTAAACACACGTGACCAATATTATGTCATTATGTACTGCTGTGGGAGTATAGCGCCTGTGTCACTGAACACACAAATGGTATCTATATGGACAGCAAAATATCTATACTATACTATAATAGACTTATTTATAACCTATTTTAGATCATTTGTCATTGTCCAAAAAATAATAACTCTTAGGTACTCTATTCTCTGACATAATATAGTCTTACATTAGAAAAAACATACATGACTGAGTAAATTGAACTGGCTCCATTCCCTTTCCTCTCATTCCCCCTCTCTATTATGTTTTTTAAAACAATACTTGCTGTAAATAATTTGTTTGAAAGAATAAGGTTTAAAAGTATGTAAAAGACCAAGAAGTGAGCACAAAAGCAACCTACAGTATGTAAAGTATGGTATGTGCTATGAGCACTATACTATATCACTTATGGAAATTTGTAATGTCCAAGTTATGAGCAAAAGGATGTGGTTGTGAAGACCACATCACTGTTGATTATTTTTACATTGCAATACAAACAAAACTATTAAATATCACTTTGTTTATCATATTGTAAAATCTACACTCGGAACCTTGTGCGAGTCAGTTCACACATTCAATAAGATATGCATGGCTGACTTACCTATTTGTAACTAATAACAAACTATATTATTCACTCTTTTATTGATTTACATAGAACACAATGATGAAGTCAAACATTTTTATTGTAATATTCAAAATTTTTATTAAGTAGATAAAACAATGTGTTTTGTTAAAATTGAACCCAACTTTCTTTAACAATTTACATGGTGGATTGCATGTACATTTTTTTAAAAACATTATAACAAATCAAAATAATGTGAGGAACATTATTTGAAGCCATGGAAACCATGGAACCTAGAATATTTTTTCATGGAAAAATATATCTCACACCACACATAAGATTATAGTTAAAAACAGAAGAGATTGTAACCCATTATTACATCGACTGACCTGAGAAAAGTGAAATCATTATCCCCTATGTCACTAACTATTCTGACAAGATAAACAACATTACGTAAACAAGTTAATGATACAATAATCCATGCCTATTTTCATTAATATTAATACTTATACATATTATTATTACTTTAGTTTATCAACACATCTTTGCAGATTACCATTCATAGTTTATGTACAAAAGGCATATGCATAAAACGTCATAATAATTGATAGTTATTAGAATCATAATTGCATGTCAACAAGTACTTAAGGATGTTTGTGACCATTTGTAAATATTATTTACAAACACATTCCAATAGTCATACATATTACTTGGACCTTTAAAATAATGCACATTTAGTTTGTGGTTAGTGTAAATACAACATTGATAACTTCAACATAGTATTGTAAATAGGAAATTGCCATTAAGATTTAACTATTCAAGTAGTGTATATGTGCATATTGAAATTATATTTATGGTTGTGTAATTCTAAAAATGTTATTAAATATTTGTCAAGATCTTTCTAAATAAGTGTGTGTACTGTGAGTTAACACTAAGCAGTATCATTGGTGACACTAAACACCCCCAGTATGTATATTTTTTGTAACAATTTTGATGGTGGTCAAACAAATGATTCTACATAAATAATAGGACAGATGATTAACTCTAGTTAATATTAGCAAGCAACTAATATCTAAAATAATGAAAAGCATACTATACGAAAACCGAATAAAACAATAATTGTATCAATAGACAAATGTTGAAGTAATTTGAAGGTTATGTTTACAACTACAAATTTTGCTATAAGTCTGTGGAAAACGTATAAAAATTAAAACACGTTGGACACGTTTGTCTAAATATTTACATTAGGGTTTTATATTCTTACGTACATTGCTAAACAAACACTAATGCATTGATAAATCATCAATTTCTTTTACTCACCTTCCGCGTCCGATTTATTTTGAAGTTTTGTACTTTGCGTCATTTTTATTCACTGATTGTTTACAATACACTTTCACTACTCAGTTATACGGATTACAATCTTCTTTTCTATTATATTTTCACATTTCTTTTATATAATAAAATTATTTATTATTTTCACATCATACCTACTACCAATCAACTTTGACAAGTGACAGTACAGTACAGTACAGAGTACAGTGACATGACAAGACAATAACAAATAAATTTATGACATAGCTATTTGACGTTTGGTTTGTGATTAGTTAAAATTATGACAACGACAGTTGTTCGCAGAAACTTCAGTGCGAACCAATCAATAATGATTGTATACAATGAACATATTTGCAGTAGGTACGTCTTTTTCAACGTTGATAGCATGCTTGACACGGTACCTACTGACGGTTGAACGCTTGAACGACTTCCCGTGTCAAACTCACAGATGAAATAATAACGTTCCGTTCTACGTTTGTGTTATTTTGTTATGCTTGTTTAAAAGTATTTATTTAGGTTTTTCTTATTATTTAATATAAAATTAATAATACATAAATAAAATAAAAGCCTTTCTAATTTCAGGTAGCTTACTAGGTGGAAAAAAATTAAATGATCTTACATGTCGGTATTTATGTTAAACAGCGAACATTAACATTATTTAACTACCCACCCTGTGTAACAAGTTTCGACATGTTATTTACTTTCAGAGCTAAATTAACGTTTGAGGTGAATTAATTCATTTGTTTGTTTAGTTCTACTTTTATTTAAAGTTTCTTCTGTATTCATAGTAGGAAAAGATTATTGTATTTGTTTTATTGAATGAAAGTTTAGGTACATTAAGATCGATTGGTGGATAAGTACAGGTGTTTATTAGCGGAAATTGAATAAGCTTAATAATAAGCTATTCGTAACTACTTGTAGTGCTAATTATTACCCTATAATTTGTACGTATAGTTTTATTTATAACTTATGCTAAAAATATCAATAGTTAATGTCCTAAAACCAAAAGAAATTAAAATTAGCATAATGTAAATTATCATTATTTTTATGCTTTTTCGTTTTTTTTTTCAGATCGGGACAAGAATGTGATAGGGAAAAAGCAGCATAATATAGCTGGATATTCTTAAGTGGATTATTACGACCATCATCAACAATGTCTAATACCGTGGAAAATGGTATCCACGACCACGCTGAGGACACACGGTAATTATTTTTATTATTTTACATGCCAACTTAATTACTACAATAAAATACCTATAACGTTTAAAATCGTGTAATTACAAAGACATCTCTTTTAATTAGTTTAAAAAGCCTAATACTTATTTAAATACTTGATGTGGTAGATACTCGTACTTGTCATGTAGTGGTGTGCGGGCAACTCTAGAGCGAATTATCGTGCCGAAGGGCACATTAAATATTTACTACTATACAACTGAACCAATTACTTACTCGGATGTTCGTTTGTTGGCAATTTTCGAAAAAAGGTGTTAACACCAATAACACCACGTATTTCATTCCCGATCCTCGACTAGACGGCGGGATTGTAGACGAACGTGTTTTGGGTCATGACACGGCGAAACAGTCGGACTATGAGCGCGTAATGACAAGATCAATTATTTACATTTAATACTATATTAAGTAACGAGCTGTTGCCCGCAGCTTTGCTTGCGG
>LGAG01000827.1:228144-267893 GCA_001278395.1 Lerema accius | reverse complement strand
CTGCTGGTGGTGGTGCTGGTCACGCAGTTCATCACCGAGTTCACCTCCAACGTCGCCATCGCCAACCTCATCTTGCCCGTGCTCGCTAACATGGTCAGTCATTGTGGTTTGCAGTCAACCATCTGCCCTCAGGGGTTGTAAACGAATTTTAAACGAATTTGAGTGGAACAAATACAATTACTAAAGTTGACTTGGTTCCGTCATTTTGGTACGTCGGTGTCCTAGGCATAAGACGTCGTCGGTACTTGGTAAAAGTAATGAAGATGCTACTAGATTTTTGGTCTTTGATTGTAAAACTTGTATGTGTAAATTGATATATTGTACTTCTGTGGACTAATAGATTTTTTCGTCCCCAGGCCCGAGCTCTTAACATGGACCCTCGTTACCTAATGATCCCAGCCTCTCTGGCTTGCTCCATGGCCTTCCACATGCCGGTGGGCACTCCACCCAACGCTATCGTGGCCGGCGTGGCCCACATACCCACGTCTAAAATGGTCAGTAGTTTTATATATTTTTTTTACTCTCTTTATCTGGTTTAATTACGTATTTCAAGTTTTCTTTACTTATTCGTTACGCCCTGTATATTGAAAAATCTGTTATAAAAAATTGTATTTTTTTTAAATAAAACATGATTGGGGAGTGTGTATATTTTTCAAAACAACGGTTTTTCAAAAATCAAAATTACCCATTTTTTTAAATTTCCAGGCTGTAGGTGGAATTGGACCAAAGATCATAACCACCCTCATAGTATGGGGTTCCTATCCTACTTGGGGTTCGCTGATCTTCAAGCCAGAAGACATCGCGGCTCTCAAGTTGTCCACAGCAGCACCAACGGTCTCTCCCCTCGCCCAGAACCTGACGCTGAACTGTGACGCCACTCCAAACCTGCTGGCTACCGTGAGAAACTTCACCTGTAACTTCCCTTTCACTCCCATAGCCAACAGTACTCAGGCTAATAGCACCAACAGTCCTCTTGCTGACATTGCCAAAGGACTCTTCACCTGTAATTACCAACCCAACAGCTAATTTAAATTATTTTCTGTAATGTAACAGACGTCGCATGTCAGTCAAGATAATCTACAATAGTGTACCTTAATATAACTAGTTTAGGTACAAAATACAACGGCAATGCAACATTCTCAAACCAATGGCTCGCGTTATCGACTTTGAATCACTTTGCATAGAATTTTTAATTAATTTATATAAAGAACCATGTTTAATGTACAAAGAGTCGTAAATAGAGGCAAAGGAGTCTCGACATCGAAAGTGAACTGTTATTTTCATTATTAATTTTACAATCTTTTTATTGGTAAAAACATAAATATATTTATTTCGAATTTATCATTGTGAATTCGTAAGAGATTTTAGTACATAGAGACTAGTTGACCAATGTTTGATTGAAGATGTGGCTCGGGATTTTAACCGTGACACACATATTATACACACCCAGCATTAGGTACTGCCTTAAAATATTTTAGCACATTGCAGATTTTTTGAGGCAACAATAGTGTTTTTTTTTTAATTAGGAACCTGTATTTTTTTTCGGATTGATAAAAAATATATATTTACTAAAAATTTATTCTTATACCGTGAGCATTAAATGTGCCCACTATAAGCGTACGGAATACATACATCATAATTATTATCAGAAAAAATAATACGCACATACATTTGCGCAAATTAATTCAAATTAGTGACCTTGCTTATTTCTTCAATATGTATTATGTCTGTATGTATTATGTAGCGCTCCTTATTATTATATAAAAAAAATCACGTTACTCAACGGTTATTTGCCAGTTTCACAAATTTCAACATTGTTATGTGGCAAAATTATATGATTCATGATGTTTTTTTTATGTTGAATTTATTATAGCGATAGTGTTGACAAAAAAATCTATAATGTGCGAAAATATCTGCTTTATATTTTACATACAGACATTTAATTAAGCATTCGTTTCAAATATTTTATATTTAATTTTTAATTATTGGTATCTTATTTGTTTATATTCATTTAAAATTACCTTCATTTTAAATCGTTTAAGGGCTTATGTAAATATTATTATTTATTTTACTTATTATTTTAAGGATCTATATATTATTAATTACGTATAGTTGATATTAAAATCAACATTCAATAAAAAATTTCAAGTTACACTTTGCTTTGCAATCAATATAAGTATTTATTTCAATGCAAAGTTGCGTTCAGTAAATAAAAGAGCATTTATAAATAGCTTTTTTAATAAATATTATTATAATATTACCTACATCTGTAAAAGGTTATAATTATAAGGATTTGTGATCCTGTATTATTCCTTAGAAGAAATTATGTATAAGCAAAATACTTAGAATATATAGTTTGTTATGATATTTAAAATGGATGTTCCTAGTTTTAATAAATATTGAATAATTAATTATAGTGAATGCATGTGTGTGATAATAGTCCGTAAGTTATAAGTGATCGTTATAATTTATTTAGTTTATTTTTTCAGAATTTTGACTTCATTTTTATATGAGACTTTCTTCTGTGGATTGAGGGAATAGTTTTCTCATTTTTCTATTTGTCTTTACAATGCTAGAGTAATATTTCGGTGTACATTTAAATAACCTCAGGCCTTGTTTATTTAATATAAAACAAAATGATGCAAGGATAATACTGACAGATATAGTTAAAATGGAATCTCTGAATAATCTCTTTACACCCAATATCAATGTTATGTTATTGCATTTCAAGGCATTTTTTTATTTGTTAACCAGACAATTTCACATCTTTTATTAACAATTATTAAAATCTGTAATTATTTTACTTACATGTAACAATAAAAATATTTTCACAATTAAGTAATCCAAATCCCATATTACTTATACCACTAATAATTTCTTAAATCTCGATATTTTTTATTATTTTAATAATATTGAGTGCTTGATTTCAGTGTAGTATGTTCTACGTAATTCTTGGATATAAGTATCAAAATAGTATTTTAAATCAAGAATTCCTTTACTAATACACAATGTGATATTGTGAATATAGGTACATTACTTTCTAACTATAAGTAGGTATTCTATAATAATAAATGTGAATAAATATTCCATGTGCCTTTGCGTTGTTTTATATAAATTGTACACATGATAGGTTACCTAGTGAAAACTTTTTTTCTTATTGATTCTGATTTTAATGAGAATTTTTTTTTTTAATATTTCAAATTTAACATTTTACTACATTTAAGTATTTGCGCTTAAGCACAAGTGAATGGCGTCGATTATAATGTTTATAATGAAAATAAAATTTTGTTTTAATTAATACTTAAAATTAATTAAAACGGAATCCTCATAAACGCAGAAATGCATATTATTGTGTAAATAAGTTTAAGTATAGCATAGTGTAATGTAAATATTGGTGATGTGGTAGGTGTGTTGTTGTTAAATGTCAAATAAAATTATTTTAAATTATTCGTTTTTTATTCCATCTATATTCATTTTATATAGATTACAAATAAACACATTTGTGAAAAAATTTGCCCACTTGCATTAAACATACCTTCTCGAATCTGTGGAACCTTCAAAACATAACGTATAAACAGATAACACAATTTAAATTACTTTATTTATTTTCAATCTACTACAAAAGCATAGATATATTGGTGTTATTATTAGCCCAAACTGGAAACACATTGATATCTGTCCATATTGCCTTGGACCACACTGTGACGGTGAACCATGTCACCAATATGGAGAATATTGTAGGACCAATGCCAGCAAGGATCTGGAAAGTTATTCTCCATGGGTAAAAAGTTCTTAGTAATTAATAAGGTAGATCTTATTTATTAGGTACCTACATACTTATTAGAGTAGGTACCTACTCGGTGCTTTTATTCCTGGTTCGTTTTCTGACTCAGACACACACACAAACTTCTGTTACTTGTCTACAATAAATTAATGACTGACTGACAGGACTCACCATAGTGCGATGGGGGATATGGAAGTAAGAGGCTACCATGGCGTGGGCTGGCGTGCCAGTTATCAGGTGGAACGGCACTGAGCAGGACAGGATTGTGGCCAGCATCAGGTAGTGCGGGTTTATACGAGATGATAAACTCTATATTGTAATGGAAATTAAGGCGGAATTTAGTAAAGCGTAGTTCTCTAAGTAGACGTAGTTCTTTAAGCGATTAAAGACTGACTGCATTGTAAGTTTCTAGTAAGTTTAAGCTTTTGAACGTTGATTTTGTATTTAAGATACGTAAGGATAACGAAGTTGCGTTGCATTGCGTCTTATAATCACAATCACTAATAATTAAAATACACACGTCTTGCAAGCCGATCATAGCGCTATCTACGTCACTCATTGGCACATTTAAGGCAAAGAAGAGCAATTACACGCAATTTTATTCATAGAACATGACAATATTAATACAAACCTGTATGTAACCATAATTTATAACTAGGAGAATGTGAGATTATGACTGGGATAGTATAAGATTGTGACGTATTTACAGTCGTTAACTGCACCTACCACTCTAGTGACATGATGAAGCATGACATGTGCCACGCAGAAGTTGCTCGCGAACTCCGTCAGGATCTTGCAGAAGATCACTACCACCAGCACCAGAACTGTGGCAGACCAGCTGCTAAACATCCGAATGAACCTTTCGAACTCATCCGTCATTCCTGTCTGTTTTAATGCTTCGAACATTGCGCAGCTAGACCCTGGAGATAACCTTATTCGTTACAGTAAGTTTACTGCAGTATGGTAGGCAGGGTAGATAGGTAAGTACTGTAATAGATAGTTAGGTACCTACACATTGTAAAGTAGTGTACAGTATTTTAAATTTATGGATGAATGAATTACCAATTACTAGAAGAACACTCCAATGTATATCCTTTTTAACGGTTTTCCAATTCAAGCACGGTTTGCTGGCGATTGAGGGAAGGCTATTCAAATCTTGATCTACAAATGAATAATGTTACATAATTTCTTAAAAGGGTATAGGTATAGTATATAAAATAATGTGTCGGTTTTATCACTCATAGTATAGCTGGACATTGGCGGACTGTTATAACTTGTAAGTAATCCAACAGTCGCTGTGAGAATGCAGCGACTGCTTAAAGCTGTAAGCGCTGACTGTTAGTAGTCAGTCTACATTTAGTAATGAAATAGGTGGTATTACTAACAGGACCTAATAACCAAATAACAGTCCCCACTTAGTCTTACTGGAAGTTTGTTACGATGTCCATGGGAGGCAGGGGTTGGTGGCACTGTCAGCTCGTTTGCTATCTTAATGCCATAAAAAAAGATGCCAGGAAGATCCTTTGGCTAGATTACAAAGAAACTCAATCTCAATGGTAAAACTTAAGAGCTATTGATTTAAGTTCATTGTTTATCTCTCTTACTAGTCTGCTTCTTGCAAAACTTCATGAAGTCCAAGTTAGTGGGAATTATAAACAATATTAGCGTGCATAGTATGGTTGGAGCGGATACATGGAGATGGCTGAAATAGACAAATAACACAGGTAAAGGTATGAAGATGAGAGCGCACTTCGAGTAAAAGGTAACAAGTTCGATTCCCAGTAAGGGTAGACATTTGCAACAGCAGATTTTTTGTTGTCTGGCAGCAAGTTTTCGTGATTTTTTTTTATATTGTCCATTCCACCCGTAGTATAGGTATTTATCTATCTTTTTAACAGGAGTCTGTGTCGAGTATTATACTATAGATATTCTAAGATTCTGTGTTAGGCAGGAACCTACACTAAATTATAGTACCTAATAACCTGCTGGAAGAATCCCGAGTATGGTTACATAGATATGTCGCAGTAATCATTTGTAATATTACACATAGTATTATTGTAACGCCAACTATCTGGAAGTAAAAAATAAATTACACTTTTTGGACAGAATAAAAAAAAAATCAGTACTTAACTACCTACTTACTACCTAGTTGTTGTTTCCTATTCTATTACTTAACAATTACCTTTTCCTTATTAGATATTTTTCCTAGTTTCAGGTACTGGTTCTTGAGTAAAGTTTTAGTAAACTGCGCTTCTTCCTCTGTCGAACCAGTGTGGAGCGCGGAATAGTTATGGATTCTGGAAAATAAATAATTTATTGGAACTTTGGCCAAATAAACGGATAATAAATGAATCAAACATTATTTTCCGAAGCTATTTACTTAGGAACTACACATTTGTAAAGTTTGTAGCACCTGCGACAATACAAGATAGGTGAATGTGTGTTTAATTATTTACTTAGTAGGTACATATACAAAGTAATGCTAGTTATACAAAAAGAAGCAGCTAAGTACGAGTGCGCTTAGCTCAAAGAATCCAAAACAACCAAATTTCCTTGTTTTTTTGGTTACAGTATTAGCGTGCCCGGCATGAATAATATAAAATTATCCTAAAGATTATATTTTTAAGGCCATGTAAAGAACCAGTCTGCCAGTAGCGCGGAACATTTTCTGGTTGTTGAATATGGACGTATCATATTCAAATATTATATACTTACTAAAGTATTAACTAGGTATAATAATTATAAGTAAGTATATAGAAGAAGAGGCCGACGTTGTTTTGCAGCATATTTTATCTCATTATAGTTTGGTCGATCCCTTTTATCCACAATGAAAATCCCGAACTTCAATTTTCATGCATCTTAGTAAATTCTTATCACATTGGACAACTTGTGCTACGTTGGCGTTAAAATATTTTTAATAGTTTGGCAGTTTAGCTGGTCCTGAAGTAATTAAACATTAGCATCTTGTAATTAACCAGATCCAAATATGATCCTACACCATACTCAGTCCTTTTTAAAGTAGGTAGGTACACCAGTTTATTCATTCAGTCCAGCCGCTAGCCGTTCAAGAGGAATCCAAACAAACTGACACACACGTACACCAGTATTTAAAATATCAAATGAAAGCTCAATATTACCTAAATAAGCCGAGGAAATAAAAATTCATCCAGAGGTAGACAGCTGTCTCCAAAACTAAAACGCCGGGGAGAGTCAGCAACATAAACTCTGGGAAATCTATCTTCGGTCCGAGAGGAAACATCCTTTAGAACAGGATTATTTTATTATCTAATTAATTATTATTATTGCTTTTATCTACACCAATATTATAAAGAGAAAACATTTGTATTTTTGTTTGTTTGTTTGTAATGGATAAACTAAAAAACTACTGAACCGATTTTAAAAATTCTTTCACCATTAGAAAACTACATTAGGTAAGTATAACTGACATAGGCTATAATTTATTATAGAAAAAATAGGGGTCCGTAAAATGTTTGGGTTTTTCGAACCGAAGGTGTGAAAAAACATCCAAATATACCCATGTTGAAAAGTCATTTATTTTAACCCAAAGTAGGTATAAACCGAAGCGAAGCGAGGGCGGCATCACTAGTCTTATCTATTTTGGATCTACATCTATAAACAAAACATGATGTGCTGTTGTCACTGACTTGTATCAAGAGTAGGTAATTATATTAGAAAGATACCTACTAACGTTTCGCTAAAATTTTTAAAAATTTCATTTGTGTGACTTCCCACAACAGTGGCCATTCCACCAACAGACGAGGAATAAGCAATGCCAAGGAAATAAAACACTATGAAATCGGTCGGCTTTTGAATTCTGAAAAATATTCATAATAGGTAATAAGTAACAATTACTTATAGATAAATATGATGCCACATTTTCGTTATCGCAGGTATGAACGCTCCGCCCGTTACTGTATAAAATCGAGATAAGAATACCTGTCTTTGTATAGAATTCATTAGTTTAATTTTTTGTTTTTCTTAGTCGAAATCCTGTTGTTTTAAGGAAAATAACAAGTACTAGGTACGTATTTTTAAAGTGTGTAAGAATTATTTTTGTAGAATATAGAATGTTCAATGTAAATTAAAATATGTTCATATAACAATGCTTACGAAATAAATATGTGAGAAATCTTACCCAAATTATAGATCATTTTGTATTTAAAACATAGGTACTTCAATGTAATGTATGACACTCAATTCAGTAATATCGTAGATTGCACCCATAACACAAGAAATTACCATAATTCTGCACAATCATAAATAATGTCATCTACATTAATTTATTGTAAACATAAAAATCATTACAGTAATATCAGAAATAGTATATCAGACACATTTTCGCCGTTACCAGTATCGGCGCCGTGGCTTAGTTGGTTAAAGCGCCTGTCTAGTAAACAGGAGATCACGAGTTCGAATCTCGTCGGGGCCTTAGTGGATGTGGCGGAACATTTTTATTTTTTATTTTTATATTATGCATTTTTTTTTAATTTTTCAGTTTTATTTAAAATATTTTATAGATTATAAAAAAAAATTAACAATGAAATATTGTTGGGTATCAACATTCAGTATATTTTGTTTTTTGTTTTTGGCTTTAGTTCTTGTACTGAAAATATGGTTTCTTAGTAGACTTAATTATGTATAATACAAATCTATTATGTTAATGTTAATTTTACATTACCTGTTTCTAGATTATCAGACCTCAGTGCTAAGAATTCGTATGTATGTGATGTGAGCTGAGAAAACTTATTTGACAGTGTTTTTTTGTTAGTGTAATTTTATTTATCTCGAAATAAGGGAAGACTTCACGTTCACCTTTAGTTAGGTATATTATTAACTACGTACCTACCTATTATTTTTATTACGCAGTTCTCCGTCTTTTACCTCTTCTACTGTTTCATACACCTCCAAAATACCCATCTGAAACAAAAATAACATGAAATAAAATGTAATAAAAAACACAATAATAACAAATCAATTTAACTTTTCAAATGTTTTTTCTTACTTTCGAAACATTTCTACCATATTCGATTAAATAATTGAGATAATTAAATGGCAACATTTTGCATCAATTTTGTTTAAAATACCATTTTACAAAAAATGTGTATTGATTGCTACCTTTTCAAGCTCTATCATTGTTGCTTTTACTATTGGCAACATAAATCCGAATGCTAGTGTATTTGAAATCCACATCGATAACATCATCGTCGTAAAAAATAGTATAAAACACAATCTAAAATTATAAAACTTAACTTAACTTGTGTTTATTAGCTATTGTTAATGGATAAAATAATAATCCACAAATATGGTCTAATCGATATTCATTACTACTAGTGTATAAAAATGACTAAAAGTTTTTATACGGACAGACTGCATTATCTATAATGTATTAAGCCCAATATTTTTTTTAAATAACTGTCGGTCTGTGTCTGATTGTCTGTATTTACAAAAACTTTAATGGAGTATTAAAACCTGTAATGTGAACAACCAAATATTATCAATGTTTTCAACGCTATTCGCTTGTGTATGTGGCAGTCTTCTATGGCTACTATAAATATTAGCATTCCAAAACAATCAAACAGAGTATGACGTATGTGAATCTGCAAAAAAGTGACAGTGCTTTATCCATTGATTATATACCAAAGATTACTTTATATACCGTAACTATTAAAGATAAGACACACATACATGATTTCTGAATTCAAACAACATTTCGGTTGTTACTATTTAAATATTATTAAACTTCAAATTTTTTGATGTTTAGCAGTTAAAAAATTACTTACGATGTTCATTATTTCATATCCAAAAAAGGTTATGATTGTTGAAAGAGCTATCGGAATCAATGAAACAATAGCCGAATGAAGTACTTCAAATGTCCAATATGAAGCAGTAATTAAAAATGCATACAAGCATAAATAGGCCTTTAAAACAATTAGGTACTTGTTAATCATGATCGTCTATAAGATTAAAAAGTTGTTAAGTTTTAGGTATTTCAAAGTCAAATTTCGTGTCATTAATATTGAATTGACTTACGTTTTTGTTGTGACCAATAAAAGCTAGAGGTAAAAAAAATACTGGAACTGCAACGAGCAATATTGTATTTTTATATATTTTATAGAATAATTTGAGACGCTTTCGATGACTCATAATAATAACGCTGTTTTCTCTGAAAAAGACATTATCAATAAACGACAGCCTCAGTAAAAATAAATAAAAGACTCAAAAAAAGGCTTACGATTGTTCCGTATTCATTATATAAATATAACGTATATTTGCACAAAATAATTATGGAAAATGTATACTCAATGACAATTTGTAAATCTCGATGGTTTGCGATTTTTAATATTACATAATAGAACTACTTACTATCAGTATTAGACATGTCCTGCGATTTTTGGGCAGAATACGACTGGTAATACACCGCATCAACATGCCTTCTATGACGTTGAGGTTGTTTACGCGGTAAATGTATTAACCCGCTTTGTATTTAAAATTCATACAAGAAACCGTGTTTAGTGGGATTATTATCAATAATGGTAGAAATAATGTCTACCACATATAGCAACACAGTTTTATGACAATGATTTAATGACACGAAATATTTTTGTATTTATTATAATCAGATTTTTTTCTAACATTCCCATCCCAGCACTTGCTTAGGCATTGTTCGTGGATTGTAAATAATTTTTAATAGGGTAATTGACCTCTTTAGAGTAATGTTAAAAGCTAGACGCACAATTAACGAAAATCTTGGCTCGCTCAATTCGATTGACAATGACATTTTGACACGATACGTCAATGTCCATATTGTCAGTGTCTGTCAGCTTATTCATTTCTACATTATGTCAGTCACTTTACTACTCACTATCAAATCAAATTTAGTTGTCAGATTGCCGATATTGTGGTTGGATGTGTATCGATTAAACAAAATTGTCGCGAAAAATTACGAGAATAAAAACGAAAAGTAAAAATGCCTGTAGATTTAGAATTCGATTATGATGCGGCAGCTGGTTCTCTGGACGTATTTTCGCAGAGCGACATAGATAATTTAAAAAAGTGGACTCAGATATTAGACAAATCGAAATATGTGCCAAAAGATTTATGCGATAAACAAATTCTATTGTTTTACAACGCTTGTTATGGAGATTTGGATAAAACTAAAACGTGTATAGAGAAATACTATTCAATAAGGAAGAATACACCTGAAATGTTTTCCAACAGAGTGCTAAGTGACCTCAAACCTTCGATTGATGCATTGTGAGTATGAAGCTATTTTAAGATTTGTTAATATTCCTAATTATTAACAGAACGCTAACATAATACACACTATAAAATGTAATTTATCACAAGGCTTAAATTTTTTCAAATTCAATTGTTGAAATATCAGCAGTAATTAGCATTTAATTGATTTTGTTCTACTTATAATTTAAAATATCAAGTTATTATTTATGAAAGATTCTGCCTATATTGCTTTGATAAATCTATGATAATGTTTTTATTTATTATTTGAAATTTTCAATGTCTCCCTTTTTTAAATTTGTTACTATCTTCAATTTGTTATTCATCTCCAGAATAATTGTGTTTCAGAATCTCTTTTCCTTGAAATATAAGGTACCACATGTACGATAAACAACACCAATCATAAGCAGTTGGCATTAGTACTTCTTAGTTAATTTTATTCCAAATTTTTGTTTCTAAGATAGGCTACATTGTACAATGTATAAGACTATCAAATATATAGAAATTGGGTTCTTAAAAGCCTGATTAACTTCAATTAGGTACCCTCTAAAACCACCAAATATAGGCCTTTTTACGTGTCAGTTACTGATATGAAATTGTTATGCAATGTTATCATTACTTAACTTTGATTAGGATAATTAATGAGTTCTGAGTTATCTGAATGTGGATTATAATTTGGCCACATAAACATAAATTTTGTTATTGAATAAATATAATAATTTTGATCTTGATGACTTTTAATAGTAGACTTTGCACTTTCTTGTCTTGAAAGAAGATGCAAATAGTGTATTTAAAATAAAGGAAAGTAAGTCTGGCAAAGAAGGTATAAGTACAATATACTGAGTTGTACTAGAAAGAATGTCATCTATTCTGGAATTCTAGCCCAATACCATTGCTCCTGAGGTATTTTTATAAATTTTAGAATGAACCAGGATTTTCCACATATTATTTTGGTTGGGAAATTTTGAGTAGGCACGCCAGTAATGAAGAGATTTTAATTCCATTTAAAATAGTAACATTTTATAGATGCCTGTAATAAGCTACTTAACATCTATTCAATGTTAGCAACATCCATACATGCTAGTATCACTTACTATATAATAGGTCTTGTTTACTCTTTTGTCAGGTAAGTGACCACACCATAGCCTAGTTGGTAGTGACCGTGCTTGCGAAGCGATGGGTCCCGGGTTCGATTCCCGGCTTGGGCAGGCATTTATGTCACAGATAATTGTTTGTTCTCGGGTCATGGGTGTTAGTGATGTGTTGTGTTGTCCATGCCGCCCGCGACACAGGGAATCCTATTACGGGGGTATGAGTACGTTAGTGTAAAAAATTACATAAGTTTTGTCCTTAGTATGTAAAATAAATAACTGATATTATTTAAACAATGCGACATGTTGTGTAAATCAGACAACAAGTTTAATGTTATTCTTAAGGTCAGTCAGTACTACATCGTTTTATAAAACATTATTATATTACATACATGCCTACTACCTACATTTTGCCTGATCCAGTATCTAAATGTATGCATTTATTTTTTCTTGAAAGTAGTATTCATATAATATGCAAATGTAAAAAGGCCAGTTTGGTTGACGACATAAAACCATTTCTTTCGTAAAACGTTTTATGCTGAAAGGCCATGATCATCTTGATGAGTCATCATTGAATCCGTAATTTTGCTACACAAGAGAATCGCCATAGCCTATTCTGGCGATTTTTGTAGCTAATTACCTAGTAATTCTGGTAAAAAATACATGGCATTATCTAACTGGCAATCTAACCTACACATCTATTTTACCGCGGAAGCGTATATTAATGTTAGGCAATCTCATCTAGATTTAACCGCGAAGTTTAGTTTTGTTTGTGGTGATGTGTTATTACAGAATTACGCCGGCACACTGATTTATTTGAAGAAAACAATAGAAACTTAATTATTTACGACACAAAGATGTATAAAAGGATGTAAAAATAAGATAAGAATGAGAAATATTCTGAAATAAATGGAGAATCGACATCGTCTAGTCATGCTTCTATTATGTTCAATGCACTGCGAACATTTATACACGATAGCTGTTAATGCAATACAAAATATCGTTGTGTAGGTACACAAATGGTAGTCTTTTCGCGAAGTAGCGATTTCTTTGTGTAGGAATTGAGGTGAATGATTTATTAGAAGGTAGACACATTACCTATAGAATAGTGGCAGAGTTACGCATAAACAAAAATATTTTGTTTAGGAAAAAACCTACTAAGAAATAAGCAATTAAAACGGAGTACATCTATACTTCTATACTATTAATATAAAGCTAAAGAGTGTTTGTTTGTTTGTACGCGCTAATCTCAGGAACCACTGGACTCATTTGAAAAATTATTTTAGTGTAAGATAGTCAATTTATCGTGGAAGGCTATAGGCTATATAACATCACGCATAGATGAATAAGAAAGGAGCAGCAATAAAAAATATTGCGAAATCGGGAAAATTAGTTAGAAGATAAAGACTCTACACAAGAGTTCATAGTGCAACATTTTAAATCAGCGATGTCTTTATGGATGTTAATGCTGATAATGACGAATTTGGTTTTTTTCAGCCGTTACTTTAAGGCCTTAAGTTTAAGTCCCAACATTTATTTTTAAGACTTATTGAAGACAATTTGCTAAGCCTGCTGATAAATTCTGTAATACAGCATAATTTCAAGTAGTTAGGAGATGTCGTGAAAATTCCTTTACAGACTCATAATTTCTTAACGACACAATTGGGAGTCGTTGGAAAACTACGTAAATTTTAACTGGCACATAATCCTACAGTTTTAATAATCTAAGAAATGGAAATTTGGTAGAGCTGTTACGAACTTTATACATACTTTATATATCTATTATTCCTTACCAAGACCTAATATTACAACGTAAAGATGTATTATACTTGAGGTCACAGGGATTGTCTGAGAGGTGCCAATTAATACAGAGACAAGTTTTTGTTAGATATAGTGGGTTTGAATTTAACGTCATACAGTTGTATTCATATTGTTGAAGCAAACTTGCATGACATTTGTAATTTGGACACTCAAATAGTAACAATCCTAAACACAGATACATTCCTTGCTCTGTGATCCTAAACAAAACATGTAAATTCGACGTTGCTTAGTTCCTATATATGTACAGTCACCTCCATAAATACCTAACAACCCCTCGGCGTCATAAATATATGACTCCATTGTACTCGCCAAAACGAATCAAATAAGTCCAATTTCGATGGGGTTGTGTGTTTCACTCAAGAAGTTCCTAGGGCCACCTTCGGTCTCCATCATGAGATCAGCTTTATTTCCTAATAATAATTATTGTAGTTTTGTCCCATTTATAATATAATATGCGTGTAAGATCTCAGCTCAATCGGACACTGGGAAGTTGGTTTTCAGTGGGGTGAGATATTTATGGACGTTACCGTACAATGTTAGGTATTATACCGCCCATTTCAACTACGACGCTACGAGGCTTTGTTCTATTTGGCACTGCACCAGCAGGAGATATATGACTGAATCTTCAAGACCGGTCTTACAGAACGAATAGGAACCCCGGAATTGTCTTTGTACAATTTTTATAAATCCTAGTACGTAAAGTCATGTCATAGTGTCATTGTTCTTTGCGATTTGTATTTCATTTCCAACTCCATTCTATGCATCGAACTATAGCGGATTTCCATTAGAAATTCCATTGATATTTGCGTCATGAAGAAGGGTAGGCTTTCTCTGCTCTTGCCTGGTAAATAACGTGTACTGAAAATTAGGCAAAGGCAATGGTTTGTTTTATATGTCGCGGGGATCTGAAACAGAGAGCTACAATATAAGATGATTAGGTCTAGGTCTCACTCACTTTTAAACACATATAAGGTCTTTTTTATTTCTTACGGCACATTTGCCAGTTATTATTTAAAAAGTGTTCTTTTTTCACTGGCTTAATCCCAGTTTAATTTTAAAAGTAAACTTGAAATACATGTAGGTATGTTTATAAGTGGATTGTGACGTCAGTAATCTTACGCCACAGCTATATAGAAATGTAAAGGTTCTCACGGACGACCACAATCGCTATTAGTATGTATTTAATTTCCATGTGAAAACATTTATTAAGCTATTATGAAATATAAACTTTAAAGTGTCAAATCTCAAAGGTATTTAATAATTGATTTGATGGTGTAAATAAAGAACAAGTTAGTGTGACCCGTTAGTCTGTGAAACTAGGCGCCTACCTAGGGGCACGTTCAAGTATTTCGTAACGTAACGTTTTTCTGGCCCACCCCTCTATCTAAACGTTACGTATCACCCAAATGACTATTATTACCAAAAAAATCAATTTTACCTTACGAGTTGTTCGATTCCCCTTCCCCCTCGAATTGCGATTCGTAATACTTGAACGACCCCTAGCTTACTAAGTTTAGATATTAATGAAGAGGAACGCAGTTACGTGTCAATTACGTCTAGTCAGTCTATTGCTCCTGAAATATCTCTCCCAAGAGAAATATGTTAAAATATTTAGATTTAGATTAATTATGGATTATCTGTTGAATTAAATGAGTTTTTAGTAATTTGTAATGGTATTTTAATTTTTTACATACTTTTATATTTAGGTATGTTTTTCGTAATTTTTCACATAATTATTTCATTCGGTTTATCAATTCCTTTCGCACTTCCTTATCTATAAATTACGGTGAAAAAAATAAACACATGTAATTTTTAATAGATCAATCGTATGTTCTATTCTGAGATAAGTGGGCTTTTTTTACATTAAACTGGTCATAGAACTTGTTGATACGGGTTGGAATTTTCTGTATAGTCCACTCTGCATTTTTTATTGACATATTTGACGTCAGGCTTTTTTATCGATTTAAAGGCCAAAGTCGGTCAAACAAAATAAATGATACTTACATCAGTATAAATCAATATGGGTAAACGGTTTATGAATGTATTTTTTTTATCCCGGAATAAGGATCTGAAAAAATACTTGTAGATTTGATTTATTTTTATTTATAAACAAATAGAGAGCATTCAACATTGTTGTAAACACTAATGTTTCTCAAAGAGCCATATCTGTAATATTCTTGTTTGAATAATACCTTAAGGAATGGAAATGAATATTTGAATAAAACACAAGCATTCTGTTATTCATGACGTCTCCGACGCGACGTAGCGAGTTATTCTGAATAATTGAAATACGAAGAAGATGCGAATAATTTGTATTATTTATATTTATGAGACTCGTTGCATAAATCTTACTTAAAATAATGTAACTAGACAAAATCTTGTAATATATCATTTTTTGTCATAAAAACTAAGGTCATTACTAGTGTTTTTACAGTGTGTCGTAAAATAATAAGTAATTAACACGTGCCTGCAATTTAATTTTTAAAAGTTGATGAGCAACTTATTTAGCATTAGAGTCTACTTCCTTTAGCAATTACGTAGGTACTTCATTTTCTCGATTACTTACGATTGTTGCAACCTTATGATCAACACAAGCCGGTATGAACGTTTCTTATTTACATATTGTCATGTAACAACTCTTTGTGGGGTTATAGCTGGTCTAATATTTGTTTATTTCGCTATTGACTGCGCAATAGGTCGGAAAAATACAGTTTTTTGTAATAAAATACATACAAATGAATTGTTTTTATGTGTTTACATTGTAAAGGTTAAATAAATTAGGATAAACAAGAATTTGAGTTGACAAAGTCAAGTTGTTACAAATATTGAATCATTAGGTATGTTGTTCTGGAAAATAACTGTTGTATGAGACAAGTTCATTAATAAATTATTATTTATTATTGCCCGCAGCTTTGCTTGCGGAAATTACCTATAGTTTAGCGGTGATATTTACCCCCTTAAGGGTTGATTAAAAAAATCGTTGAATAAGGTTCTTCATCCTTTTCAACCATACACCCCAAACACGAATTTGAAAACTGCTAGCTTTAAAATTTGGTTAATTTTCATACAAACTTTCATCCCTTATTTCACCCCCTTATGGGTTAATTTCCTATTTTTTTGTTCTTAGTGCTCCCCTACACTCTAAAAGGAACCTCTGTGCCAAGTTTCATGCTTCCAGGTCTACCCGTTTAGGCTGTAGCGTGTCTGTCAGTCAATCAACATTTTTATTAAGTATGATGATTAGATCTCGTATGATGACGTTAAACCTTGATCAAAGATTTATGTAACTATTAAAAAATAAGGTTGGTTTATTTTGGTCATTTAATCAGACACGTTATAAAAAAATTTGACGAGAATACAATATAATATTAAAATACCTTTGTACAATATTCATAATACGTATTGTCTGCAAGGGGCCTTAATACGAGACAAAATATATTTAAATAATGTAAAATATTAATAAATATGACTGAAAAATGGGTTGCTGATAAAACGTAATTGCTGTTCGTAAAAATCCAAATTTACAATAGAGCCCAAAAAAGGGCATAACTTAAAAAAACCATAAGTCACAGATATACTTTAAATAAATAATATATAGGTAATATACCTTGCATTTTTAATTTATATAGCAATTACGTTTTATTACGTCGCATTTTAATGGTATCTTTTATTCACATTAAATGCCCTCTTCATATAGTAATTTATTTTATTTTATTTTAGTTATTAATTTCATACATTTTTTTATACCGCTTGTTAGTTGCATGAGGTACGGGCTTATTTGCAACTTATTGTTTACCATGCCATGCCATGCCATGCCATTAATTGGCTCATATTGAAGACACAACAGACAGATGATATACTGTACCCAATGAAGTATCAATGTAGAATACAAAATTGCAAAGTCACGTGACACGTAAATTAGTGCCAAGTTTCGGGCCGATCGATGACGTAGTGCGGTACAAGGTTCACGGAAAACATGTTTCCAATTTCAGGATTCTGTAGCAAAATTATACCTGCCTAATACGCAATACGCTATTAGGCAGCATTGTTATATATTTACCCATGTTTTTGAAATCAGCGGACTATAAAGTTTTAATAGGAGTTCTAATTTACTATTTATTTTGTTTTTAAAGCTATTTTAACCATTGATTTATTAGAAAAAAATATTATTAAATATACTATAGGTTAGGACCCTCGTGCATACTTGCATAATTATGTCAGTGGTTCTTAAAGTAATAGGGATGATTATAAAGTTAAAATATTTCCATCATAGCAGTTTTTTTATTTAAAAAATAATTTCAACCTTATAATGACGTGTTAAATCGGCTTCTGCTAATTTAATTAACATCACACTATTACGCCTCTAGGTAGAGTCAATTGTAATTAAATTATCATATTGAAAGGATCATCAATTCTGTAAAAACTTACACATTGTCATTGATAAACCCTCGATATAAATGTAAAATAAATCTTCAGATAACGAGTACATTTCCTTTCACGATAAAAAAATTAAATCCCATAATGATGGAGTGTCAATAACCAGGTACTTATTTCGATAAAAGTAATGTAGATTAAAACCAATGAATTAATTAAATGCACCTATGTTTAGCTACTGTTTTCTAGTAACCTAGGGAATTGCTAATCCAATCACCTATTAACCCAGCGAGGCCGTCCACTCACGTTGGCTTATAGGCTTTTCTAGAACAAGTTCTATACGTCGCGCGTCGGTTTATAACAAGTTGTATAATGTATAGTAACATTATATTACAGGATATTGTATTGTATAATTTGTTGCTTTGGCTTAAGTCGATGGATTTATACAATGTTTGTGTATTTTATACGGCTCTACAATACATCTTTACATGATTATAAATGTAGCTAGAGTCGAGGAAGAATGTTTTTTTATAATACGGTTAAAAAACCGGGTGGGGGGCTAATTTGAGGTGAGGTTTGAGATGATGTCTCATTTCTAAATACTTAAAACGAAAATTAAAAGTAGGTAAATTCAATTAAAGTAATTTAGGAGAGCGCTAGAAAATAAATTATTAGCGAATTTGATAGTAGAGGAAATAAGTTTGAGAACCTCTAGGATGAAGGATATGACGAGTATGATAAACATGCCCCATTCAAGGTTTGTGTTACACAGATCGTTTATTGGTGGTTTTCAGGGAGTTTGCGTTCCTGCCGGAGAAGTCGTGCGAGGGCTATGACATCATCTATCACCGGCTCTACAACACAGAGCCCTCCAAGTACTTCTTCGAGCCTGGCTGCAAGCTGCTCTTCATGACTGTTGGTGAGGAACCACTGTTCGTTATTAAGTTTCTTCTTCTTCTCCGAATGTAGTTTGCCAGTTGCTATGATGCGGATGATAGGAAAAGGAAAATTGCAAATAGGTTTGTCTATAAACTACTTGTGTACAAACAATATTATGCAAAATGAAGCACATGTATATATTTATTAATGAACACGACGTGTGGTGTTAGATGTTTGGTTTTTTACACTTGAATAAATTAGGTATGTTAATTTGTAATTACAGCAGGTACATACGTTCGTACAACATAAAGTTAATATTGCAGCACTAACTTTTATAGCATTCAAAGTAGGTAATTATATTATAATTACTTAAAAAAAGAGAATGAAAATGCGACAAGTATAGTTTATTCTTAGATTATTGCATACTTATGTAAAAAAGTAGTAAGTATGTCAATATAATGTAGGTACAGCTATAACAGGTAACATGTAACATTTAATCGATATTTAAAACTTAATGACAGAGCAATAAAGTAGAAAATACGATGTAGAAAGACAAGTATGTACTTACTGCTTTAATCACACCGTTTCGTTAGAAAGCGTCATTACTTTGATTGTATCCAGTATGAGCGGAAAAAGCCTTGGCTTCGAGAGGGTGGGAGCGATGGAAGTATTTTATGGCACGTTGCCAGAAATATTCACCTACGTATTGGCGTAACTACACCACCCGAGGCCCGTGGCAAAATTATTAGTGGGGGCCCTAGAAAAAATCGTCATTTTAGTTAAACACTAGAAGTCGCCGGCGGCTCCGCCCGCGTAATTTTTCCGCTTCTGGAACAATTTTTTTTGCTGCTCCTCTCCTATTCATCTTAACGTGATGTTATATAGCCTATATGCTTCTTCGATAAATGGACTATCTTACACTATAAGAATTTTTCAATTCGGTCCAGTAGTTCCTGAGATTAGCGCGTTCAAACAAACAAACAAACTCTTCAGCTTTATATATTAGTATAGATTTAGTAAATTTTTTTTTTAAAGTAAGACAGAAAAAAGGCATAAGGCCTTTTGGGTTAGAGGCCCCTGGAGACCACGGGTCCTTGGCATTTTGCCACCCTATAGTTACGCCACTACCTACATCGTAAAGACTAAAGCAAAGTCTAACGAATTTGTTGAATTGGTTTATTCTGTTCATTTGACTAGGTAACAGATCTCTTGTACTAGAAGTAGTTCTTGAGTTGGGGGTGAAAGGTGAAAGTCTTTCACGGGTCTGAAGACTGCAGCGCACAATAGGTAGTAATTGACTAGTATAAAGGATGGAAAATAAAAATATTGTTGTCGAAATTTCAAAGGTTAGCGAAAAACGTGAATTTTTGGTTTGCTAATTAGTCTTCTTTTAGAATGGTTAGGGAGTAAATAAATCATTAAAAGGTCGAGTTGAAAAGGAAAAACGAATGTAGAATATGAATCACACCAGAGGTCAACAAATTCAAACCGATTGAGATACGTGTGCATTTAAATTTCAAATTATTAATGGAACGTGATACGTTAAATTTTTTATCTTTACTTTTTCTGGTCTCAAAATGGTTAGCAACACAGAAAAAGTGTTTGGAAGTTTACAATCTATGTTATAAAGAATTTAATGTGTTATAGAGAATTTAATAAGCTTTAATTGATTCTCAGAACATTTTGCGCTATGATGCGCCGATTATATTTTAGTGTTAGTTCTCTATTGCTGCTCCGGCTCACCGTCCATATGAGATGAAAGACGTATCTTTTAGTAGGTACCTACCTATATTTTACTCCCTAAGCACTCTGAATAAGTTTCAGCGGAAATAGGTTATTAGTTTATTGACTTAACTAAATGTTTTTGAAGATTTGTACTTATTTTTACTTATAAGTTGAAACTTTGTTGTGAAGCTGTTTTAGTTTCTAACCTATTTTTATTTTTCCGCAGTGTCCTTGTAAGTCCAACTTAATTCGATTCTCTTAGCAATGCTTGTGCATTAAAAGATCATTTATTTAACCATTTTAGCGTGTACAAAATTGCTTGGTAATAAAAACTTTGGGTAGATTGTATGACGGTGAAAAAGTAAAAACAAATAATGATATTGAACGATTATTCATTATTGTTTACTCAGATATTGACGCACGTATAATGCCTAAATGGCCGCAAATTATTATCTTTTGTTTTTGGAAAACACTGGCTACCTACCGACGATTAATATCGGTTTACTTTTTAATGCGTTATTGGTTTAAGTATACAAGACGACCCGCTCTGCAGACAAAATTTAACCATAACTAGCTATCTCAGATTAGACTAATTCGTCTGATATCCCTTTTAGCAGATGTTAAAACGTGTGGTAGTGTGGGTATTGTTTAATTTTTTAATGTATACCTTGTGTTTTGTAACATATACTATAATACTTTGCTTACCATATTATTTAGCTTTCTACCCTTCACATCCATGTAAACGTTGACTATAGGTACTAAAAGTAAAAAGGTAGGTATGGCCATGCATTTCTTAAAAAGGGGTACAAAGGTAAAATCTTTACGTATCTTTACATAGATTACACATCAGTTAATTTGCTCCTATTAAATATGATGTATAGATTAGTAAGAGGTCCGTGAACTCGTACCTCCGTGTTATTGCAAAATTTCCGCGAGGCAGTATTTGTAAGTCAAGGATGCCGATATTGGTGCTTATTAACTTATTAAGGCCAACATTTATGCAACGACATTTTCGCTCTCAATTAACCTTCGCTCGTATGGTAACAGAGCTATAAAAGATTCTATAATATAGAAATTTCATAACACACCTACGAGCCTACGAGTACTGCATTCGAACTATAAAAGAGAATGATGGCGCTATTTAATTTGATTATGAACTTTATGAACCAAATAAGGGGCCGTTCAAGTATTACGTCACGCAATTATTGAAAATTCGTAAAATGTAACGCGCCCTAACGTTTTTCTGTACCCTAATCGTTATGTAACATTGTAATGACCGTTTTTATCTAGAAAAGTTGCTATTTTGCTGGCTAAGGATATTATAGTTTGTTTTGTAATAAAATAACAATGTTATGTAACGCGTTGTTTGATCCCCGTTCCCATTATGTATCGTATCATAACATTTTACAAGACTCCTCCCCCAAATTGCGTTATGTGTACATAATACTTGAATGCCCTCTAACCCAGGGGCTTATTATTTAGTGTTGCCAGTGTATAAGAACAAAATTATTCTACCATCTAATATGTTTGTAACATCGTTCTTAAATTGATATCTTTTCTAATTCCAGATGCGTGTTTAAATAAAAGGGGGCCCCAACCTGGCTATATCTTCCTATTTGACATGCAAGGTGTCAGACTTGGACATCTCACGAGAGTTAGTCTATCGTAAGTGTTTTTTTATGAAAAAACTAATAGATAGAATAGTATATATTGTCTACCATATTGTATTTATCTTATATTTAATATCCGAAAAAAATTATTAATCTATCGGTTCAAAAATTGAAACCGCCTTTTAAAAAATGGCGCATGCGAATCATAGTAAACATATTATTTATTAATATAATACTTGTATATTACATATATGTCATAAGTAATTATGCTATTACTCAAATTACTAGATGTATCTATAAGTATTTATATGTTTTAGCTTTCAAAAGGATAAACAAAGGTAATAAACCGATAAAAAAGCTTTTGTGAACCGCCCAACGTTGACTTGTGACATTGTGCTTCAACTTTAGGATATATTATCATATAATTATATTCATACTAGATGATGATCAGATAGATGTTTTTTTTTCATATTATTTAAAATTACAACTGTTTTACATATAAATATCATGTTTCTTGTTTATCTCATTACAATAAATACATTGTTATTCCGACATAATCAATATTTCCTAAAGTTTAGTTGTTCCTTTAGTAAATCTACTACTACGCCATTTATCGAATCAAATTGTGGAACTTAACAATCCGAGGATGCATTTAAACACACGAATCATTTCATCAATATAAGTCCAGCCGTTTAGGAATTGTTCAGTAATAAATACACGCACTGGGAAAAATGAATAGAGACTGAAAATTCGCAAAACAACTACTTTAACATCGATACATTTATCATACAACTGCTTTAATTTACTGAAATGACACATAGATAATTCATTATAGACGGAGGAATAGACGATAGTCACAGCATCTAATACTACACAGCTTATAAAGATAATAAAAATCAATTGGAAAGTACGTTTTGCTTCACTTGTAAACCTTTCGGCAGACCTCTTCGCAAGTTCTTTCAATACGTGCAAGAAGCAATGCCGGTGAGGATGAAGGCGATCCACGTCCTCAACACTGAACCAGTACTCGACAAGCTGTTGCTGCTGATCAGGCCGTTTATGGATAAAAAGTTCTTCGACCTGGTGAGTATTGTTTATATTGTTCCTTCGTTGAGCATTCACTACCAAGTACCGGCTTTGAAGTTTTTAATTCTCTGAATTCTCTGTCTCAATGTAATAGGTAGGATTATAGGGTAAACTTAAGACCTCCTTGGTAGGGTTAAATTTTTAACCTTATAGAGTACGTAACCCTTTAGTGTGGAGATTATGTAGAAACATTCTTTACAATACGTAATAATTAATTATTTATGCAACAAGTAGTTAACATTTCTTACTTAAGACATTTACATACAATGTGGGTTAATGTTAAAAAGATGTACTGTGATTGTTTATTCATGGATTAAATTTTACGTAATTAAAATTTACAGATAAAATTCCATCATAAAACTGAGGATTTTGGAAAATTCTATGAGACTGTCATACCACGATCTGCGTTGCCGCCGCAGTACGGTGGTACATTGCCAGATTCACAGATATTACACAAAAATTGTATGCAGACGTTGAAAGAAATGGAACCATATTTCATAGCGGAGGAGCAGCAAAGAGCCGCGGCACTGGACAAGCGTGACAAACTAGACAAGGCTTTCAAGAACTTGGATATAGATTAAAAACGCATTTATTATCTGTGATTATAGTTTAAGTTGTATTCCAGTTTTGATTGTATCGGGCACTGAGAATAATATGTGTGGTAGTATTGCTATTCTAAGTCAATTATCGAGGTCAATCTCAACAGAAACTATAGCGTCGTAGTAGTTTGAAAGCCTTACATATTTTGATTTATTCGTTACCAGTGTAATGAAAAATTAAACTTTTATGAGGTACAAAGAAAAATCCAAAAACCTAGCGAAATTTTAATTTTGCCTGTGACAACCAGAGTGACTGATTACAATTATTAAATATAATGCTACTTTTAAATGCTTAAACTTTAGTGCTTAATTTTTTTGTTTCTATTCTTTACTTTATTCTAGCCTTGTTCTAAGGCTGATACTTAGCATGACTTAGCATAACTTTGTATAATAGGCATCTGTTTCAGCTCTCAAAAGTTGCTCTACTAATAGACAATTACATCTATTCGTATATAATTCATTCGCTTCTTTGTTAATAAGTTTATGTACTTTGTGTCGTATTAACAAATTATCTCGCTAGTTTACTTACTCTGTCAAGAAAAAGTAAATTTTGATGGAGAAAAAAATCAATGTCTGTGAATTGATAAAGTTTTATGCTAATAATGTACTTATTAAAGAGCATGTTTTTTTAAAAAAAAGTGTTATGTTGTAATCTATCCTCGATGTTGTTTAAAGAAACACGAAGATAAGCATAATTTGATACAGTAATAAAATTTAATTCAAATTGTATTGGATTATTTTTATATAGAGATTTTTTATTATGACAGATAAGTTGATGTATGTGTAATTATAACTACATAAAACAAAATGATAATTAAAGGTACTTAAATTGTAATGAAATTGAGAAAATGTAGAAAAATTTAATTAAGTTTAATGTAGAGCACATTATTGCTGCACTATTATAATTGTGTATTTAATTTCAAAAGTACATTGTAATGAAATTGAGAAAATGTAGAAAAATTTAATTAAGTTTAATGTAGAGCACATTATTGCTGCACTATTATAATTGTGTATTTAATTTCAAAAGTACATCCCCGTTATAATTATTATGTATGTATAAGTTATTTTGCAGCTCTCTTTGTAGATGTAAACTTGAATGTATCTGTATCCATTGTATAGACTTATATTGATTGCAGTTTGATTATGAACCACTTAGCTTACGCGTGTCCCGTACTTTTACAACATATTAGCACTCCTGTATTTTGTAGTTTTTCAATGTGTGTGTTAGTAGTTTTATAAAATGCATTTAAGATTAAAATGGCATTTTAATTCTATAATTAAGTAAATAATTCAATCTTCCAGAAAACCTATAAGCAAAGAGTAAAAACTATGTATTTACATAATTCTAGTACTTTTCTCTCTTGTAATACATTTTTGTTTGTAACGTTGCTTGATGCATATTTGCGATTGGTTCTGATAACCACCATATAAGTATTTTTTGTTTTTTAAATGTGTATTTACTAATAAGTAATTGGTGTTTGTATATAAAGTATTTAATTAGGTGCCAGGTGACGGTGGGACTATTAAATGTAACTGGAATAGTTAAATGTAGTATTAAAGGCTTAGTACTTTTTTCAATATCTTAATGTTGTCCTAAATCGTTTATTGTGATATATTTTATTACAATATTGTAGTATAATTTGGTTCAGGGAACCGTTTATTGTGATTTGATTAGCAATAAAAATATTAGTTGTATTTTTTTCATTTCATTACCATTTTGAATCTATCAACATATAAAATTTATTGACGTGAAAGCATAGAAGTATAGCCTATGTGGTATTAATTGGCAGTTATATAAACGGCTCTCATTTCGGGAAAGGACCTCATTAATCTCGATACAACTTGATAATATAATAATTATTGGGATACTTGCAAAATTTAAATACCCTTAAACACTATACGCACATCACTTATACAAAGTATCGGTATAAAGGATCCAAGACAACTCGTCTTAGCTGTGCGCCCCTGCTAAACGACGAATTTTTGGTCCCAGCCCAGGTCCCTCCTGTTGGTCACAGAGCCATAAAATGTCTAATGTAGTATTGAACTCCCATAATTATGATGGTAGGGTTTTAAACGTCTGTCTAGGTAACAACTTTATTGTGAAAACGAATACTTATTAGTTTATTGAAAAGTGATTATATTATGAAATTATCAATAAATATTTTATAATCCAGCTATCACTCCACGGCATTAGGGTGTAACAAAACTCTATTGTGTATTTAGATAAAAAACAATTTTATTATAAAAGTATTAGTAATTTAAATTTGATGAATGGCAACCCAGGTATTACTGTCATGTTCATGTGACAAGTCAGAATACGTCACTCTCAGTTAATGTCAAGTGTTAGCTGTCAAACAAATAACCGTCTCTTTGGAATGAACACCTGCCGCAGTTTTTGTTTAGTGAAAAAGAGAAATTTATGAATGAAAATTATCACAAAATCTATCAAATTTCTCAGGGAATATCTATTTTGAGCTTCTTCATGATTATTGTACTACTACGCTGTTGTCAACAACAGTTTACAACAAATAAATGAGTAGGTAAGTTTGTGTGTGAAGCAAGAAACTGTTCTTCAAGTATTTTATTTTTAAGAGCTGTGTGAGTGTAAGTTTATCTGATAAAAGTATTTACCGGCTTAGTAAATGATAATATCTTGTAATAAAAGTTTAGTGTAAGCAGTATTTCATGATATTATTTAATGAATTTGCCTCAGAATTTATTACAAACAATGAAGTCTTGTGTAAGTAGTTCTAAAGAACTTCATCTACATGAACGTAGGTAATTAATTATTGACTTATTTAAATCCCGTTTTACAATAGAAAATTTGCTAACAATAATTATCACTCGATCATCATCAAATGCACAGACAGACGAGAAAAAATTATAAGCAAAAATTTAATGACACAATCATTTATATCCCTGTGTTGTAGACAACACCTATAAATTGATTGATTGTTGTTGTCAACACCTATAAATTGAGTATTTATAAAATTACATAACCATCTATAGTCCTAATGTAATAATTTCTCATTTTCAGTACACCATGGAACCCGTTGATAACAACCAGTTTGAAGTCAAGCCAACAAGCAAAAGGAAAATTACTTCCCACTGTCCAAATGTGTATTTGAACCCCGCGCTTGATTTACTTGCAAATGAAGACCCCATGTGCAACACAGCAATGGAAATCACACCTAACAAACGTAGAAAATGTGCCACAAACTCTAACATTGCAGCATTTGAGAACTCTGCTTTAGATTTAGGTATTAGTAAAAGTGCTGTCAATGAATTTCTAGCCCGAGAACTTGAGAATGTTAAGAAAAATATTCGTAACTATGAGACTCCTATTAAATTACCTCCAAGACCTGTTTATGTTGAAAACAATGAATTCAATGAACCTTTATGCACTAATTTAAATAATGTAGATGACTTGCCTAACCAAACTATCACAGAAACTCTTGTAGAAAACCATTTGTCTAATAAACAGAATGTACAAGTTAATGCTGAAAGTATCTTACAAAGTAACAACCAAACCAGTGAAAATTGTATAAATGATATTGAAATGGATTCAGGTATTTCAGTTTTAGAGCAGAAACTGTCAGATGGTTTAGAAAGAACAGATTTATCTGCTATTAATAGCAGTAATATTCAAACTAACATAACTAACCAAATTATTGTTAATAATAACAGCAATTTAAGCTTAAGTTTCATAGACAGACTTGCTTTAGATTCTCCTTGTACATCCAATCAGTCTTTGTATCTGGATGATGATTTAAATGAAAGTAATATAATGGAAATTAAAACTATAACAATCATTACTAAAAAGAAAGTTATACCTTCTAAGAAAAATACCAATCCCTTCTTAGATCCTAATATAAACATTAACATTGATGGTGAGGTAGATAATCCGTTTTTAGATACGAATGTAACAAAATCTGAGATGGAATATAATGTTGAATCAATAAATAGACCTTATGATACTCAGGTATGTCAAGGGAATGATTTAATACCCCGCAGATTATTTACGTGTGATACAAACAGCACAATTTCAACAGTAAACGACTCGAGTACTGTAACAAACGAATACGAAAACATTGACAATTATAGGGCAGAAAGTCCAATCTACGAAAATATAGGTGATGATATGATTGATACAAATTTTAATAAACAGAGCAAAATTTTAGGATATGACGTATCACAATTTAGTGCTATTGATATAATGAATTTAAACAAAACAAATCAAACGAATACTTCAAATGAATCTACTGATAGTAAAAGGGATTTGAAGAAACAAATTTTAAAGGCGAGTAACAAGTTATCAAAAAAAGTATTCAAAACTTTGAAGAAAACATTCAAAGGCGAAAAGGTGGACAATAATGTATCCTTAAACCCTTACGAAGTACCGAGGAAGACTCCTAAACCAAAGAGTGTTAAGAAAGAAAATGGTATAGAGAATCCAGCTTTGAATTTAGATAATTCTGATGATATTGAATTTGAAGAAATTGATGATGAAGAGCATCAATATGAAACTATAAAAACGATTAAAAATACACGACTTAATATGAATGTTACTCCTTTAAAAGAAAGGGCTGATGATAACATAGATGCTTCAAATTATAAGACAAATACGCCTGGCAAAAAAGTTCGATTCGATTCAACATTGAATCGGGAAAAAATAATTACTGGCGATAGTTTTGATTGTGATATACAAAGTCCAGGATTTGATGCCAAGATTGATAAATATCACGATGAATTGGAAAACTGCATAAATGAAAGGAAGTTCTTACAACAAAACATGTAATATAATTCAGAAAATTTTAAATTATAAGTTGCTTATTTTATAGTTATCATGAGTATTATGACTTGCCAATATTGTAGATATAATGAAATCAGAACCAAATTTGATGTTAGTAATATTAAGCCTGTTTATTTTTGTGATTTGCTATTTATGTAGGTATATTAGCAGTGTCGAAACTAGCAAGTATTCTAGCTTAGCTTAGCTTTAAGTATACATTAAAAGGTAATAAATTAGACAATCATAACAAAATAAAACATACTTTTGCAGAATTGCAATAATTATATTTTTTAATATTAAATAACTTAGTGTAACATTATTATGTAATTCTATGTTATCTCAAAGCATAATAAAATCTAACGAAGATCCAAAGATCAGTGCTTATTTTATGTACTTAATTTTATTTGTTTTTAATTTATTTTTTACAACACATACTGGTTTTATGGAATACTGTGTAACAGTTCGAAATGTCTTATTTTTTTGTGCTCCTGTGTGTTAGGTAATGTTTATTTTTATTTTAGGTATGATTATTTCATTGAATCTTATAATTTTACTTAACAATAGCTACTTTTTACGACCAGTTTTATTTGTTTACATTTTTTTTACTATTATTATTTTACATCTAAGTCAAACCTAATTATAAGAAGTTAGCCGTAGTTTACGTACCTCTTTAAATTCTTGCCAAATAAATACTTGCTGCGAAAACTAATCGTCTTTTCTTTTGTTTGAATTAATAGGTAGGTCAATTTTAATTATAATTTAATAATATTCTGTCGAATGATATAATCCCAGCATAATACAAGTTAAGCTCATTTAGCGACAGAGCCCCCCTCTCCCTGTTGTATTGGTACTTATTTTGAATACCTGAAGTAAAAAAGCTTTACTTATTTTGACGAGAGGGGGATAATTAATTATTAAAATATCTTCTAGTTACATAACTCTTGCCCAGTTCTTAAGTATTCATGAGCAATTGAGCTAATGCTAGCTGTCCTTGTGAGCAATTGCACACAGGAAATGCGCAAGATGCGCTTAGCGCACGGATTGAACGCGACATCGTCTGGATTCTAGAGGCAGGGTTCCTGAATTTGGAATCGTAATTTGAATAAATCTAAATGATATTTTAGAACCAATATATTTTGTAAAATAATATCTACCTATAACATTATACTATTTTTTTTACACCTATGATTACGAGTAATTTAACATTAAAGCAGACCTCAATTAGTTTGTAGTAAATAACTGACAATGCAATAAATAAATTAGTTTAATACTAGGTATATATACGAATCTTATTTTTAATCCAAGAATAGCATATTTTAGGTTTTTAGGAATCACGTCAAAAACGAACTTATCAAAAGTGGTGACCCTAACTGGCGAGTCAAGTAAACAATAAATGACCGAGATAAAAATAGAAGCTGATTGTTAATACTGGAAGTTCATCACTGGATCTGTCTGCTTTTGTGCAAGTGATGTAGAAAAAATACATTTGCAATAGTCATTTTAAATCACCATTTCCATCGCCTGGCCGATTATGTTTTGGTGACACTCTCGAGTTAGTAAACAAAAGCTAATGATATTTTTTTTAAGAAAGAACACAAAAGCCATTTCCGTTCACATTCCGTGCATTTTGAAGGTATCGTTTGGCAGACATACTAACAGGAAAAGCTTTTGTATTATTATAATGAGTCGCATCGATGCATTTACGAGCAGTCGAACTTGTAGATTTTCACATGATTTTATCTTTATGGTGTAAATTTAAATACCTAGATGATAGATAGAAAATTATTGTGTTATTCTAGATTCATGTTCTATATTTAGTGTAAGCCAATAATAATTAAGCCGTCACGTTAGCTTGCAATCGATAAGAATCATCATCATCAACATCGCAACCCCTAAATGTCCCACTGTTGGGCTCGGGTCTCCTCTCACAATGTGAAGGGTGCAGGCCATAGTCCAGCACGCTGGCCTAGTGTGCATGTGCAGACTTCACACTCCTTTCAGAGCTTTATGGAGAACTCAGGCGTGCAGATTTCCTCACGATGTTTTCCTTCACCGTAGCAAGTGATAATTAGTATACAATACGCACATAACATTTTAAATAAGAGGTGCGTGCCTTGGGGTTTGAACCCAAGAACTCCCGGTCGAGAGATCAACGTTCGAACCACTAGGCTATCGCTGCTTTTTACGATAAGAATACTCGCTTAAAGCAAAATTGTCAGTAACCACTAAACTTTCCAACATTTACTACTACAGCAGCAAGGTGATCAAGCTTCCTCAGTGATGAGGAGACCCGTAGATACTCCGTAATAAGCCATTTGTGGATTCAAGCCAAGTCTGTTTAAATCCATGGTAAACATTCAACACCTTCAAGTAATAATGTCTTCCACATTCTGATTATTTCTAGGTCATATGCCCGAAATAACGTTGCACTCCATATAAATACGTTTATGGGTTTTATAAATAGCTGTTATTTTGATCTTCGAACTGCGAGTAACCATTCAAGAGATGAAGATTTAATTTTAAACTTTTTTTTTTAATAAGACTTTTTTTGTTTTCAATAGAGAAATCTTCAAGAAGGTTCTCGAACTTATAGGTTACTGGATATGTGGGATATCTACCCACTAAATCGGGCGGTGGAAGACTCCGGGATCTTGTATGAATACACCGTGATGTACTCGTACAACTTATCTCCCTTTCTATGGAATTCGTCACATTTCGTGCGTATTTCTCGCTACCTATTGAAAGTAAGTCTAGAATGTATCTACTAGTTGTGTTTACCGCAATACAATAACAACAGCGCAGACAAATAACAAGGAAATCAAAAACAGAGGCCTCGGCTGTGAGCGAGTGATGTTGTCTGTGTTGACGTGTCACGTTCGCGAAAAGAAAAATAAAACGTCAGATTTCCCGCGCTTTACGTCAATGGCGCCCTATCGCCGCTGGAACTACGCATGCTCCAGCAGCAGTATTGAATGAAGCGCAGTCTTCACAGCAGATCTATTATCGCCAGTCCGCTGTACGGAATGGCAGAGCTATTGATTTTCAATGCTACGAAATGATAATTTTTGCAACTCATCTCCGTCAAAACGTGTTGTGGCGTAGTGATTTTTGTTGAAATAAAATAACAGTGCCTTTACAATCTGAGTGCTACGTTTATGTTTGGCAGTTATTAGCTGCATCGATTGCCGGTAAGTAAGTAGGTCACCTGTGATTGATTAAATATCTTATTCGATTCAAGCCTGCGATGTTTGGCAGGGGATTGTAGCGATTACTACGAGACAAGCCTTTTTTTGTAATCCATCGATTAAAGTCGGATTAAATGGTAAACACACAGATTGGAATGGCTGGGCTTGGAGGTTGAATGTTTTTGTTTATGGAATGTTTATCGATTAACTTTCGTATTGACAATACCTGGCACGTCGCGCGCTGATAAATGATCCCTATCTAATAATCTAGTAGTAAAGTTTGTTTATGTCAAATAACAACAATTGCTCTGCACTCGTTACTGATATAAATATAGACTTATTTAATTGTCTGTGAACATGGAGACTGAATATTTTGTTTATTCCACGTATATAGATATTTTTACATGTAAAATAATTATATAAATAGGAATAAACCACGGCGGTAGGGTACCTATTGCGTTCCCCAGTTACAATTGAGGAAAATATTTAAGTAGGTATCTACCTACCTATGAAATTATTTCTGTAAACTAATGCGCAGTTTATCTTTATTCGAATTGCAGTGCAAAAAACTCTGCTTATCAACATCTTTGTTTAAAAAAATCTGGTATAATTATCCCATTCGATGCAGTATATGAAGTTGAAGAGATTACGCAATTAATGTTTCTTCAATATACAAGTACCTACAACAGTCTCGCATCTTTTTGAATATCAGCTCTGCTATATCATGCTTGGTTTCTACATACCTTTAAAGGGAATATAGTCTGTGCAAAGTTCTACTTGACGTTTTAAGAGGCCTAGCGTGAGTTTTGTTGTACCTACTTGCAGTGTTAGGCAGTTAGAGAATACACATTAGAAGAACGATTCATGAATAAATAGTTTAATGACGTTGTTAGAATATAGTAAAAGCTAGTGGTAGGTACCTAGTACCTAACTTTCGTAAACTTTGCTTGTAAGTTGTTATATCCCAATCCTCATAGGAACCTATTTATTCTGCCGCTTAAAAATTATTCTGTCAAAAACCAAAAGGATCATTGTTTATTGAATTAGATTCGACATGGAGTACATATCAGTAGGTATCTATATACCAGTTTCAGAAGACAAAAAGTGACCTGTCTTCAGAAGTTCGTATTTTGCTCGTGTCAGCAATTGTCTTCAAATTGGACTGAAGATTCATTTATATTTCAAGTGGCTGTGAAGGTCACTTTACTGATATTCTACTTCTTAATACAAAGAAATACATATCGTACTTGGACTTGCGCATTTGTGGCTGCTATAGGTAATAAAATATGTGTTATAAATAAATATACAGATTTGCCATACTTATTTTTATTTCCGTCGCGAATTGGTATTTGAAACAGATGCTTCTCCGAGATGCGCGTGGTTTGTGTCGCATTCTTTCGCTTTTATTAAATATTGCTTATAGATCCGCCGGCACTATATCCGAATACCTAGTTATATGAAAAAGAGACAGTAACATTCCTTTAACACACCATGTATAATCGAAACTAAATAAGACTCTAGGTAGAGCCTAATTTAGTAAACCAACTAGCTAGCCTAAAAGCTATACAAAAAATAAAAAAAGTAATTTGAGTGTATGTTTAATTTAACGCTGTTTTGCATTATGACGTTTTTAAACGCAATTTATACTCATGGCAAACGCAGGGCTGATAACGCGTTCCTTTAACTTCGGGTTTGACGTTACCTTCGCATTTGTGCACAATCCTTGCACTTATGCATATACATTATACAAATGCTCAGATAACGCAAAAAGATCGCATTGTGAATGCGCCTTCATAGCTATACGAATAGCGAGTACACACTGCTCTCTCTTAAGTATCGCAAAGAAAACGCGGCCGTGTGGAAAACGTCGTTTGTTAAAGCCCTTAGTGTCACTCTATTTTCTGTGGCAAACAAGGAAATTGGATTAACTCAGTCTATTGGCACCAATTGGCGATAAAAGATCTTACAATATGCCTCAAATGGTAAAATAAATAACATTTCGTTATAGGAAAAATAATCCAAAAACACGATAATATCGTTGGGTAAATAGTTACTTTTCAAGGAAAATAAATATACCTACCTATCATTCGGCGTGGCAACACCGGCAACGCCAGTTCCATCATACTTATCTATAGGTCATTACTATCTTTGAGTGTATTTACTGAAAAATAAATATAATAAATTTCCATTACATTGCATAGATAAATATTTGTAAAAAGTTCTTATGAGTCAATAAAGGTTGCACCGCTGCGTCACAACTCAAATACCTATTTCTTTACGTAATTTTCAGTGGACAGAGATGTTTTTTTTTGTCAGATTTAGTAATAAAAAATCATAATCGTCTTTAAGGGGATACTTGACAAAATCGAGTAGGGCCGATCTTATTAATTAGTTTCACCAGAGAGCTTGGGAGCTCTTGTGGATATAGAGTCCTTTCCAAACATTGGTAAATTTAAATCAGATCGCTATTTGAATGGATTTATGAGTGTTTTTGAGCATACAATTACAAGTAGGACGTTGCACAATTTACACCATAAAAGTTTATTCAGAATTCTTTTTAGTCCACGATATTTTGTATTCAGCTAGGTTCGATTATCTTGAATAAATTACGAGTATACCTGCACAAGTCTCAGCTCAACCCTCCAAGTAAATAAATAATAAGGGAAACCCATAGAAGGTAGAAAGGATCGATTGTAAAGTCAGTAAGTAATACTAAAAAAATTGCGTAGCATTTCAAAAGGATGTATGATTGTATTTTATAGATATTTAATGTGGTCAATGCAACGGCTAATGAATATATTTTGGCTCTTTACCTTTTTCGGCCAGAAAGTTGACCTTTGGGTGCCACAAAGGTCCATGCGTAGTGTCACCTTTATCAACTCACTGGACTGCACCTTGGTCAGTTATTCTCACAAACAATATAGGGACCTAAACCAGGGTCGATAACCTTACCCGGATCGATTCGAGTTCAGTCGTAACTTGAGCCACAGATAGGCAATCACAGACACACACTTCTTTCCCTCTCTAATTGTGCATGATTAATGTGCCTACGAGCATCACACATGTCCTGGCAAGTTTCCAACAGACCTACAAGAAAGCTGATATTACTCGTAAAATCATGTATCTTCGAGGAGATTATATCCTTGACTGACTTCCCTAGGAACTCAGAACTTCTACCAATAAATTTATGGAATATTGTGTTTATTATGTAACCATTTTACATCGAAGAGGTAACACTTGATTCCAGAACTGCTTTAGAAGTAATAATTAAAATCCTTATTACGAAATTTAGAAATAACAACGGGTTCAATAAATGCCTTTTGAGTATTTCAGGATACTAATCTGTTGAATAGTATTTGTATCGGTTGCCACTTTTCGTTTTACGGCGCCGTACCTGTTTACTGAGTTCATTGACACGACTCATTATTATTATTAGCAATGTCGTCCTCCTCACGGTGATATTCCTCGCTTATTGTCTTAGTATTGTCTGAGTTTTTTGTTTTTCTTCAATATTACGCAACTTTTTGGATTCGTGTTGCATACAAATAGTTGTCATAAAATAGCGTCAGTAGATGAAAATCGCGTTTCACTCACGAAATCTCGTAATATCATAAAATGGCATGAGACCGTGCATACGGTATTTGGCGAATTTTATGCGCATCTTTATTTAGGCGGGCGTACCCAACCGAGCAATCGATCGACCCCATCACGCTACGGCGATAAATTACTTTTTACGCTCACTCAATAGAATTTTCGAAGAAAGCGATGCATGATTTGCGGGCAGTCACTCCGGGCCTTAGAGCGCAGTCGCTCGTGCGCTCATGAACCTATCTCGAAGCTATGGAAGACAAAATTCAACCAACACTGTGGCTTCATCTTCTAAAGAACGTTCCGATCATCCCTTGAGAGCGAAAAGTGTGTCTCTCGCAGAACGACCTCGCTCCCAATATGTCCGAAACGTACGCAGCGCGGAAACTAATCGCTTGCATTTTGCTGAAAAACAATTTTTTCACCATACCTTACCACCAAAAGATAACAAAAAACGGTGCTACAAATCTAACAATGTGGTCGTTAAGAAACAAAACAGAAAAGTAGTCGAAAAAGTTCCGTTTGCAATCTCCGTTCAGAATTTATCAATACCCATGACCTATGCAGATAACCCTAAGAATTCAACCTCCAAGCCACGCAATTTATGTAATAACTCGCGAATCGATAATCGAAATAAGTCTTCTAATCTCAAACAGGTCAGTGACAAGAAGAGGCTGTGTCAAACCATCGGCGGAAAAGAGACGGAAAACAAACTACTCTTGCAGATCAGCGAAGCCGAACAAGTGTCAGACTTTGAAAGGATTCTAAACTCTAATGCAATACTGTGGGAACGAGCTCACGGTCATGTGTGGCGGGGAAGTGTAGCTGCACAAACTCCATCCGCTTCTTTTCTCCCTCGGCCTCGATCTTCCTACTCTCTCCGAGCAGTTAGCCAAGCCTATCACTATCTCTTTCAGCAGCACGAAGAATCTTTACAGCCTCTCATTGATCGTTACCGTCGAGATAACGCTGATAAACCGAGTAATCCAAAAGAAAGTATATTAGAAAATAATTGGTTCGAAAACCTTCAAGATCTTTCTGAATTTTACGACGATGATCAAACGTTGCAACAAGAGATAGAAACAATTACTGATCGTATAGTAGCTGAGGAAGTTAAAGCAGCTGAAGGTGAAAAAAGCGGTACACGTTGCAAGAATTTCAAAGTTAACTTGGCCAGTCTGATAAGCCTTCACGTGAACGGCGAAGGGGTGTCACCCACATCCACCCCTTATCGCGACGAACTCGGTCCGTCCCCCGAAATAGATAAATCTGAAACCTGTGATGAAAAGGAATGGCTCGAACCGATTATGAGTGCAAACTCCGACGACCGAAATCAATCACAGGACAATAGAGACCTGGGCGTTGACTGTTTAGTACAAGACTTAAATACGGTCCAAATTGATAGCGATGCGAAGGTCCCTGCGATAACATTCAGCAATTGTTGCGAAGGCCGGTCGAATATTGATACACCCAACAATACGGACGTCGTTATTCATCTGACTGTACCCGCTATTGAGAGTATCACTGAATCCCGTCCGCCTATGATGTGACCTTCGCTTTGTCAGCCAATTGGACATAACTGCGCATTTAGTCTATTCTAGGATTAAGCTAATGAAAATGATTGCGTTGGAATCCGAGCAGCCCATGCCGAAGGAGGAGAGGGTACCGAAGGTCGAGCCATCAGGCTCTCAGAGAACGCTCACAAGATCCAGTGCGGTCAGTCAGAAATCTGTTGAGCTAGTAGTGCATCCAGAAAATCCCAGCAATCCACTACATAGATCAAAATTGGCTCCAACCCGATCGGCATCAGAGACACAAACGTCGGGGAAGAAATTACTGAATTTAAGAAAAACGAAAAATTCTTCAATAGAATCAACGATGAGTTTGCCGAACCAGAAATCATTGGAAAAAAAGCACGGTAGTCTTCGGCATCAGAAGTCGATCGTAGCACACTCGGACATAACACTGAGCACACAGCCTTCCATGTCGGACGACCGGAAAGCGCTCAGAGAGGCATTATATCAGGGTATCTTTCATAGACACAGGAGAACAATCTTCGCCGTCGGCTCTTTCCTTAGAATGCTTAGAAGCAAAACGTCCAATTATGATTCTATAAGGTCGGATTCGGATGAGATTTAGCAGTCGTAAGGTGAATAATAGATTTTTTATAAATTATATCGGTGGTTCATCCCACAGACTGCGAATAGTGCTTTTTAATGTTGTCAGGAGTTGCCAGAAACGATGTTAACAGATAATAATTTGTAATAAGAATCTTATTTGTATTAAAATGTTCCTAATCGGTTTTGACGAAGTTGTTTGGTATTGTTAGAGCCCCGCTTGTATTTAGTGTTTCACCCGTAGTTATACATAATATATTATCATGGTTGTTATATATTCCTGCAGGGACTAAGATATTACCACGTCCTTATAGAATTACGGATTTGCAGTTGTAGAATTTAATTATTAGATCAACTGTTACAAAGTGAATGTGGGTAAATTATACTACCCACAATTGAAGTCGAAGCAAAATGCAAACTAACTAAAGGAGTTATATAAGTCTTGGCACACAATTCTGCTGCATTTTAGATTATTAAAATATAGTTCGGATACGTTTTTATTAATTGACATGGCAGTATCATTTTGTTTATAAAGTGGGAAAAATAGAAGAAAACGACGCTGTCATAATTGAAGTCTGTTTAAAAACAATCTACCCGACGGTAAACATATTTTTCCATCCTGATATCTGGTAACCTTATCTTCTATCACTTTAGTATCCTGTAACTGATATCAACTCAATTCATGTCCTGCGCTGCAATCAGTATAAAAAAAAACTGCATAATTTCTAAAATAGTCAAATAAAAATACGAAAAATCATGACATAATTGCAAAGAAGAATGAAAAATTAGTGAGTCGCACCTAAATACAAACTATCTACTATCGAATTTTCACGTCTACCCTAACGAAACTTTAATATGAATTTAATTCGATATAAAAGCGATCTTAACACCTATACAATTAAGTGTTAAATGGCGTGACTTCTATCTATGAGGGCGCTAACACGCGATGTCTATTGCTTGAAAATATACTCGAATCAAGTACGTTTCTTCAGGTTGATAGACACTTTGATTTGCATGTCAGTCTTAGTATTTTTTAAACACATTAGTGTCAATGAATAGTACTTGTTTGCTCAGGTACCTTAGGAGTATATATCTATAAGTAGATATTCAAATAAATCTAATTAAGCACGTGGATGTATGAAACATTTTTCTGTCTAAATCGACGATTCGTGTAATCATAAACCCCACTGAATTATCATCAAAAAGTTTTTACTCACATAATGAATAGTAAAACCCACATCAAGTTCATAACTGACGTAATAAATCAGGTTAATGTAAGATATCAAACTTGGTCGTAACGGCCTTTGGGGACTACCCTCACTTACGAGTAACAACAATACATTGTTAATCTGAGATTAAGCCCAACTTGGGTAATAAACCAATAAATGGCCCTACTTTATTGTACCCAGCTGCTTACTTGACCCAAAAAATGGAAAATCACGAGCAAGAAATAAAAATATCGCTACACGCTATCGCTTCGATTGCGTGAATACAGTCAAGGCCACTCCTGATCACCTTGAATGTTTCGAGTAAATAAAATAATAATATGATTTACTCACCACTGATAATGGTGATACGCACGAAATATTCTGATTACTTCGTTGTTTTTAGATATGTAATTTAGTGGGCCATTTGATTATTTGGAGACCGACTTAATATTTTCTTTTTTACAGACCAATATACCGAGATTGAGTGGATATTAGGTAAGAACGTATTTGATTATTTAAAATTACCACCAGGTAATTCCGTTGCATACGTTTTGTTAGTGTCGATTTTTACCCGACTACGGCGAAGCCAAAAGGAGGGTTATAATTTTGACCGGTATGTATGTATGTATG
>LGAG01000827.1:211853-228009 GCA_001278395.1 Lerema accius | reverse complement strand
AAAAGACGATAAATACAGTAAAATTTATGAAAATTTTCTTGTTTCATACTTTTCAGAGCGTGTTTTTTTCGTAGTCGGGTTTTAGTTTTTTAACTTTTTTTTTATTCAAAATATTGGCATAATATTGTATTGTATCATCGATTTTTCACTTTTGTGTAGGACAGATTCGAAAATAATAAATTGCTTCAAAGATTCTAGAACTGCTTCAAAACGTAATTCTATATGGTGTATGTGTAGAATGTAAGTTATTGTAATTGATGATAGGTACTGAAAGAAATATTGCTAAATTCAATAAGTGCACCTCACTAATAACATTGACTATCCTTTATTACGAAAGGACATAAACCAAAAACCAAGTAATTGTACCAAAACAATACAATTATAGCGTAACTATACGATAATAATGTATTGTGAGATAAATAGCATAACATTGTCTGTCCTTTGTCTGTTAAGCTTGACCTTGCTAGAAATATGACTTCAGGTTTCATATGACCTAACTAATGCCTCTAAGTAATAAGATTACAGTACAATGTAGGTAGGTCAATACACTATTTTCTCGCCGATTATGTTTTTCTTTTGCGCTATGAAATTTTGACGACCACAAAATATATAGACGAAGTCTTCGGAGCAAAGAAGCGTAGGGAAAAACATAACGTTAATTAGAAATGATAACGTTTCCCGGTAAATTTCTCGGCAGACCGTGCTCGGTGACATAATGTCTAATCATACAAAAAAAAGATTGACCTCAATATTTGTTTTGAACTCTAAGTATATTATATTTTTTGGTCTGAAATTATTACTCCATCGTGATTGTCACTGTAATGACAGTTTCTTTCTACTATACCTACGCGTCTCTTTCGATCTATGATATTGATTGACGACTGTCTTAAATATAAAACGAGTTAGGTCTTGTAGCCCAAATCTTAAAAAAAATGGAGTACCTAATACTTTACGCTTAAAAAATTTGCAATATTTCATTCGGATCAAAAGTGATGCTATTTTAAGAATAGAGAGCTTATACATTATATCGTATGTAGTGATGAGAAATATCCATTTTATTCGTGTTCAATGACAGCACTTCTGAAATAATTTGGTTCCTACTTATTGTAAATTGTATACGATTGAATTTGCCAGTCGTATAAAATTCAAACAATCAACAACTGTAACAATTAAATCGATTTATAATAATTAGAGTGCGTTTCAGGTGTTTTCTTGGAACGCTACGTTGACTTTAAGATACCCTATACATTTCTATATGGAAACATGTATGATATATCTACCATACATTCGATGAATACTCATTGTTACCAACATAACAACACCAAAGGGTAGGTACCTAAATCGTGAAGCACACTAAATAATAATTTATACTTCAAAATAAGAACCTTTACACTTTTTAGAAGTGTTGTCATTAAAAAAGATATTACGTAGATTTATATTTTTATTTGCAAAGTCGTTCGTGATTTAGATAATAATGAATATTGGATAGATATAAAGAAAAGAGATCGGATCAAAGGATTGTTGATACACATTTTTGGAACATTTTATGCACTTTTTATATATTTGTACATCTGAAAAGTTTTTGTATAATATGCTGTTGTGAATAGTAGATTTTTATTGTTAATGAACGTAATGTAATCGTGACGACCTGGTGAATATTTTCGCATATTCCTAAGATAAGATCCATCTTTACTTACTATGGGCTCTTCTTACAGTTGTATATAAAATAAAAAGTTGCAGAGGACGTTCAAATTAAGTCCACATAATTTTCGCCGGTCGTCGCGGATTTACTGTTTATATTTATGTATGATTGTATATACCTACGCTTTATCCTGAGAGCATTGGTTTTAGACGAATTCAGTGATATAATTTTAAATAAAAGAAAAACTTGACATGTCATAAAAAATCGTTTTCATTATTCGATTTAATTATGTAAAATCGCTACGTTTTGTCATAATTGTAGTAATATAGTTAACTGTTTTTAATATAGTTAACAAATGACTGTCAACAGAAGGTACCGTCAACTTCGAAAATTTTGTCATACGTAATAACCTATAAAATTATCGGATTTATCTTAGTTTTATCTTTACTATGTGACAGATATTAATTATTATTATCTCTAAATTACGATATGGAATTATTGTGCCAAGAAAATCACTAGGTAACAAACATAAATGCTCTCAGAACAGGTGTTATTTTACCATAAAATTATATATGTAGGTATTTATATTACTTATATTTATAAAACAGAGCATAAAAACCATGAGCTTCGTGATTTTATTGTAATAGATGCATTATTTTGACTGTATCTAGTGTAGATAAAATGTTTCGCGCCAAAAAGTTTTCACCAAAGATTTTGGGAATTTCTGTGTAACTTGAATTTAGTTCGTGGTGTCCACCTTAAATGTAGATTTAAAAGATTGTTATATAAATAAAACTATTACTAACAGAACAGGTATTAATAATAATAATTATAAATGAATTATTATTTGAATAAAATGGTTTGCACAATTAATATACTAATACAATATCAAGAAAATACACCTGTATCAATTTAAATTTAATTTTTTTTATTATTATTTAAAGCAAGTTTTTAATGGAATTACCTAACGCCTGATTTCACTGAGTACGTATATTATTTTAATTTTAACTTAACTAATAATAATATTATTAAATTCTCGTTACATTTATTAGTTACTGAATACACAAATATTTTTAAGTTATCTAATTATTTGTTTAGAGCCTACTTTTTAATTATTTTCTGTAGAAATAAACATTCCTTTATTATAATAGCAGTAAAATGTATGTTAAAATATTTGAATGTCCATATAGTTAAATGCAAAACAAGACTGGAAAAACATAAAAATGCCGAAAAAAAGATACTCTGTAATTGATTTGGTTATACACATACCACTACTGGCATTATTAAAATTGTTTTTTGGACTAAAATCTTTTTTTATTTTTTACCCCCAACGTTTGTTTAATAGAAATGTAATAACACTATTCACAATGTCGTAGGTACATAAATTATTTAAGAGAGAGAGATTTATTCCACAAGTTAGAATCTAGCTTCATAAATTGCCAAGCTATTTTCCATATTGCTTGCGGTACGGTAATAAGTTAATTCAAAGACTTATACATCCTTAATAAAATTTGGCACATAATTAGGCACCTGTAGATAATTTATAGTACCTACCAAATATTGGCTATTAACAACTTATACACTATAACAAAATAAAGAAAACTTAACTGTTTGCATTAGTTAATTGTAATAATGGACACGCCATGTTTACAAGCGACAAGGGCGGGGGTGTACCACTTTAGTTAATGAGTGAGACCGCAGAACGGTTCTATTCTTAGCATTTAATTATGAGTCAAATATGCAAATTAAAGATCCCTACAGGCACTGACAGACATGTGTAAAGAACTATTTGAATTTATACTTGAACTTTAGTTTTGTTAATGTTTTAAACGTGAGATGGTAAGTGCCCCTTGCTGCCGATAGACATCAGCAAACAAAGGAAATACCTAATTAAAGGAAAAATAATTAATGTTTGTAAAACGACTTGTAGATAGTACATACCTATTTATCTTTTTGTTTAATTATTATTTTTTGTGTACCTATACCCTGTATAACCGATTTTGATGGAAAACTATTAAGTAACCCTAAAGTGTCAGCTCTTTGGATAATGCTTCAAGGTACCTCCTTTTTGCAATGCAAGGCTTTTCATGATAGGGGCATAGAAAAACAAGTGGATAGATTAGGTGATTTTTTATTCACATATTTCATTCTGTTCTCAAGCATTATTGGCGTTAAAATAATTTTATACACTATAATAGTAACTAAACAACATTATCTTCATATAGATAGATACTCTATCAGCCGAAATACAAAACTTTGGTTCCTAGCTTATTTAAATATTACATTTATTCCAATACGTGTGTAAATTGGTGTTCGTATATTTGCGTAATAATTACGCTATGTTTTAAAGGCAGGTGGTAAATGAAAACATGGCAGATGGCGCCATCTGTAGGTCGTTAGGTAAGTATGGTAAAAGTTAAGCCTGAAACGTACCTATGTAAGTGCATCGAATTTAAAGTAATTTGACAACGGAATATTTCGACTCTTTTGTTTTACATACATTTCAGGTTTTTTTCGTTTCAGCGGTTTAATAGTTTTAGCAAACAAACAGAGGAAAATTAATGTATTCGTAAGTATTAAATTACAAACAGAAAATTACACAATGTTAGTCAAGTTTTTCCGAATTTTCTTTGAATCATTGAGTAATTTAATGACACTACATAATTTCAAATACATTAGAAATAGAAGATATTACCATATTTTGACCAGGAATTCTCAGACTGACCACCTACCTTTACTTATATTTAAATACAGTTAGGTCATTAAGTTAATTTCCAACTACTGACACAGATAATAAAGTCCATTTTACAACAACGAGGACTAGACTGTCACTTTTGCTACTAAGGGCAAGTCCACATTGTGTTGTTACGTTAGATACCTTTGTCGTGTCGTGACTTGTAAATGTCGTAGTACGATTAATCGTTACGATTAAACAGAGATATCTGAAATGAAAGAACGTCACAACACAATAGAACGTAGCCTAAGAAATATACATACCTTCAAATTGCAATTTAAACCACGGAAACTAGAACACAACAACACAACTTTATCACATAACATGATTAATCATCTATGATGAATATTTACAATAATAATCACGATACAGGGTGTTCGCCAATTATCAAGAAAAAAAAATTCAAATAGTTTGCAGTGAGACATGGCCATAAAATTATACTTTTGAAATGTTACGATAAGCACACTTAATATTGAAAACGGAAAGTTCCGGAATTCGATTAAACTATTAATTATAATCGGAAGCATGACAATTATAAATGCATTTATTAATGCTTCAGAAGAGAAATCATGCTAGATTAAAAACTATAGGTACAGTCAAGATTGCAAACCTAATTTAGCTAGATTTGATTCGCGAACACCCTGTATCTCCACTTAAGGCACAATACAAGCTTTCTTAAAGCCCGCCAACGAACAGAAGGACACGTATATACACATTTGGCCCCGAAAATAATTCCGTCACAAAAATCAAGAACCTCAACTTAAATACCTCGAAAGCTACGGCTAGGTCGCTTTAGATTAATTATAATTTATATTTGAATATTGATATATTAACATTAATATATTTCTATAGCCTCCAACAGTCTTTCCATGTATATTGCTTGACAACTATCACCTTCGATTGGATGTTATATTACGAGATATCTTTGCTAATTTATACATTATATTCCATATGGTTGCATTGACTTTTTTGTAATTTGTGACTTATGTCATGGAGATAGAGTTCAATATGCCATGCCTACGAGCGTTTCTGTATTTATTTTCTATACTGGGATTTAGGCCTAAGAGTCTAATAAAGACTGCTTTCGACTGAAGACATTTACAATAAATAATTTTATAATTCAAATAGTAAATATGTATTCTGTTTTATCTTAACACCTTCTTTAAAAATACTTCGAAATTAGAGATCAATTAATTCTATAATGTATATATTCTGGGGACGAATTTTGGCAACTAGGGTCTAGTATAACTCGATCTGTATTTAAAATAATCTATAATATATTACAATTATTGTTTTAATTCAACATCCAAAGCAATTCACGAGACCTATATCAGACTGTTCAAGTCTATTAAATAATATCTAATGATATATTCGCTACGTCTTTATTTAATTACATATAATATCTGAAATAATCCAACAACCACAACGCTATCTGACTACATGCGTTATAAAAACAGCGCATTACTCACAAACAGTTCAACAATAGCACAATTTGAAAATATAAATCCAGTATTTCTAAAACGTATTTTTATTACAGTTTCTGTTATTTCTTAAATAAGCCATTTTAAGGCCGGCCGCACTTTGGACACGTTTTCGTACCAATTTTACTCGTGCGGACACGTAAGAACAGGTACGAACGAACCCAATATTTCAACTACTATGGGAGCGCACACACTGGGTGCGAGTTAGTCGTACGTATACGTACGTGTAGTTCAGACATCCGAAAACAATCCGAACTTAAAATTATTATTAAAAATGTATACAGGGTGCGCACTTAATTCGTACGACCACGATCGTACGTTACCGCACGATGAAAATTCGTGTCCAAAGTGCGACCGGCCAGGCGTTCATTCGCAGATTTTCAGTAATGGATGTAGCATTAAAATTAAAACTTGCGGATCGAAAAGAACTCGAGAGTCTCTCGCCTATTTGAAAAGCGAATTAAACGACTGAAATGTGCTTTTAAACGAATTATATTTAAAGTTCAGTCATATCATTTCTTCTTCCCCTTGCCGGGGTCCTCTCCAAAGATATCTTTGAAGTCGTTAAGTAGTATTTCGACGACGTTGTTTTGTTGTATGCAGTCGATGGCGATGTTGTGCGCCTGCTCGTCGGGCGCCCACAACAACGTGGGCCCGAACACTATCGCCAAGTTGGCTGTGTGCATTCTGTTACGTTCACTGTACTCTGTTACCCTGTAGATCACATTTTGCTCGGTAAATAAAAAAAAACAAAAAAATGCTAATTCCTAATATCGCTGTAGGTACCTACTACATTTGGATAATCTATACTAATATATAAAGCTGAAGAGTTTGTTTGTTTGTTTGAACGCGCTAATCTCAGGAACTACTGGACCGTTTAAAAAAATTCCTTAGTATAAGGTAGTCCATTTATCGAGGAAACCTATAGGCTATATAATATCACACTATGATGAATAGGAGAGGAGCAGCAAAATAAAATATTCCAGAAACGGGATAATTACGCGGGCAGAGCCGCCGGCGACTTCTAGTTCTTAATAACTGTAAATAATAAGTCAATAACGTACCTTAGTAAATGTTCTAGTAGGAACTTGAGGGTGTCTCTGTTGCAAGGAGGGAGGGTCTGGACAATGTCCCGGAACTCCTTGATCCTCGCTTCTCGTGGTTTTATTGCTGTGAAACAATAAAAGATTTTTCTAAGAAAAATACCTTTAAAATTACTACCTTTTTGCTTACATTAAAAAAACTAAAAGATTCTGAGCAAGAAAACTCTCCAATAAGTTATAATAATGTACAAAGTATAAGATTTAAACAGCACAAAAAGGAATTGTCAACTGTAATATAATCCAGGTGATTAAAAATGTCATCGGAAGTGAAATCCACTAATTAGGTAGTAGGTACTTTAAGAGACATTATACAAGGTGTTAAAGAAACGCTTTCAAAAATGAAGATAGATGATACGATACCTTCGATAACAAGCGTAAAAAAAATTCGATGGATTAAAATGTATAACTCTTTTTAATATTTTTTACATTTTCTTTTATTAAAGTTGTGTATATGGAATTATCAAATTATTTGTATGCCTCGTCTTTTTCGTCGTGATTTAAAAGGTAAACAATCTTGGCTCTACTTTTATTTATTTCATTAATTTTAAAAAATACTTAGAAGTATACAGAAATTTATTTTAACATTAAATTATTGTTAATTTTTTATTTGTGTCTATCTTATTTTTAAAACGATAATTACAATAAAAAAGACACTGTAAGATTGTTTACTTTTTAAATCAGTTAGCGTTTCTCTGACATGGTGTACAGAGAGCCTTAAACCAAACTAGAAAAAGGACAAAGTCTACTCACAGCAGGCAGCGAGCACCCTGTCGAACATGTTGCAGGGGATGAGCGGCTGCTTCAGCTCGCGGAAGAACAGCTTCAGAGACCCCGTCAGCACGTGGATGTCCGGGCTGTTCTCGATCACCGACAGGTTGTGCTGATCGATCTGTGGGCAAACGTGACCACGTTACACTATTGACCTATTATTTAATACTATACGATTAAAAAAATTTGGATTTATCCCAAGAGAACCTATCATCGGGATAAAAACTGTCCTATGTCCTATTCCTGGATGCAAACTATCTGTGTGCCGGTTTAGGTTAATCCGTTCAACTGTTAGAGCGTGAAGGACTTACAAACTTACAAATATCCAAACATATTTACAAACTTTCACATTGATGATATTTTGTAACTGTAGAGTTGATGACGCTGTTGAGTGAGCTATTGAGTATTGACTTTCTTTTTTAATATATATATTAAGCAATAGTCAAACTAGTATAATAATTAACAGAAAAACAAACACCCCACTGCTCATAATTGGAAACAAACCCAATGACAGCCCATAATATCGAAATACCTTGAGCCATTTAGGCTCTAAAACATGACAAAAAAATGTACGTGTACTGTGACTAAATAAATGTACTTTTAAACTGTAACTAGTTAAGTACTATAAGACAATAACTTAGCTGACCTCTAGACGTATCTTTTGCACTTGGCTGAGGTTGCCGCTGGCGCGGTACAAGCCGTCCGTGCACATGTTGTCTTCGCTGCTTTCTATCTCTTTCACACACGCCACCACGAACACCGGCACCCGCGGACTGTTGGCCGGGCACACCTCGTCCAGCTTCCGACCGAATACAGGCTCATCTAGAAATATTAACACGTTTATCTTATTATTCAATACTGACTTGATATTGAATTAATCTGCTCCGGCTTTTGAAAATCGAAATTCAAATATTTTGCTATATTTGAGATAACACTTCGTTTTGCAGTTGATGACGCGTCAAGCATAAGCTCCCAAGATCTAATCTAGAAGACATATAATTTGCTGAGGAAAACGAATGTTATTAGTAATGGTAGAGTTTTAGATAATGTAATAAATAAATCAGAATTTTGGTTAAAATTTGAAAAACATTTTTTGAAAAAACCAAATTAGTTATCAATTATGTAGGTACATATAAATTATAAAACAAAAAGAATTTGTATTTTTTTTACTTACGTCTTAATTTTTTAGGTAATGCCAATTAAGTATACATAATACCGTAAATAAATACAATAGCATCATTCCAAACCGTCAACCAATAAGCCAATCATTGTACACTTTTTACAACCTTACACCTATGTAAATAAAGTTGAAAATCATCATCAACAAAATATTACTATCCAATATTGTCCGGTACGCATTTCTTTCCAATAAGAGGTACAATTGTTATAGTTCACATATCAATTATTATAAATTACATCCACCGAAATAAACTACTTATTAAATTAGTTCAATAAATAATAAGAGAGCCAATTGTGTCGTTTCATGCGAAAAAATATTTTCGGAAAAAACATATGAGTTTGACAAATTTTTAAATTTGACTTGAAAATTGAAACAAAATATCTCCTCATTTCTACGACCCATCACGTTTCTGAATTTGGTTTACGTAAATACATAGTTTTATAAAACACATACTTAAATTATAAAACTGTGAGTGGTGCAATCAGTATTTTGAAGAAATTCAGTATAAAACATATTTAGTAACCAGCTACTTTAGAGTGCATTAATTAATTTAAAAATCTACTAAAACCAAAAACTATTAACATGCCAGTTCTACTATGAAAGTAAAATTTGCAGCCAACCACCATTTTCAATTCAAGGATTAAACCAGGTCCGTTTTGAAATAAAACACCAAAAAAAGTAACTACTAAATCTATTCAATAAAAATCCACAAAACATAATTTTATACAATAAAAAATTTTGTTATACACTTACCTTTTAAATTTTAAGTTTTAGTCCAATAATTGGTATGTTAGAGAATAAAAATTCTTCCGAGTCAATTTCGAAATTTCAAAAATTATTTTACACACCACCAATTAATTAATGATAAAAAATTAATGGCCATATCCTATCCTTAAACTAAAATTTTGTATTCTAGAACCAAAGATACTTGAGATTTTTACTTTGAAAATTCATTTGAGATTTGTCCTCATTACAGTATGTTTCTTTGGTTACAAATTAATCTATAAAACCAAGCACCGTTACAGCAAGAACCACACAGGTTATAGCTACATAGCGAAAAAAAAACTACAATAAACTAAAACTATGCTGCGTCAATCAAACTACCTCTAGTGCATCTAATTCCACTAAAGCTCCTCACACCATAAATTTAGCTTATCGAACCTTTATAGATTCCTTTCTTCACCAGAACCTCCATAGCAGGTCGCTTGGCGAAGAACTTCCTTAATCTACTCTTGACATGTGACTTCTGGATCGGTGCCTCGGGATCGCTGAGGTCTTCGTTGCTACTCCCACCAGCTGAAAGAGCCAACATTACGACAATACAGTGTGTTGAAGAGAAAGAATGAGAGTGAATGTTAATCAGCAAAAGATTGGAGGTTGAAGCTAAGAAAGACAAAAGGGTAAGAAAAGATTAGTTGAGATAAAACCACCAACATAAAACACGTAATACACAGATAAAATAAACTTACATCTATTAAAACCTTTGCAATAATAACATGAGAATTAAGTAAAAGATTAAGTTAAAAAGATAAACTCTCTTTTTAACGATAAAAGATAAATTGTAGAAGATACCTTTACGAATACCAGAAGTGTTGTAACGACAATTACGAAATTAGAACGGTAAATAAGACGTAAAAATAGGTCATTTGTTCCTTTGTCCAAATTAATCGAAACCAAATTAACCCTTATTACATAATTTTGAAATTTACCTTATGTTATTGCGTAGTTCTTCCTATCTCATATGGATAATTCTATGTTAAGGACATATTTCAAGGATTCCATCCAAATCAGCCGGAACTTCCTAGGGATAATTTTCATCACTAGATGGATTATGAAATAATTTTAATCGGTGATATTCTATAACATGTCTTTTGATATACATCATAGAACTCTTTTTTCCATGATTAGAAGAGTTTATTAATGATTTCTATAATTTTGTATTTTAAACGCTTATAAACATTGTATTACACAATCACATGAACAATACTTCTCTCTCCTGTATAATAACTTCACAACCTTATTAAAAGATACTCTTCTATAATACTATTGTAGTTCTGTAGGAATATAATTATGATGACAATCTAGGTAGGCATATCAGGTATAAAAACTTTTAAATATGTAATAATATTTTCGCTCCGATTGCGCAAACCACTTAGTTTCTATGTGTCGTGCAGCTGCTGCAAACTTAAGAATTTTAGTATTACGATTATAGTACCTAATCGTCAAATTATTCTGCTGAAATACAATTATTAAGAGTTTAAGACTCAATTGAAGCATTTGTTAATTTAATTACACTTGGGATCCATGTCAAAATTATAACCAGCCAAAGTCGTTTAAAAAGAAAAAAATAGCATTAAAATAAAAAAAAACTGAGTATAAATTGAATAATACGATTAAATAATTAAAAAATATTTATACAAATACGCCTTAGGTATATTCCGATACCGGGAATCGAACCCGAGCCTCCTGGGTGAGAGCCAGGTATCCTAGCCACTAGACCATATCGGATTGTGAGAAATGTTCTTAATTTACGTACTAATTATAAATATTGATTCAAGCTTTGAAATATTTTTCATTGAAATTAAATAAAAACAAATCCTAGATTTAAAGCTATATTGCTGGTTTTTAAATAAGACTCAAATCGATAAATTTAAACCAGTCTTAAGAACAAATATGATTTTTATTAGACTTCTCGAGGAGGTGAATGTTCTTCGTGCGTATGTATGTATGTATGTATGTATGTACATTTTTTGGCGCGCCCTAAAGACAAAACTTCATTTATTAATGAGGTAATATTTTACTACTAATTTGGCGGCGTGATAAAAATATTTTCGCAAATATAAGATAACATCTTTCTGGTAGTAAGTCTAAGTTAAGTATAAGATGAATGAACGAAAATAGAGAAATCTAAGGGTTCCGAATTCACGGAACTCTGAATGGTAGGTAATATATAATTGTAAGGTCGTTCAGACAGTAGATTACACTATCAATACCCTGACGATAAGGATTTATCAAGATCGTGAATGGTATCGCAGCTATAGCGAGAGAGCGTGTATGTTTTTTAGTAAGGAAATAAGAAGTGGCTTCATTTAAACAGGTGGTGGTGTTGAATCTTGGGATTCTGTAATCAACGTCAAACAGTGAAGTCACTGCACTGATAAACTTTGAGTCATAGACAATGATACATATTTTATACCATAAATGTTACGTTTTTAGTGAACAACCGAAAAAAATGTTCTGCGCTACATTTTATGCGTTCTTATCGTCTGTATGGGATTTTTTTCCATCATATTTATACTTTTAAAAGTTTATAGGATCAACAGTTATAATAATGAAAATTAAAATAAAGAAGCGGACAATTTCTTTGCGTTATAACCAAAGAATTGAAAAATTTCTTATTAAAATTCCTATTAATACATGTAGCGTCATCTAGCGGTAGGTACTTCCAGCACTATTGTGTACAAAAATATTTTTAAATGTAATTTATTAAGGCTTTTGGTTGAACGGTTTGTAATACAGAATAATAATAACATTCATTTTCAGAGACACGTCATTTAATTTTTTTTATTTAATTACGTTTGTGATGATGAAAAAAATGTTTTATTTTCGAATGTGGGCTTTTCTCGGATGGGCTCTTTTTCGGCTTATCCATTGTGACTCCCTTTAAGTTCCAATGTTCATCGATCACTTGCACTATTTGATATTCCATAATTAAGATAGCACTTTAATTTCAACGTTAGTTTCAAGATAATAGTCACTGAACATAATCTGTTTTGTTATCGTCATATTTACGGTAACATCATACACAAAATATTCAAATTTCGAATTAAAGCCACTTTACATTTTATGCGCGTTACAGTTTTGTTATTTTTGGGTAATTTAATAAACTTTTTGGAATATAAACTGTAAAAATGTCGTCATTTCTATTGTTATTACGGACTGAAAAGCAGCGGATTCGCGTCGGAACTAAAAGCTAATCATATCTTGCGCGTTTATCTGATAGGTGGCCACAAGGCGGCTTATCGTGATAATTGACGTATGCTGCCTTATCGATCGTTTATTGAAACGTTAATAAATTGAAAACACTGAGAACTATATAACAACAATTATTAACAACTATCCAGATGTATGTAATACTATAAGTACATAAGTCTTTACTAAACAAACGAAGTGTTTTGCGATACATTAGGTACACGCACTAAACGTCGTTACAATAATAATTTAATTTGCCGTCTCTTTCTGATACTATGACTACTTACATGAACGTAACCTACGAAATCCATCGCATCCACAAGTCATCATAGAGAAATACCATAATTGGGAATCTATGGCCATAAAATAATTTAAATTTTGATTAAATTAATATTCACCGAGTTTAACACTTAACACTGACTTGGCTCAAAAATAAAAATAAAAACTTAGAAATCCAATATTTTTTCCCGCGCTTTGAGACACACCACAGATTATAGAACAAAAAATGTACACTTAAGCTAAGTTTTTTTTTTTTTATTTTGAAAATAGAATCGCGATCTCACAAAAATAAATTAATGGATTTCTCTTTAATAGACAACTAGGTAACTGAATGATTTAAATACGACTAAAGAGGAAAACGAAATAACAAAAGGTTGGTGTAGCGGGAAGCATGTTAGTCATACGATGATCATACTGCGAGAGACTAGGGAAACAACTTGCGTCATACTAACTATACTAAAGGAAATCAGAACACTATAATATTAAATTTAATTAATTTTGTTTGTGTACTTATAAGGTAAGGTGTAATTTAACTATTATTATTAAAATATGCCGTTTAAGACTGGTCTTCTTCGTTAAAACGCGTAGTATCTTTCTCAACAGTGCATAAATAAATCTTCGTCAAAAATTAAAGTAAAAAATGTGCTGCACAAAAAACACGCCCCTTCACATTCTCATCGGCCTAAGTGACAAATAATATAAAGTAGTTATTAATAAAAAAATTGGACCAATAAATATATTCTATGTTGGTTAGTATTGAAGACATAAATAACATCAAATGGACTTTGTATTGCAGTAAATTTAAAATCAAATATTAAAACAAAAAAATACCTACCGTTTTGCCTTTCTGAACTACGTCCCAACTAAAACTTGCTGTTGCTCATATTGTAGACTTTTCTCCCTTTCACAACCAGCTATTAATGATAACCTAAACTTATCATTGCGCAGAAACTTAAGCTAGGCGACCGAAAATCCTTTTGATGTAATCTACAGAAGACAGAACCTATCTTCCCCTATTCCTTATAAAAATCTCTTCTAAAATATACCTTCAAACTCTAAACCCTTCAGCCTCTCAGCAGCCAGACCTGTAAAAGTTGTAAGATCATGATGTATAACAAACCTTTAGTTTTATTCCTGTCAGCGTGCCGGGAAGCCGGCGGCGTGCGGCCCAGGCTGTCCAGGTCGGTGTTGCTGCTCTGGTACTGCGGCGCGGTGTACTCGTCCACTATCGGAGGACCCTGGAGATGGAGAAAGTATGTGGAGATGGAGAAGAGATACTCTCACTCAGAGAAGATAGTATTGATTCTGCGTTATATTCCATTAATTTGAAAAGAGTCGGATAGTATTGACTCTGCGTCTTTTATATACCATTACTTTAAAAAGATTCGCTCAAAACAGTTTATCAGCAGTTAAGGAAAATTTTTACTGGAAAAATTTATTGATCAAGATAGATCAAAATTTACTCTATTAGAAACAGTTTCATTGAATAAAAGTAAGAAACTGCTTCTGATGATACCAAAGGTCGTACAGATTTCTTATGTCCTATTATATATTCTTACCAATTTATAAATGACATTGAGTATGCATTTCAATAACTGCTTAGCGCCTTCTTCGGAGTCTACTTGAAGGAGGTACTGGTCACATCTCACTGTCAGCACCACGGACCGAGTGTACCTGCCAACAAAAATAAATAACTGCAACACACGCACATACAAACAAATTTTGATAAATTTAGAATCAGGGAGAAGCATAACGAAGATTAAGATAGAAATTCACGAAATAAAAAAAAATCTAAAATACAGCTGCTGACAATATAAACATGACTGGGATAAGGATTATTAAATACAAAATATATTGAAAAAGCCCACAAAAAATCAGATTAACCTAACTGTACCAAAGGATGTCTATTTAAAACATTGTGCTCTGCTCAGAACTATACAGAATCTTTTTTATTTTTTTCCACGTCTCATCCATCCGGCGACGGGAAGCCGGACGTACGGAGGTATGTAGGACTCGAACCCACTAAAACCACACGGTGTCGACGCCTACCACTTTGGAGCCGGGACTGTGTGTTACTCTCGCTCCACTGCCCTGGCGTTAACTATAGCTGGGCCGTTACAAACGTGCAGACTACGTCATCAATCATTTTATCATATCTCTCGTTCACACTTATAGGTATATCGGAATTCTCGCTGGAATGTGGGATTGAGAGTTCCGATATACCTATCTATAGGTGCGAACGAGAGATATGATAAAATGATTGATGATGGCCCAGCTATAGTTCCTAACCTAAGTCCTAAGGCTTACCTTCTGGTATGCATCTGTATGCACTGCACGATGTTCGCATACCGCAGTGGTAGCACCAGTTCTGCACGCGGCGCTGTCGGGCTCGGAGGAGTGCCGGGCGGCTTCGGCACCTTCTGAAGACAAGGGTATCATAAACGATACTGATAACAACTGCTCCACAATAAGAAGTAAGCATTAGGTTGGCAATTAAGTAATTTCCGATTCTGCATACTAAATATTCACTGGCACCAAATTTTAAGGGATTACTATATGTAATTGGAGAGCATCGGAGACTATGTAGAAATGCGACATTAAAAATTACTTAGAGTATATCTTAGTAGCAGTTGAGAGCCTAAACTTAAGGCAGTATTTTGAACCAAGTAGAATTCAACTTACAGTAGCCTGATAGGTCCTCTGGTCCTTATAGAAGTAGAGGGCAGTAGATGTGAGGATCATGTAGCACTCGGTCCAGTTCTTTTTGCATTTCTTCCCGTTTTCAGAGAACTTCGTGCGTTTCAGCGTGGTTTCCAAAATGACTGATGACTGAAATGAGAAAATTTTATTGTAAGTTTTTGCCGGTATAAGCGGAAAAATGTTTCAGAATAATATAGCATCCAAGATCCTATTCAAGTCAATTTGTCAGAAGCACTATATAAAAGTAAAATTAAGATTTTATTGGTTCTTCTGTTCACATAAGAAGAGTTTTGAAAC
>LGAG01000827.1:168965-191929 GCA_001278395.1 Lerema accius | reverse complement strand
AAAAAAACTGTAAACACTATTACAAAACACGGAATTACTGGGCAGTAAATTGGCCATTTTGCCACACGTTATGTTCATTACTTTTTGCTTTTTTTACTGCATTGCTTACTTAAGTTAAGCCACTCAACCGTTTTCTATTTAATCTACATTACAAATTAGTACTCTGTGGCCTCATACGCTGTCTTTGAAATGATTTATAATGACAGTTACTATTGTTTTTTATTATACTGTGCTTTGTTTGTATTTGTATTCCAGTGAGTGTATTTTTTATCTGTGTTTTTTGGACAATAAATTAAACAAAGCTCCTTGCCGACGAGATAAGATTTTCTTTGATTTATTATTATAGATGGGGTCAAGAGGATGATCTGTATTTATGACTATTTTATTGTTATAATTGGTAATTAATTTATTAGTTTAAATGACTCTATCTGTCCTTTCTATCATTACAAGAGGCGCTGCTCTCTATGTTCGAAGCAGTACTTATGAAAGTTTTTGAACACTTACACATTTATAGCCTCACACTACGTCTAGAAGTTATTTACATAGACAAATAATTATTGTTTCCTAAACTAGCTACAATTAGCTAATTAGCTAAAAAGGGGCAAAAGTTGTAATAGTAATTCTATTCTAAAAGTTAGTACCTAAATTCGCAACAGAAATGCATTCAGGCCCCGCATTCCCTGCGTATAGTTTAATTAACTATTGTGTATTAACTATTAACCTAAACTACATATTCATAAAGACAATGATAACCTTAAACAGATACTAAACCAAACACCCACAGATAAAAAACCAAACAGCCATTATCATTTCTTGTCAAACCCGCCCTAATTACATGTCGAAATAAACTAATTAACATATTCGTGACGATTACTGAACCGATTAGCTATTGCAGTGACTCGGTTGAGAAACGTGTTCAATTGCATTTTTGACCGAATGCATTAAAAGCGCAGGGCTTTTTATAAGAGACCGGTTACATTTTTTTCAGCCTCATTAATATCTAAAGGATCTAAATTTACGTTTGAACTAAATAATCCTTTGTTTGACTAAATCTGCATCGCTAGGAATCGAACCTAGAACTCAATGAACGATGGTCTGGTAATATTTGCGCCAATCGGATGTGCACAGACTAAAGGAAATCAGATTTTTTTAACAGAACCCTAAAAAGCAAGTAATAATAATTTCAATGATAAAAAAATAACCGTAGCATTTGCATACTACCTAGTATTTTCTTATCATTATTGGTACTGTGAGTAAAACAGTAAACATTACCAAGCACTCCACAGGTAGCAAGTAGTAATCTTGTATTAAAAGCCACGTGTACCTCAGTAAAATACTTCTAATAATAAGTCTTTGAACGTATTCTTAGTAAACCGACCCTTTTATTTGCATACCAGGAAACGGAGTCAATTTTCTACAAGGTAAACAAAAAACAGAAGTAAGTATAAGTATTTCGAAAGGTTCTTGAAGAGATACGAGTAATTGATATGAATTTTAAAATACTTATAATCTTTTAACACTATATTCTGCCAAATATATATAATATACCGAGGACTGGAGTAGACCATACATAACTTAAAACGAAAAATTTATACCTACAGGTTTCATCATAAGAAAAAGGTTTTTGAACTGGATCCGAAAAAGATTGTACCCCAATAGTAGCAGGACTGATAAATGAAAAGCTACCAAGGACATACTATCTAATTAAACTTATGTAACATTAAAAATACGATAGAAAAAATTTTACTTCCACAAGTATGGTTTCGTTTGGATTTGCGAGATAAAGACGAAGTTTTTGATAAAAGAAAACCCTAAAATGACGTACCATAAATATATAAAAAATGGTACAGTTGTAGTCAAATTGTAATATATTGCAGAACGTCTGCAGTGTTTTACAGTATAAAATGTTTATTTATTTGATGACCTTTTGTCTTATTTTACAGTGAAATAGACCGCATGGAGTGCTATGTATGGTATAATAGCGAGTAACGTCAAAGATGATTCTTGTGGTTTTATTAGTCACTATAATTCATAAACGACATCACATCCAATGTTTTGAACAAAGGTTTAATTAATGACACATCCCCTTAATGATAACTTTCGTCATAGTAGTATTATAAAAGTATTATAATAATTAGTAATTGTTATTGTCCGATTACAATGTTAGGTTCTTCAAACTGTAGTCAGATTGAAGTACCTAGTAATAGACAAAAAAAATACTATAAACCTGACTAGTAAATATTATATTAGGGAAAAAGTTAATAATTATAATAATGGGAAAAGATTATGCTTCCACTGTCGTATTCAGGTAAAAATTATCCGATTTTGAAAACATTTATAGAATGATAAAGATTTTTTTTTTATAATTTACCTACTACGCATAATAAGATTCTTGAGCACTTAATTTTGTTTTAACTGAATAGATATTATAAATAAACAGATCGGACGGATGTTAGTCAATCAATCAAATCGTAAAGGATGGACGAATTCGGATAAAAACGGGCCAAAAATAGAAAGTAGGTGCCTTTCTTATAACGGGCATACTTTATTGAGTAGAATCTAAAGAGGGAAATAAAAGCGATATCAGCGATTCTTATAAATTTAACTTTATTATAAATAGTGTATCTCAAAATTTTTAACTTGAATAGTGTGACATTTTGGGCTACAAGAAATTGTTTCGAATTCCATACTCATACCTGATGATTATTACATAATAATTAAAAAGAAATTAATAAGCACATAAGATAAATTTATTGTTTCTTATTTAGTGAGGTAGTAGTAGTGATACCTCACAGTGGAATTGACAATCTTAAAAATATAATGTACTTAATTATGTTTTCTTTGTCATGGGTCATATTTTGCCCCAAATACAAAACAATATATTGTACAAGAACTAAAGATTTGAATAGTATATTTTTTATCGCGTATAAATAAATCTTTTGTATCATATTATGCCAACCATATGGGGAACATGAAATAATTAGCAGTTGACAGAATTGCAGGACTTTGAAATTCATTTGTTATCTATTTTTATCTGCGACGAACTTTTCAGTCTCTGCGATTAATAAATTAAATTCACAGTGTTAATATAATTCTTAAATATATTTAAAGTTCATATTATATCACGGTAATAAAATTTATGTTGTTCAAATACGAACGCTGATTTTACTACCGCAATAGTAGTTTTTCTTTAATAGAGATTTCTATTGTGTTTTTGTACTGACTACTGACTCAACAAAAGCGAAGTATAGACGTTTTTAAACAAGTTAATGATGAAATAAAAAATAATGTAAGTTAAAAAATAATTGTATTTATAAAATGCTTCCGTAAGTAATTGTTTCATTGAACTCTTAAAGGGGTTGAATGATAATAATAAAAAATGTGTTAATTTTAGCGGGTTCCTAATTTGGATTTCCAATTGGAACCGATAGAGGTATTAGAATCGTTATGCTTGACGAAATCTCTCCCCAAAGTAAGATTAGATGAGATTTGGCTTAATACCATCCGCCCGAATGTCTCTCACAATTAATAATACTGAAACTTAAAGAAGTAATAAAAGACAGAACTAAAATTCAAGACTACATAAAAATAAAACAGATAAGGTAAGGTGGGGTAAGACTAACACACGGGGCAAGACTAACACTGTCTATTATCTCGATACGTATAGCTGAAATACGAAATTCTTCCAGTCTGTAAGATAGAACAAACGTAAATGTTCTCGGCTAAAACATACACATATCGTTTCTTCAAGTGCATATCGAGATAATAGACAGTGTTAGTCTTGCCCTGTGTGTTAGTCTTACCCCACCTTACCTTATAACTAAAAATATAGGAAAAATAACAGTCCTCTCTCTATTTCGTGACTCTACCGTACCATATTGGGTTGTGGGGTTTCCAATCAAAGACCTATTAACTGTATAAGTATGAAGTAATGAAGTAGGTAAGTATCTAGACGGCATTGTCCCGACTTATTATTAAATCTCACACGCAAATTTACATCATCACTTAATCGTTCTATCGCTTCTATCGTACCAAGAAAGGCGGCCATTTGCAACGCTGCAAATTAATATTCAATACAATTAAAGTACTACGACTTCGTCAGGGTACTTGTTTTACTACAAGCTATAATAAGTAGGCGAGAATTTATAGCTTCACTATAAGTTAAGTGGGATACATGCTTGTTGAAAACCTGAGAGTAGATAAATATTAAATTGTGATAGCGCTATTTTCTTGTCTGAGGTCACCAATTTAGGTTTATGACAACCCTAACTGAACTAACTAAAGACAAAATAAATTCGATATCGGCGATGAAAAGAAAAGAAAAAAAGAAAGAATATCCGTTACGATCTCAATCACGCGAGCATAAGTAAATCAAAAGTAAAATTAAAATGCAAAAATTAAAAAAAAAAATCTCAAATGGTTACTAAGCGATTTTTGGTAATTTCATTTGAAATTTACATTTTATTTATTTTAAAAGATATCTATAGCCTATCTTTTACGCTTTCAAGGTGAGTTAAGAAGTCTTAAGCCAAGATTAAAGTCGTAGTTAAATCTATAAGCAATAGTCGTTAGTTACATAAACTACAAGCGCATATATGGTATAGGCACTTTTATGCGTAATCATGTATTTTAATGTATCCTTTCTTTTATAACCTGGTGTGCCCGGATACGGATATGTAGTAAGCGCATGATCACCGACGCAGTTAACTTTTTTTTAATGTCGTTATAAAAAAAAGAAATAAGTTTTTTTATAGACGTCAAACGAATACTGGTCACTTGATTCTCTGTGGATTAAGTATGTTCCTCGAATTTGTGATTGTTACCTATTTAGTTCAAATATATTGGTTCAAATTAAAAGATTAAAACAATGGGTACCTACGTATTATGAAACAAGTTGTAAATAACATACACCACTACATTCACATACATACATAAATTTACGAAATTTTGAATATTTATTTGGAAGCCCTTCTAGATAATATTGATTGAAAATTTCGCGATTACAATAATATTACATTTATTATGTAATGTAGAATTGGTAATCTCATTTTTTAAGTCGGTAAAATAAAACTTAGCTCTTATCTTATTGTCCAAAGCTACGTCATTGTATTCTGAAATTTATTTTAACTATAAAAGGTGTCATGCCATTGTTGAAAATGGCCAAAATGATGAGGGTGACTGTTACAATACTAGTCACCTCCAAAAGTGTCAAATATTTCATACTAACAGTGACGTCGGATATTTAGGTACGGTACCTTATACTCAAGTAAATTCATGTCGCAAAAACTGTTAGGAGTTAAAGTAGTAAGTAGATGTTAAAGTAAAACTGTAAGGTACATTAGGTAAATAATAATAATAAATAATTGGTAGGCAGTAAAATAAAATTGCTACCTCTGACAGGAATCTCATAGCTAAGCTTAACATTTTATGGCATAGCGAAATTGCCAATAAAGATTATTATTACGAATTCTGAAAGGTGGAAACTGGGGAGATTTAGAAAATAAAATTTACCGTACTATACTGGTATTTACCTGAGATATCCATTGTCCAAACAATAACTTAATCCGTCCTACCATAAAAATAGTAATGTTGATTTCAACGATGCCATATTGAGAGATAAGACGTTTCATAATTACCTTTAATAACACGTTCTGATAAAGAAAACTAATTATGAAATCTATGTTTGTTATTACAGTCAATATTATGTAAAGTCTCATTAAACAGTTAATCTTGATCATTGTTTAACCTGATTGTGTTTACACTATCTACTTCAACATGTGTTTAAATAAATAAATAGGATATATTCAGATTTCAAATAGATGAAGGAAACGTCAATTTTCATATCTTTCATAGCCCACAGATTATAATTTAAAAATATCGTAAATACTTTATAAGAGCAATTTGTAACACCGCATAGCATCGAAAATAAGCGATTTGACAAATCATTTTTCAAAGATTGGATTAGATTAATGTCGTGAATGTTTCTAATATAAAAAAGGCGGGAAACTTACCTCATCTTCCTCGTCATCGTTGTAAAACGGGTCCAAGAGCTGATTCTTCCAAAAAATGACATCCTTGGTAATAGCATACGCGTCGTGGTCTCTGAGATTCGCGTAGAACGGGCTCTCGCGACCGACACCTTCGGAACTGGCACTTATGGAACAACTCTCAACTTCCACACTACCTCCACAGGAGCATCCTTCATCTGTAAAACTGCACCCGTACTCGATTTCCTCGTATATGTTCTCGTCAGCGGTCAGAGCGTCTCGGACGGGCTCGTAGCCGTCATCGAGCGGCTTGTCCGGCGTCATGGCGGCGACTGGCGCACACCTGTCTCCCACCTCTTCGAGCGCGTAAACAGAAAACTTCGGCGGCGAAAAGTCAGTAGCCGTGTCGAAGGACAACCGCGAAACCGCCCTCTGCTGCGCCTGCTGTATCACCTTCCTGAGAATCTCGTCGGAGTTGTGAAATCCGCTCGAATGGGACCACACCGCTGCGTACGTTTTCGCCACATCTCCCTGATTACACTCCTTGTAACTCCAACAGGTGCTCTCTGAGTCGCTGTCGGATTCCAAGCGGTTGTAAGCGCCTACCGAATTAAATTCTACGTTATCATAAGCAGATGAGGAACTGGAATCCGTTTTTAATCTCGTCCTCGGCGGCACAGGTGGAATATCACTAATACTAATTGACACTTTTTCAGTCCTACTGGGTGTGCTTGTTACGAAAGAAACGTCTGATAAAGTCGATTCACCGTCACTGCACTCGTATGCACCGTTTATAATACAATCATTTGGCACTGGTATTTGTTTTGGTGTTGCGTTTTCCTCTAATGAGTCCATCTCGGTCTGTGTACCGATTTCGACGGAACGTTTCGCGTTCATGTTTTCCAAACATTCATCGAAGAGGTTCAGTATGCTGAGAGACACTTCTTTCTCCGTTGGGACGAGGTTCCGCTGATATTCATCGAGCTTGAAGATCTCCGTTCCGAGTTGCGAAAGTATTTCATCGAAGGCGCCGTCGGAAGCTTCGGATTGTTGCGAATTGACGGACGGAGGTCGTACGACGATCAAAGGATCGTATTCTTCTATAGAATCGCGTATTGCATTTAACCACGCGACTACGGGCTCCGCAGAGCGATCCGCGAGTAGTGTCGCCACTACGGCGTTCGGAATCCAACTTGTGACCTCACACATACTACCGCTCGCTTCAAAACACGATAACCGGTGTATGATTCAGCACGCGGGATTCCGCGAAGGGACGGTTTAGCCTCAATGCACCACACTTTTCTAGCCTATTACAATATATTATGAAGTGCAGAACACGCCGTTTCGTCGGCGATATCGGCGACATTTGCACTCGGCCGCGATTACTTATCGTGACATTTTATTCCTAATATAAACGCGATGTTACGAAAACATCCCGCACGGAGACCTGGCTGACCTTTCTGATATCGGTCGATATTTTTGCTTGTTTTATTTTTATTAAATTTGTTATCAGTCACTATGTTGCCAACGCGATTATTAAATAAAATAAAAAATTATAAAATCGGAATTTATCAACGCGTGAGAAAAAAAAACAAATGTCAAACTCTTTGCCGCGCTGTCAACGTTGGCGCGCTTTTCTTAATTTAAAAACGGAGCGGAAGCGTCCGTTCGCGCCGCGTCCACCGCGATAGTGGTGTGCCATCGAGCAATTAATTCGATGCTCAGCCCGCTCTGAGCGGAGTCTGTGACCGATATTCTACGTTATTTCTGTGGCAGAGCGAGCATGGCGTAACCGCACTAAAAACTAAAAGCAAATGCAATGTGCATTAGATAAATGAGGCAGATCGGGCGCCGAGGCAAGCCTACATAATGTCTATTAGGTACGCAGTACGCGAGTTATTAACTCCCGGCCCGCATAATATCTTTCAGATAATAAACTTTGCAATTACCTTATTCGTCACGCTTATTGTGTACAGTCATTTTAAATTTAACTCTTCCGTTAATTTCGTTATAGGTACTCACGGACGTAGGAGATTAATTACGCATTACCCATATATGCTGCAATATAACTAATAATTACTGTTTCCGATTATAGCAACAAAAAGCAAACTAGGATTGGGATTTTCCAAACACTATATTTTATTACATTTTTTAGATTTTTCCTTTATGTCCCCCCGCATTCACTTAATTATTTTAACCAAGATTTAAAGAGATTAAGTACTTACTTAATCTGTTTAACTACGTGTCATATTACTAAAATTGTTTCCCAGAACTTAATTAGGATACACGTTTGTTTATCTGCGTTGACATAAAATAACGCTCGTACGCTGATTCGTAATGTCAATAAGTTGGAGGAAAACAATACAAATTAACTATAGGTATATTACAATGTACTCTATAATTAGAGCCATTGTATTAATTCTAAATTATAAGTAGATCATAAGTACTCTTAAGACATTGGTTGAGAGTGAATTGTATTTTTGTAGTTGGACTGTTTTGTTAGATCTAGCTGTAGTAAGAAAAAACCGTGTCATTATTACCTCACCATTTTTTTTGCGAATATAATATATAGTAGGATGGGTCCCGCTATAATAAGTGTACAATTATGTATATTATTTATTGTACACGTATATCTACGTGCCTACATGGCAATATGAGCACGTGTTTCAAGTCAAATTGGAATATCGTCAGGATAAGCGAAATGTACGACAACAATAATTGTAGTCGCAAGGCCGACATGTTTTTACTTTGGAGAAGGGTTTGAACCTAGAAAAGGGTTTAAATGAGATCTCTTAAGTGCCTGCAGTATTCTTAAAAATGTAACTAAAAATTCCGCAAACTAATGGGTACCCAACTTAAGTGTTTTATATCGATTTTTCCAGTTCTACCCAGTTTAGAAAATCATAAACGCGCCAAGTTGGCGATGACCCGATGCAGAATTAAAAACAAAATGCAATGATAATTTAAAAGTTAATCAACTATACACCAACCAGTAATAAAGTAATTTAAAAGAAGAATTAAGTACCGGTTTCCAGGTATTTCCGACGATGAACAAGACCGTCGAAGCTTACAATAACTACAAAGAAAACTTTAATGTGGTCCGGAGGTTGAGTTCCTCTGCTGCATAGGTTCTCAAACTTGTGTTAAATAATGTCATTTGAAGACATACTAAGTTAACAACTCGTTAAACACCCGTTGCGGAAGTAATACTTTAGTAATTATTAATCTATTCCCCCCTCAGCAAAAGTAACCAAATCTCTTACTTACTTTTACTTCAATATAATGAAACTAATTTCATTAAAAAAAATAAGATGAAGTAAGGAACAGGAACTGATAGCCCGACTATTTGCGTTAAGTTCCAAAGGTGGTCAGGCCCAGTCTATGGCCAGCCTAAGCGTTCAAAAGCAATCTACTTCAAAGTTACTAACCCCTCCATCAATCCGCACTGAAGCAGCGTGAAGTGTGAATTAGACCTTCTCAATTTTAAGAAACCCGTGCCCAATAGTGAGCAATTAATGGGTTGCTACCAAAAAGCCGCCGCTTTTCAATACGTAAAAAAATCGATAAAAAAATAATTAAATGACATGAGATAATTACCATGTACGAATCCCATGGACTAGGTATACTTATATAGAAGGCATGTACGACCCATAATACTTTAAACAACTTGTTCAATCAAGTGTTCACTGTAGGATAATAATACGAACGAAAAATTCGCAAGGAAGAAATTTGATAATGTTTGAGAAGCGTTGGTCTACTGAATGAACGCATGGGCTGACCACAAGGCGAATTCATTCATAGGAAATTTCGATCTTCGAGCGCTTTCTACCATTCCCTCCTTTATCCCAACGGCATACGGGCTGATATCCCGTACACCTTTCAGAGTTACGTTGTTATGGACTGGAGTCTTTGTCAATGGCTACTGTTACGTTTCGCATATGTGAACAGTTTGAAGGCGAAAATATTGTGCAGTTAATTAGGTAGCAGACGAGTTGTGTGTTTCCTACTAAATGATGGTAACTTCGATACAGTGGGGATTGTATTGTTTCGTTTGGACTTTCTATTGTAAGTGAGAACTAGTATTAATTAAGACTGTATCGATAATTACTTTCAGGTGGGTTTGTAAAGAAGTAAAAAAAACTACCTATAATTGAAAAATTTAACTTTTCGGTCGTCGAGAATTAAAATCATTTATTAGTTTCCATAAATATATTTAAATTCGTATTGAAGCTCTAGAAAGAAGAAGAAAGTGTGGTTTCAGGATATTTGATAGACTACTTTTTTCAACGTGGCAGACGATCTCTTCAAACCATTTCAAACTGTCCTTTAATCGTGTTAATTGCAACCGAAATTGGACCTTAATTCTTGTCCAATAAAATATTATTTACCACACTCACATGCAACCGCAAGTTTTGCTAACGCCGTTGACCCGGATAACCGGTTAATGGAGAAACCCTCAACAACCGTCCCTTCACATGTAGCTAGCGACCGAGGTTGAGATACTTACCTGGAAAAAAGGAAACAAAAATATAAATAACTAAAAATTATTAAGCAGTAAGTAACTACCTACAAGTTCTTGAAAATGACAGTGTCCAGAAGATAATTAAGAAGAGAACAATTATACAAATAAATATCATCTACCTACTTTGTCGTATAGGGGTGCCTGTTATTGACATGAAGCGCTTTTGCGATTTTCCGACACATTTTCTCTCCAAGTGAGATTTTAATATGGATATTTTTAATGTAGGTTTCTAATATAAAAATGTGCCAGTTTATTCTGAATTAAAAGCTTTACTTAATAATGCCGAATTTCATCAAATTTTGTTATTGTCCCCCTTCTCCCCTAAGTATGATTATAAATGACATTCAGCGCAAATCCTGCCCCACTATAAAACTTAACGAAATCTAAAGACGCCCCCAAACACCAAAAAACTTATCAAAAGTTTATGAAACATTCACGCGGTGAAGTTTTTAAACAACACTATTAGACGAACTTGAATCATTCGTCGCGTCGCAGTCAAAAACCAACATTAACGAATTGAGTTCCATTGGGTGCAATTAGTAATTGTAGCTGTAAATTGTCTGAATTGGACAGACGGGTGACGCGGCTGCCACAGCTGTCGGATGTCGCGATGTTCACTACACATATCCTAGTATTATTTGTTGAAGTTCTACAGTAACATTCTAAATACTCTATTCTATCGCAGTACCTATTTAAAAGCTAGGTTCAATAAATAATACAATTCATACAACCCTAATATCTTAGTATTATTTGTTGAAGCTCTAAAGTAACATCCTAAATATTCTATCGTAGTATTTAAAAGCTGTGCCTAAGTTAGCATTCGACCCAGTTTTATTAAATTGTAGTAATACTTGTAGGGGCCCTATATGGACTATCTGAATGGTTGAATATAACTAGTATTCTAATATTCTATTGTATCCTAGTATTATTTCTCGAAGCTCCAAGCTAGCAATCGAATTCTATTTATTCTGGGTGTTTGTCAAAGCTCCCAAGTTGAATTCTGCGTGCTTTATCCATCCTAGTATCATTATTAAATGTGCACTTTACCTATAACATCTACTTACGATTTATGTATTTAAATCGATAATTTTTGGCTTAGTCTCACCGTGATCATGATCCATGGAACTGGGTCAAAATATCTATGTAAAATTCAAATATTTATACATCGTTAGTTACCCATTATACCAAGTCAAATAAAAGATTACCCATAATATCCACCGTTAAGTTAAGTTTGAAATCTTAAAGTCATTTCGAATACAGGAGAAATAAGTCATATGAACGCCCTTCAGATAATTAGGGGAATTATTATTTCTGTCTGTCTGTCGGATGTTTTTATAAGTCGTGTTCTTTCGCATGCCCGCTGTTCAGTGGCTGCTATATTTAAATTCTGATATACAATTATAGTATAGTCGAAATTAGTACAACTGGCATTATGTCTGGGATGTAGTCTAATATTTTTTATATAATCTATTATTTTTTTATATAATCTACTTATGATTAATATTTCGGACATACAAAAAAATAGTTATGGTATGTTATGATGATATAAAGATAAATAATAATGTGTTACGCTTACTAAAATTACAAACATAACTAAGCAATTACTATGCTTAGAATTTCATATAAGCATTTATAAGTGTTACTGTGTAAATAAAAAAAAACAAATGATTTCGTTAGAAATGTAAATTTTATTCTTAAACAAAAATAAAATTTCGTTAAGTAAGAAAATATGTAAGTAATCTGTTAAGTTAACTGCAATTAACATGACAATGAATGTAAAAATAATTATTTAATTTATTAATTCTAAATGCAAAAAATAATACCTAGGCACAACACGTAGCTACTCGTAACTACTCGTACATACATTATTTTTTGCAACTAGCAACACTAGTGATTTGTAATCAATCATTTGTTTGTCCGTCCGTCCGTCAGAAACAGATCATGACGGCTACTGAGGCCTGTCCATTAATATTAATGCCGGGAATCGAACCGCTATCCCATCATCGAACAGTACTGTTTGTTTGGAACCACAGACTTAATAAATATTTACAACTGTACTAAAATTAAAATCTAATCTAAGTACTTCTTTCTTTCCTGTATGTTGTCACCTAAATAATATTATCTTAATCAGAAATTTTACCATCTCAGTTTCATATAAGTAAATACTTATTTTAGGCAATCGCTCGAGGCGCCACCTATTTGCTATGAATAGGCAAAGATAGTTTTCTTTAGCCTATTTGCAACATTGCACCATTTGGTTACGAATTTGAGGCCTAGCTTTGAATGCAGTACGCGCTACGAATTAGATAAGTTAAACATTTTAGAAAATAATCATAAAGATGCTTCGATGAAGTTACAGTCTGATCAATAAATAAACAATTCTATTCTGAAACATTTTACGTCGTAGGAATATGAAAATAGGGAATTGAAGTTAACTTTTACTCAATTGAATTTGGTAAACAAAAATTGCCCTTAATCAATGGAGTTTAAACTCCGCTAAATGCAGTGTTTTTTTTTCTTTTAAAGCACAGTCTATTCTTGATCTACTCTATAGTAGTACCAACCATAACATGTTAATAACCTGACCATAGAGAAACGTATTTTTGCATGATACTTCCATTGTGTTTTTATGAACGTGTACCGGAAGCATTTGTTAGCTTTTTGCTATGTATTAGTATCCGTAACAACCTGGCAACAGCAGTTAATAACTCAAAAATTAAAGCCTACTTTTAGCTAAAAATACTGTTTAAATATAATTTAAGGTACGTTTAACAAGAAATATGCGAGGAGTTTGAAGGGAGGGAAAAGATTGAAGGTACCGAAAAACTTACCAAATACTTTTTTTATTTTATGGAACTCCTTATGAAATGATTATAACCAACCCTATACTTATTAGATTTTTTTTTATAATTTTGGCGAAACCCACATGATGATGACTATTTTATGGAACCCCTAGGAAACTCAGTTTGGGAATCCCTTTTGCTTTTGATCTGTATGAGAAAGTCTTTATAAATTGATATTGTGATTTAGAAAAGGGTAATCTATCAACACGTGTCACTTCTTAATTGTTGATCAGTTAACGCAGGGTGCCGACTATGGGGTCCTTTACCTCGTAATAATACCCGTATATTTTGATTGTGAATTAGTGCAGTATACGACTCAATTTAAATGTGGTATTTACTAGGGTCCCGTGATAGATTCATTGATAGTAATTTTAGTAATCAGTGATGTTCAAAACAGAACTTAGGGATAACTTGAAACCTCTGTCTACATTTTGTACGTATTATGGGTTCTGAAACCCTTTTCAACCCTTTTTTTGTCAAGGATGCACTCGCATACTTAAAATTTTCATGTAGAAGTGCAGAAAATCTGTTACAACTTTAAATTAGCTGCTCTACGTTTATTTTTAAAACTAAAACAATCCCACACCTAATGAAGACTTTAATTTTATTTAAATTTCACATTAAAAATAGCATATCAAGAAGGTATCTACTACTTCCTTCAATGACGGATACCAAACACTGAACAAATAATACCATTAATTGTAGAAATACTAAATTCGAACATTTCAGATTTTTCAACAACAAACGCATCATAGTTAGTAATAATTACAATCTCTACTTAAACAGAACACGTAATATATCATACGTCTTATTTTATTTACCCTGGATGACGCATAGATTATAGAACATCGTTGTATCCTTGAGGAAGTGGTGAGCTGTGAGCTGTGGATGTTGGGTGGTCGACCGTTAAACACTTATTGATGGTTATTTTAAACAATATTTATAGTAAACATGGCGCTGTTGGTATTAGGTGGTAAGTGGATAATGTTTCGTGATAACTTCGTCGAATTGTTAGCCTTTAATTTTGTCAGTCGGGTTAATTTTTAATTGCGAAACATTTAACTACTTAATAAATTACTTATTAATCACTGTAACCGATAAACTGTTCTTTTTTCGCTTAGTAATACTGATCCATGTGTTTGAAACCCCTTGTGTATTCATAAACATGTTAGATTTTTTCAGTCATTTTCCAATTTTGATATGCAAAACTCAAAAGGCAAACCTTCCTTTAGGTACTAGATTTTATTATTCGATTCACATATTCAAAATTCCAAACACCAAACTTACCACTAGCGCCATCTATTATCACATTCCCAAACCGTTTGTTACTTTAGTATCAATAGCGCCGTAGTCGTTTTAAACGTAACTGTAGATGTCGCTACTAAGGTTCTCAAAACGCACAATAGATGGCGTTATGTTACTAATTTAACGAAACTATAACAAGTTTCTACTATGAGCTATTTTTTGTTTTTACTATTTGTATTGATACTGGAGTTCATCTAATTATTACATAAGGTTCATGGTAAGGATCTGAAATGATATATCGTTCAATCATAAATTATGTAATTAGTTTACCAGCTTTACCAACGACCTGCTTAAGCCTATTAGTGAATTACCTTCCCAACCTTCGAAAATAATTGAAGTTCTCAACTTATCTATTATCTAGTTGGTACTGACCTTGACAGCGAAAAAACATTCATACAACACAAGAAACAAAGTTACTAAAGTAAAAAACCATCAATTTACCAAAAGACGCCATAAAGTCTTTATCTAAAATAATAACAAAAACATTATTTAAAAAACAATGCGACGTCACAAAATGCGAAGTTTGACTATTCTTGAACAAGAGGCAGAATTTAAACTGCCTCTTTTCGCAAATCATGATAAACCAATTGAAATTAAACAATGTTGTCAAGTTGTTTTATCTTCGTCCTAACACGATCAAAACTTTAGCCATCAATTAAATTGGAAGCCTATTTCCCACGACGATAAATATCGTCATTGTTAACTTTCTTCGACCCAAATACGAACAAAGTATCGTTTTTAAACAAACACTTGAATGGTTCTGTAATGGCATCTGATCAATGGTCGACCGACTTTTTCTTAAATAGTTAGGTAGGCTGCAGGCATTATGTTTTTTGATCTTAGATAATCTGTGCATTCTAACGTCATTGTAAGGATGGATGTGTATATGACTTTAACACATTGAAAAATGGAGTACTTATAGCTGTGTCATGAACACAACTGAGTGTTGTACATAAATACGGTTATGTTACAGACTACCAAATTTTCTTAAATAAAATATTTTTATTTGTATTTACGCCGCAAAATAACCTGAAATTGGCGGCGCTTCCTCTCCACCGCGCGCAATTTTCCACTATTCTCGCATATAGTACCTAATTAATTCTTTGATCCTTCAGCTTTCCAGTGGTATAATTTAATATTGGAAGTAGACGATAGATTCGAAACTATAACGCCAAACTGCATCCCCCGAACTTGTTATGACTAGGTTTTTAGGATTGTCCCAGTATGGTAGCCCTCAAAATTACTGACTCGAACTGACCAGGAATTTTTCGATTCATAATGAATATAGCAAATATTTGGCAGCGGACCTCAATAAAGCAAGTCTACGAGATCCTATCCAATGATATCTATCAAGGTTAACTGTCGGATAACCGCATTAAGTAGGACGGGAAGAGATCAATAAAATCGAGACGCAGAATTAACATGTCTGGGATTATTGGGACTAAATGTGTGTAGGTAGCTTCCAAAACTTCCAATTTTATCAATATGTAGGCACATGATCATCTTCTTCGTCATGAAAACAATTGAAGCTTAGTGGATAAATGGTAACCGTTGAAAGTCATCTGTAAATTTGGATTTCAATACCAAACACCATTGCCGGATAAAAATTGAAGTGTAAACTCGCTTGTTACAATATTTTCAGCACTGTAACTGCAATATACGTAAATACACAATCAACAATATTGACTTAAATCTGGTCAAGGTTAGGGAAGCCATATTTTATGTGTTCCATTTTCAATTCAAAATGGACTTGCGATAAAGCCGCGAATCGAACGTTATCATGTTCTATTTATGAATTACATAGTTTTTTTTATCTGTATAAAAAAGTTAGGTACCGTACCTATATAGGAGGTAATTTTTTAAACCTACCTTTCCTATTACTTACTCGATTTTTTTTACCAGCTGATTTCTAAGGTAAACGAATGTTTTATAAAAAAAATATCTTAATTTTATTTGCCAGTCTTGATAATCATTTTATGACTAAGAAGAAATAACTGAACCTAGTACTTATTTACATAAATTAATTTATTGGAATCTGCTCTATCGTATTATTGGAATGTATTGAATCATAAACAAGAGACAGAACAGTAGCATCATGTTTGTTTCCTACTCGTCTACTTTTACGACGTCAATCTGATTATTCCAGGGAAAAGAAACCTTTTTTCAAATTGGAAAATACCGACACATATTAGAAGGCAACAATAACATACAGAACATAATAAGTTGTCATAGGTAAGTTAAATAAAAAATTGCTTATTAAGCTTATAGACTATCCTAGACTAAATTGTAATTAAAATAAAGTGTGCCCTAGAAAGGAAAAAAAATGTTTTCAGATTTCACAATTATTCTCGTAAAGACGCTGGTAACCCTGTTTTTTATTAGCTATTTCAGTCTTCAAGTTTTTTATAACGTTTTGTCCAAAACATGCTCTATAAGCAGTTATGACACATACAGGCATTTAACTAATCATCGTAAAGTCTCGTTATATTTTAAGAACAATATATTATCTTTACAATGTTTCCGAACGCTCGCTAATGTGAACCAATGGTTACTAACTACTGTATTCCCATTTGGTTCGTCGCCAAACCGTCTGCCCTACATACCTACCAACTATTTATACCCCACGTTTAACTGTCCAGAGTGCGAAGATTTTTAATTGAACTCACTTGAAATCTTTAACAACTGTTTGAGTTATTACCGTTAGGGTTAAATGACTCATCGACTCGATTGCTTGCTTATTAAAAAACTACCATGTAAGTCAAAGGGATGAGAGATTTTTTTATTTATGGACATGGGTCGATTAAACCACTAACTATGAATTTTGTTTTTTAAAAAACATCAGTGCTTATGATTATTTTTTTATAAAGAAAGTACCTAAGTCGAATAATTTTATTACAATAAACGACAAAGTCGACAAAGACTGCATTTTGCTTAGAATAAAATAATTATCCTTATTATAACTGTAGGCTGCCGGCCGGGGTGTGACGTAGTTAATATTTTACCTATGGTCCGGGGATCACAGGTTGAGCCACTGATCTAACTATACAAGCCTTTCTCATTCTTAATCTTTTTTTATGTGATGAAAACAATTAGTTACCTATTGGACCTGCGGTCAATGTTATACAATATACACCCTGCATTGCAGATCACTTAAAGATCACGTCGCAAGTTTAAAATACTGTCTGTGTACGAAGCGTGTTCGTATCATTTGGATTCGTTATAGAAAAACCTGATTATTTGACGAAGTATTAAATTTTTTTCCACCGAAATTACATACTGAAATCACGCTTTATTTATTTAAATCAATAACAGAAAAAAAGTTATGTTCAAAAGTAGGTAAAAACTCAATGCCCAGAGTAAATTCGCACGTACAATATAAAACTTTCCTCGATAGAGGTCTATAATTAGGTACAAATTTAACAAAAATACTACAATGGTAACCCCGAATTGCACTCATTACTAATCATTTAAAATTACACAATTATGGAATGTTTTATTCGGTGATCATTACCATTGTATACTAGAAGACAAGCAAACGTTCAGCTACATAATTTTATCTCTTATACTTTGATTCATTCTTTAGTTTTCCACATGCCGACCTTCAATTTTTATGTCTTTACCTTAATTCAATTTTAATCTCATTCCACTACTTTTGCTAACGGTGTTTGTCATTTCTAATACTTTAATTAGTCCCTGGATGTATCTCGACATCAGCGCCACATATCGGATTCTTCTGTGATATCGAAAAATTCTATTATTGTTGACCGTAAGGACATTATTTTGATCGAACTTCCACCACTGAACCGGTCTTCTAATTACCAAAAAAGGTATTAGTAAACAAATCCACAGATACACACATACATACATTTTGCTTGTTGAAATACATTTGAAAGTTAGAAAAGGACCGGTAGTTTAAAAATAAAGAAGCGAGCGACAAAGTAGCCTTGTGCAAATGGGTTTGACACGAATTAATATCTAGAATATTTAACTAAGTAGAATGTGGGACATAGACAACACACACATCACTATCATTAATCACAACGCTTGGCCTTTGTTTATTGAAAGGATAATGAAGGTGACATTCAGTCTTTAAAAGTGGTTTTAAAGACGTAGAATGCGCATCAGTTTAGGAGTAGGTCGCTTAGTAGTTTTGCATGCGATGTTTTGATGTTTTGACAAGAATACGTCTTTTTGCTACCATACGGGGACAATCCTAAAAACCTAACTAACCATAATTTGTCGTTTTCAAAATCAGTTGTCCTTGCCAACGAAGGTGCTAAATCCAAATTCAAAATAAGAACGATTAAAATTCTTTCATTCCGGATTCTTTTGGTCGGCAATACATAGTTCATTGATATCTTTGGTGTAACTGCTAATTTCAAATACAACCTATTTTTAGTAAATTTATACAAATCCTAACGCTCACTTTCGCTAGAATTAAAATTAAACTATGTCAACCACTTAGGGCCCCCAAGTGGTCGGGGGCCCTAGGCCAGGGCCCCGTGGGGCCTTAAGATAAAGACGGGACTAGGAACTTGTACAGTTCAATAAAGCTGAGTGGTCTATACAATTAACGGATCTTTAACGTAAGGAAGGATAAGAGAAAGCTCGCATCTATGCATGCATTCTTTCGTATTTATTTACATTTATTAGCGTTATCGACCGTAGGCGTGATTCACACGGAGTGATATAAACGCGCGTCAATTGTATAGACTTAAATAAAACTAGCTTTACACTTTGTTTCGTGGTCGCTGTGACATTGCAACTGAAATACGTAAAAATGAAAACATTTTAAGGATTGATTTTACAGATTTTATTACAGAGGTCTAAAAATGAACAGAATATTTTTTTTTTCCTACTGTGTTTACAGTGCATACCCTTTCCAAAGAAGTTTTAAATCCAAAAAGAAAAATCCTGCCTTGGTTCTTTGTAATGGTGATTTCGTCTGTTATTTAGCAGGGAAGTTTGGATGAAAAATGTATAGATCCCCTAACGACCTTAGTACAGTATACATTTCAAGTCACGTTCGAAACAGACAGTTATGACTCCACGTCAAAACGCCCAGTCCGCAGTGGAACTAAAACAACGGTATCGCATCGCTACTCCGCAAGCGACCTGTTCAGCCGGTCTGCAGGTGCCGTGGGGTAAGGATGCCCGATATGAATCGATAATAAGAATCGATATTCGATTTTTTTAATCGATTGACCTGAATCGAATCGCTTTTCATAATTGTTAACCATTCTGAAATACGGGTCATTCTTGTATTTAAGTATTGAAATTTCCTAATACTTATTTTTTACAGAAATATCAACTTCATAGAAGAGAACGATCTTTTCTATCTTCAAAATATCCATTCACTTGGCTACGATTCTTGTCTTGGATTGATTCAATCGGTTACTATTTAAAAAATCGATGCAATTCAAAACATAGGGCATCCCTACTGTGGAATGCTCCTGCTCAATACTATACGACGTGTACGTTAAAGTTTATCGACACGGAAGTATCACCTGTTTCCGAAACTAACAAATCTAGAACCATTTTTCGACAACCAAGTGTTAGATTGACAAAATCTAACGGTGCTACTTGTCGACTACTTACGATGTAGCAATGTATCGGTGATAAATAACAGTAGGTAGATCTATTAAATTAAGGTCACGAAACTTAGGCAAATTATTATTTATTTCGTATTAGGAACTAACAGTTCAGCTTAATAAAAATCGAAACATACAACAAAATTGTAGCACAAAAAATTATTTAAATTAGTTTACAAAATAAAAACCATTACATTTATATCAATACAATTAATTTATCACTATCGGATCCTATGACAATTTCTAATATCTCGATAGACGACACCTATCTTCTCTAGACAACATAACTGAACTCCAAAAGTAGTACATACTTATACTTTTTTTTACCAATTTAAAAGCTCACTTGCGGTAGAATCGATAGTACCTAACAAGCGAATACAGAGTTTAACCTAGTTCCAAAATAAATACTTCGGTTTGTGGAACTGAAGCTTGCCAACTCTCGGTAACTCTGAATAAACAGACTCGTGACGTGAATGCTAACTGGTTAAGTGTCCCTTGTACGTATGAATTCCTACAGTATATGAGTACACGATTCTTGAAATTAATCAACAATATCACTACAATTTCTACGGTAAAAGACTGTACAATAAATCCTTCAAACCCCACTAAAACTCTTTTATTAGTGATGGTCGAGTAAATCCATCGAAATCAATTATTGGACGTTCATTATTTATTGGACATAGGCCTTCCTTAACTAGCGCCAATTAACTGTATACTTCGACTACGATTGCAATAATGATGATAAGCACAATTTTGATGATGACAGAAGCAGTCCTTAGGTTTGGTGGCTCCACCCAAAATCATAATTTTTCAAAATTGCAGTATACTTTTTCATACCTTGCATACTGATCTGTGAAACCAAAGTCCAAATCCCACTTAAGAAAGGTCAACGAACGACCCAACAAAACTTGCTTAAAAAATTATGGATATGAACCTTGAACAGTAAAAACTATTAACAATCAGTTGTGATCATCAAGCCTATCAGAAATCGACACAATTATTGTTTTAATAACACAAACAATTATTGTGGATGATTCTGAAACCACTACAGGAAAAATTACGGCTTGATAACGAAAAATTTATGTCGGATCGGATATGGTTCGAGCAGTTTCGGGTCATTCTGGGGCCCTTCATCGGAAAGCCTGTCATTCGATGTCGCGCACAGACTCTCGGCACTGAATGACGTGTTGACTCCTAATGAAGGGCCCCAAAATGTCCTGAAACCAGTCGAGCTAAATGCGACTCTAATTTCACGTGAGTAGTCGCAGTTTACGTGTTACAATTATCGTTGTTTGTGCAGAATTACTGTTTAGTTTATTAACATGACCTGGTACATTAGATACCATATTTAGGTATGTGAGTTAAGTGGTCATTCAGCCCGATTACCGTACAGTTCAATGGCCTATTGGTTGAAGGACAAATCATTTGTTACCCATGAGATTAACTTCAGGAAGGTGTACCTACTCATACAGTTTGGGTTTTAAATTTTTTACGTTCTATTTGAATATTTTTCAGGCTTGTATAATTCAAATAAATTGTGAATTTTTGGTATCCACATTATTTTTTGACGACCCATATGTCACAATCGTTACCAAGCCGGAGCGCCGTTCAATGGGTCGTGGGTTCGATTCCGAAGGCGTTCTGTACTGGGTCTGGGTGTGGGTTCGTAAATTCCTGTTTGGTCTACTATTTACAGTAGACAGTATTAAAATTGAAATCATATTTTATTTGTTAATGAAGTTGGATAACACGCCTTTCGAAAAATTAAAGTTACATCTATATTGAGTGAATCCAATTTGTAGACACCCTTGATTTGGGCTTTGACCACATAGTTAACATCCCTATTGTCCCTTTTTTAGAGCACTTGAAGGTGGAATTCTTCAAATAAGATATTTGATTAGGATACCCAATTGATTTGCATATTCATCAACTTTTACTGAAATAAAATAAATCTGAAAGTAGGCAAATATGATAATACTTAATTAAGAAAAACCGCTACGAAGCGATTTTATCACGGCCATTTAAATTCTTCTAGACTAGACTTAAATAAATACAATTATTACTCAATGAAATACTCTCAGATTTATATTTTACCTAAAAGTTTTGGAATTGTCTCTTTCTAGCATTCGGAAATAGGGGTCGTTAGAAAGAGATACACTAATATATTCGTATATTGGTATTTGATCTGAGCGCGAACTCCCGCCTTGCCAATTATGCATTCTCATTCGGTGAGAGCAGGGTTGTCAAATTATTATTTATCTTTTAGTAATTATATTTTGGCTATTGCATTAAATATTTGACCTGATTTTAATGAATTAGGAGATCAGTTTAGCTACATGTATTGTTATACCGGTTTTGAATACGTGAATGATTGAACTTTCGGTACATTTTGAGGAATACTGCAGGCACGTTGAAATCCGAGATTTGCAATGGATAAAGTTTACATGGCGAAGTAGATAAGAGCACGAAGCAAAATATTTTTTATTATGTTACCAATTAGTACATAATAGTATAGTATTTATTTAAAACTAAAACAATCATACGTGTACCTAATAAATATCACGTAGTCAAACTAAAGCTCTATTATGTAACAGTTATCAGACGGAAGACGACGGAGGTCTTACGTTGATAGCCACTTGAAGCTTGAAGTTTTCATTGATATTATAATACTTCGCGTGTGTCTGAGATAAAATCTCATTCATCTCATTCGTGTAAG
>LGAG01000827.1:99781-149027 GCA_001278395.1 Lerema accius | reverse complement strand
GCTTGACGGTATAACAAAATATCAACTATGTATATTAAACTTTATTATTATTCCCCGACTGCGGAAGGAGATAATGTTTAACAAGCGTATGTCTTCTTTGGCACGCTCTACAGCTTAAATGAATTGATAGAATAATAACGTATTAGATATCACTTCATTCGTGTAATGCCTTTTCAAATTAATTAAATGATTTACTTTGAACGATGATAAAGACGAAAAGATAATCAATTAATTTTTCTACGACTTCAGCAATAACAGAGGTTAGGTACATCTTTTCAATCGAGTTATCAAGCCAACGATTTTTAGGAACTTAGGTACAGTGAAAAACAAAACTTAACACAGTGTATTAAGAACATCCAGTGTGCACAAACTCTTACTAATTACCACGTATCTTTAGATTGTTATCTCTTTAGAGGCATAACCGTGCCAATTCCTGCATCATTGTAATTAAAGTGACTAAATCCGAGGAGGTAATTAGGGATGAGACTAGTTATTGTTGGGACATATCCTATGTTGTTGATAAATTATTTACAAACACGTGCAGGGTATGGAAAGTCTCAATTTACGTTCGAATTTTATTACAATTTGTACAGTAGTTTATAAGAAATTGGTGTCTTTGGTGTTCTTTAGCCCAGTGGTGAGAATTAACATTACTTAAATAGAAAAACGCAGCCAAATCTGCTTGTTTAGTAAACTTTGGTTACACTAAACAAGTACCTAGTATTTATATACAAAGTAAAACTAAATTTCATAGATATTTAAATGAAGATATTATTGCGCCTTTTGTGGTTATTTTTTACCAGCGTACATAAGGAGCCACAGACTTGATGACACAATGTCACACATAAGTCGCACTTTATCGACCTCTGCCCTAGAATAACCTATAAAGCACATTGAAAAGGGCTGCATCTCGAGTAGCTAAGGCTACCTTAGACTCACGGATAGATAGGACGTTACATTTACGATGACCATCCACATCCTATTTCATAAACCTATCACCGTCTCCAATCGTCGTTAGCACGCAATTTCGTAACGTACGTAATAAACCGTCAAATTATGTCGGCGTATAAGAAATTAATACTCCATTGTACATGCCCGCAGTGTATGTCGTTTCCGCTCGCTTTCACTGCGCCGGCGCAGCGCCTCTGGCAGACCAGCTGGTGATCAAACAGCCGTAGACAGTGAGATATGTATAATCAACGCAATCTATTTATTATACACCTCACAAAATATACACAATGATTTAGTGATAACTAAGAGTAATCTCTTCCAAATAACCCACTAAAAAGTGAGCAGCGTTGTTAGATAAGAGGGTACCTTGCAACAATTAGTTCTGTTGATATCGTTGTTACTGGCTCTTAATTAGCACACAGTCCCGGCTCCAAAGCGGTAGGCGTCGACACCGTGTGGTTTTAGTGGGTTCGAGTCCCACATACCTGTCCGGCTTCCGTAGCCGGATGGATGAGACGTGGGTCTTTCCACACGAAAAAAAAAGGCTCTCAATACTAATTTATATCTGTTATCTTAGACGAACAAATCCATTTCCCGGAATGAAAATTACACCGAATTAAAGACCAGTGACTTGTAATACAAATATCCCAAGTATGACCCATACATCAAAAAAAAATACAGGTAATAAGTCATTAGTTAATAGCTGAACAAAGGTACAAAAGAGCTTTGTTTGGGTTCTCGGTAAGTTCTTTAAGCTTTGACCGGGGTAATTAAACGCGATCGTCTCTCATCGCAACGAGCGTTGGTTGCGTCACACCGTCGCGTGCGCAGATTCGTCCACGGAGTACGATTGCGCAATCCTCTTGTGTTTTACTGTATTAGCGCAGATTATTAACAACTATATTATCAATCATTCCTCATAATCATAAAGGATATTCATTTCCGCATTCAGTACGAAGAGCTCTGCATGGTGTCAGATAAAATTCAGCAGATTTCATTTGTTGAATCGCTCACAGTCCGATGACTTGTGTCGATCTGAATTCTGAAGTGATAACTAGATTATGTTAAGCAACTACGGGCGTGGCCGGAAAGTAGATGAGAGACCGCTAGTGCCAAAATTTATTGATCGTTTCCGTGCTTCGGAGGGCACGTTCGTGTTGAGTTGATCGGGGCTCTGTTTTTCAGTTTATTGCTGAGTTGAGATACCCAAACGAACTTAGCATGCATTAAGCAACACAAGTTCGGACAATGTTCTATATAATTAGGTAATTTACGCCGATTATTTACATTTAGGTACATGACATATTTAAGAAAATGTGTTATTACAACCACGAAATTACTGAAATTACCTGTCATTGTCGCAGCGACTCTATCTCGCTGTTACAGAAACTTGTAATTGACGTGCGGTGGTAATGTTATAAACTAAGTAGTTAGTTACCTACACTATACAGGTTGACGTTTTTTGGGAAACTATATAGGTTACCAGGTTATAGATTACCTGTTAGATTTTTTTAAGTCATATGAATAAAAATAATAAATGACGTAACAATATATTTTGGACAAAACTTAATATTAAAATGGTTTATACTGCGCTAGTTATAGGAGTGTGTTTTTCTGTAGGTGTCCGTTTGTATGTGTGTGTGTGTGTGTCGGCTAAAACTTTATGGTCCTTTTAAATGAAAATTAAATCCCAACACGTCCTACCCACTTTTAAAATATTTTCCTATTTTTTTATTTTTACAAATCTTGATTTGATACTGATCTGATCTGGATACTTTTGGTTACCTGCATCCAAACTGAAACCATGTAAGATCTAACCTCTGAAAGCAATATAAACTAGTTAATTTGGAACACCCTGTATACTAATAAGCTATTACTGTACGAGACTTGTTGCCAATGAGCATATTGGAAACAGAAGACATTGCGTAAAACGTCAGCTGTCGGAATATGGGGCAACGATCATTGTTAGGAAACTAATTGTAAGGTACCAACTGCTATCAGTGGTTGAAGTGTTATTTGTATGTTAATTCCTTTCGATTTTGGTACTGACCCTCCAGCCAAATGCCCTTTCCGTCCACGCTCACGCCAAACGCTATCTACGAAATGTATGGGAATAATATTAGGTGCGAGAAAAAATGGCTTCATTGGCTAGATCGTAGCTTACGTACGTGTATACTCTCGGACATCCGAATCTAGCCCCGCTGTACTTTTCCTAACCGTAAATTGCTACCTTTAAGTGACATTATTTTTATATTAGCTTATTGAATACGGTATTATATACAGACTTCTATCAAATCTTTCAACGCTGCGCCCTCTGAGATGCTTATAAAGAGGCCTTATGTTTGGTATTAACAAACCTTAGGATTATTTAAATAAAAATAACAACATGTGGCTTAAATCGTCATCGATTCCGCTCCATTAACTCAATGTCATACGCCGCATCAATTCTATCTGTAACTTCCGTTCTTTTATCATCACTAAAATTACATACGGTTTAGGGCGTGTTTACTGTGACTCTCTTTTTATTTATTTAACTAGGAGACTCTCTTTTTATTTTACAATTTTTTTATGATACATAATTTAAATTGTAGTTGACAAAGTGGATGGTAGGGACAGAGGACCCTAAATAACCTTTAAGAAAAAAGATATATCAAAAAAATCAATATGACATATCTTTTGCTCCCCACGAGTAGTTGAGTTTGACGCCCAAATGGCTTCGAAGCAAAATAATAACAAATCCAGAAATAACTACGATATTCCCAGCACTTCTAACGCTGATAAATCATTTTAGATTCTGTAGAAATCGTGTAGACAGGGCTTTAATACGGCCAGTATTTCACTAAATTCTACACTATCTTGTTTTCAATAGAGCGCGGCTTCCCATGAAATGTTAACTTTGAATAACACTTGTTTATCGATAACAAACATTAGTATGCTTAGTAATAAAGGTCATTTTGCTTTATATTGTACAAAAAAAAATGTTCCGGATGTGCTCAATGAAATATCGAATTACCCACATGCGGGGACAGTCTCGGGGAGGCGCCTTACCTCATCTTTCTACGCATACCAAGCGTGAATACTTATTGTTAAACTATAAAATAGAACAAAGAACTAATTAGTGATGCGTAGGAAATAAGTACCTATAGCATAGTATAGAATAGGTCCTATAGGTTAATTTATGCGTTTAACTTACTGAATTAAAAATACTTATAGTGGTTATCAAACTTTATTTTGTCATAGACCACTATCTAAATCAGTCACGAATATATATATATATATATACGTGGACCCCCAATTACAAATCATGAACCCCCATTTTTTTGCCACCTGAACGTAGGCTCCCTTCACGCCTCCCATAGACCTTTGGGAATCTACCTTGACCACTTTGGGAATCAGTGCACTATACATTAACATATATTAGGTACTAACAGGACCTATTAACCAACTAACAGTCCCCTCTAGTCCTACTCGAAGTTTGTTACGTATGAAGTATATCCATATGGGCGGCAGGGAGTTGGTGGCACTGTCAGCTCGTTTGCTATCTTAAAACCATAAGAAAAATAAAAAAGACTGACCCAGTGGACCTACCAGGGGGCTATGAGTATGTAGAGTCTCATACATATTTTATAGCGAGTGTATTATCCATGATCGGTAGTTAGAAGAGTAAACAATCGTAGAACTCAATATTGAAAGGTGATTTTACAGTCGGCGGACTTCTGTCACCGATGTCAAGTAGATCAGAGCACATTGCACTACTTTCTCTAAAAAAATATACTTACTGCTTTTGTATTTTGTGTTGCTATGGTAGCAAATGAAAAAAAAATCTCGTTTTAATGTCAATATCAACTGGCCTTCCGTCTGACCACTGGGTGTTGTCTGTTCATAAAACGTGTTACTATGTGGGTTTTGCTTGAAAAAAGAAATTTCTGATATTCACACGTGGTGAAATGAAACCATCAAAAATTTTGGCTTAAAATTAATTAAAATAAATAAAAAAAAAAAATTCATCGACTTTAAATTACAATGATACATAGTTGTGCATCGAAAAAGAAGTAAATGGATTCCAAAGTCGAACTTTTCATGTAGTTAGTACTTACATTGTACCTCTAAATATAAACCTATAATTAAAACTGGATACTGCGGATATTATGAGAGGCGATCTCACATATTTCAACCGCAATACGAGTAACTTTATAAGGCATTGATGAGTCAAACAATTTGTTTACGACGCGAGCACCGTTATTTGATGATATTTTGCCGCAGATGGAGCCAGTGTGGGCGAATTGATAGCAATTTGTATGGAAAGTTTACTAGGAAGAATGTCATGTGTCTTCGTCGCGTCCCCATTACTATAAATTGCTACAATGTACTTCAGATAAAGTATAATAGCGCAAGTGGTAAGTTTTTTTTTTAAATAAAAGGTAAAATGTCACTTACTTAATTGTTAGAGAGACAATGTTGTGAACAGAATTGTTCTTAACCCGTTGCAAAAAAATAAAGCCTGGATCGATGATTTCCTCAAAACTTAGTTTAATTCATTCATTTTAACTTTACATACCTACAAATGTTTGCGCTTATATTTGGTACATTTAAAAGCCAACTTTGTCAACTATTCGGATCCCTCTTGAGATTGAAGGACTTAGGTAAAGGCCCGTTTGCCTATACGATAAAGATGGAACTAGTTGTGAAAATAATGTACTTAATATAGTATACCTAGTAAAATGTAGGTATTCGTAAGTTAAAATTGCTTTGATCAAACTTTTACATCTAATACAAAACTCTAAACTTTCTTCGGAATAAGTTTTAGAAGAAAATTTAAATTGAAGTAAGAATAAAAGGGGTAATAATAAAAAATGTAGAGCAAGTGGACCGCGACGGCTTAACGCCAGTTATGGAACGTTAAAATATTCATGATTTTCGTACTCTTAGAAAGAACTCGTAAGTTGGTCAAGGAAATCTGTGCGACTGCAGGTTAGCTCGCGAGAGCTCTCTTTATTATTACATGAAAAAATATACAAATATAATTATTATTAATTTAGTAAAACGACCTTGAATGTCTTACTATAGTATAGTTAGACTCGTGTGTTACAAAACAATTTGACATTACTTAATTGTTTACGAAATACCTTCATATTTACAGTGAAAATTTCACCTACCGTAATAGTTTCCTACAGAAACATAAGATACGCAATAGGTTTTGTTTACGCACATAACTAAAAAATTAAGAGTTGCATATCGAATTTGAACTAAATTCAATCCAAATTATGTAGAGACAAAGGATTGAATAAATAAAGTAAAAAGTATAAGAAAATAATCGAATAACAGATGTAAAACAACACATAAATGTCAATTGAAACGCAGAGAAAACCACAAAGCGAAACCCACTACGATAATCCGCCAGTACGTTAAGTTACTAATACTATTATGAAAATACGTGTCGCTGTCGAACTGTTAAATCGGTTTATTTAATTGAGATTTTGTTATACACCATAAATGTAATATTTACTTTAGTAATATGTTATTACGTAAAATAAACCACAATTGCGACGATACTCCTATTATTTGAATATTTTGTGTCGTGTTATAATACTTTTTAGAGATGACGCAAGAAAAAGCGCGTGTATTTAAGTACCATGTCGTAATTTATTAAGGAGTAACGATAACCTTATAAATGTTTATTACAAATTATTATATTGCGTGCAAGAACTTTTGATGATGTCTAATAGATATTGTGACTGTGACATACGTATCGCAGAACATAATAAACCTTTCGTAATATGATATTCAAGTTTGCGGTTACCCAGCTGCGGATTATACTCGCCGCTGTTCTACAAGCTCGTTTGTCAGTTATATCAGAACATTACATGTGATATAGTTTACTCTAGGATTTAGTAAAATAGCAATTTTAAAGACACTATTACGCTCTGAATAATTTGAATACTTTAGATAAACAAATTTGAATCAAACTTAAGGTCTTAAGGTTCTTAAGTGTCTCAGAACTAGATCTAAGGCGGACATTGTGAGTTCAAAATCTACAATGGACAAAAAAATGTATGCTTTAATATTGCACAATTTTCATACAAGTCCAAGGAAATAACACCATTTTTCCTAAATGTCCAGGGTGGCGAAATTTTTGTCCGGGCGGCAATTTAGATAAATATCTCTAGATATTACTCGTACCTTCATTTCTTTCCTACTACGTCGACCAATAAAGTACGCGTAGTTAAAACAATTACATGAACACACTCGTTTATTTCCAAATATTCAGCAACATTCTGAACATGAAATAACACTGTTTTTTCTCAATTACAAATAGCTATTTAGACATATTTTGTTACACACATGTAATGCTACTTAATATTTTAGGAGTCAATGTCAGTGTATTCGAAACGGTCATTAATTACGTACAAAAGAAGCAATCACGCTATAAGCGGGACGGGTTGGTTGCACTGTCACGCACGCAGCACTCCACTTCCGAGTATGGGCGGTTAGGTGTAGGACATTGTGGTGGGACGAGCGATTAAACAGTCTACGTATTACGATACGTACCTACTCGTGTATATACCGAGGATGCCAAAGTGCCAATCTTCTGCTAATTTACAAATGCTTTTATGTCATTTGTGACTCGACAGAATAAAATTGGACTTGCTAACCTATAATTGTTTTTAACTTGATAGTTGCTATTACATTTTGCTATTGTGCAGGTATTGGTATTGGTACGTAATAATAAAGCTTGAAACCACTAAACGTAACTCTGTTGTATTCTTACGTCTCTCTTTGGCAGTTAAACAAAATTAGAGGTAGAAAGAGACGCATATAGTTGAAACTGTTATTACAGGTAAGTTCTTTAAGTGATGAAGTATACTTTAATTGTGTTTCAGACGTTCCTAGTATTCTTAACTCCTTTTCTGGAAAGTAAATATCTTTTTATTCATTCGTATTTGTTTTTCGTCTCACGGACAGTCCCCTCTACGCTCAAGTCTAAGTAGTTCCCGCTCCGCTTATCACAAACACAGGCTACTTTTACTTATTTCGACTTATAACACGTGCCCCTCACGACGTCCCGGACGCACGTGTGCTGTTCCTTTAATACTTTTATGTTCTATTCAGTCTCGACGCCCTATTGTACGAGCACCTTTATAGGCAGATGTATTTCTGGACCGCTTCAATGAGTGCAGCTGTTGTGGACGAACTTTACTGATGTAAAAATAGGCGAACGTTTGTTTGATATGTCAGTTTTAAAAAGGCATAAAAATAAACGCGCGCGCACACGATCGACTTTCTTCTTTATGGGAAAACAACAAATTATGCATACTCGGCTTCAGTTATGTAACGAATAACTGAAACAAGATACATTTTCTTTTATTGCCCAATACGACTTGTGATGTAACCCCTAATATATTTTTCTCTTCACGTTAAGTCCTGCCGTTTGTGAATGGATCCGAGGAAAACCATCTGCATTAGGTAGGTACTTTGGGAACCACTGCTCTAGTAGAAAAGTTGCCAAAAACACGTTAGTTAGTTTGTTATCATTTGTGTCACGTTGTCATTTATGGACGCCTTCTTACACTTATTTAATTACTTACTTCGTAACACTATTCTTTCCATTACCTATACGACAAGGCCGTAAGAAATAAAGCAGGACGGGTTCCTAGTCCATAAATTATTCAGATTCGCGTTCTTGCTGCAGTTATATCAAAGTATACAATTACACTTCGACTATATTATGATGCAAGGATTGAGTAACTAATTTAGCTGTTTAGTTTCCGCACATACAAATAGGCGAGTCAATAAAACTATCGAAGTTGTAACCGTTTCCAGATATTAATGAATTCATTAATAAAATTATAATGCAACGCGTTTTGCATATGTATGAATGGAGGACGATATACATCTTAAAGTGAGGAACTGGATCGGTAGTGAGGACATGAGGAACAAACTTGCCGGGACCATGGTGTTCAAAATTTCGTGACGAGAGTGCAAAATAATTCAGAATTTAGATTCTTACTATTAATATAAAATAGGAATGTAAAGAAGAAATGACAGTAGAGAAATGTAAAGAGGAAGGTATTAATCTTCTTGAACACAGGGAATCCTGAGTGAAACTAACGATCTATGAATTTTGCAGCCTATTATGTTTGTTGACTGTGTACATTTAGTAATACTTTACTATGTATTGCCTATATAAAGTGGAAGTATACAGCAAACAAAAGACACTGTAAGTTGCGGACGACGGTCGTAAGGTGTAAATCATCCTTTACGTCGTCGTGAAAGTAAAAGGTGTGAGTCGTGACGTCGAATCGTGTTTCTCAATGAATTGATATCACGACACATCTTTTAACATGCTTTGTTAATCTATAGGTAAATGTAGAAAAGTGTTTTAGAAAAACACTGAATTGAATTCCCGTGGCTTCCGTACAAAAATGTATTAAATTTTTTTCTGTAGCTTTTTTTAGATGCGATAAAAATTAAGGCCTAGATTATTAAAAACATTTAACAATAACTTACATTATCGACTTATAAGAGAGATAGATAACGTTATTTCATGTCCAATAGTGATTTCACACATGAGTACTTTTAGAAGTTTCAAATCATTAAGATAATTAATCAAAAAGCATTTAGTACTATCACAATTTCGATCGCTTATAATGTCCAACATTCGACATGACAATGTCACATTACAGCAGTGACTTCTTTTTAGTAGTTTTTGCGCGAAAGTTATAATTGATAAATTAACAGACAATTTACGAAATAACCTATTAATCAGAAGACAACTAAAATGCGACAAACACTTTCATTCTTAAAAGGCGAAATATAAATAATTAAACTTCAGTTTTTTTCTGGTAATCGAACAAATGTGTTCGATTAAAATCGAATGGTGTTTTCGAATAATTATTACTTAGATGGCGCTTAAAATAGGTTTCTTTCTTATTTCTTTCGTATTTGCCTCCGGAGTCCAAGAAATTAATATTAGAATGTAATTATACACTTGCCGTTGTTGTAGTCTTAATGCTTCTTAGGAGCAAGAAACAGAGTGGATGAATAGGCTCTTCTGTGAAGAGATTTCCATCTCACAATTGGCTCTTAGACGAGATTGAGGTCAGATGGCAGGCTTTGTGCCCACGGAGAGTGAAAAAATACTTTTATTTGAGGCTATAAGGAAATAACACGGATTAAATAGTTTCCCGTATCCCGTTGTAAAGTATCCCATTCGAAAAATAGTCCTAGGTAACATAATGTCCCATTCGTAAATTGCCCTAAGTCATGACATAACACTAAAGTTTCCACAAGGGAATCCGTGATATCTATAAAGATATTTGTTTAATATAATCTTTAAGTACTTATATTTTTTTAATAATAAAAGATTTATTTAAACACAGCCATAATTAATTACTTACTCTCATAGACAAGGCCAATATCTAAGTTTTAAAGGCAGTAATAATTTTATAAATACAAAAATTCAAAATAGATCTCACTTCCTACATAAACTAGTACTTATGTATGTTGTAAAACAATTAAAAAGATTAATGTGTGGTCGCAATTAATTCAGTTTCTGTACATATTGAAGTAGCGACGCTGTCGGACGCAGTGCGTTGCTTTCCGATATTATAATTGTAGATTGAAATCACCTTTCAACGTAAATTAAGGCACCTATTAGTAGGTAACTTAGTATTAGTATCTATCTAATTACAAATGCGTTGTCTATATGTACTTTTCGTGTACCTAAAGTGCTTCTTCTGTTATTATCGATCAATTAAACTGTAGCAAGTAATTATTATGTCTGCCTAATGATTTATTTTGTGCGAAGAAAACAGGATTACTCGTAACTACTACGTCCAGTTACGTCAAATATTCATTAAGGAAGTAAGAAGAAGCTAAAATGCTATAAACGAAAAAAAAGTAACCATCACATGATGCCCGCAGTATTCGAAGGGTTAATTACCCTCTAGAGATTAATGTAGAGTTGTAGAGGCGTCGCAAACTAAGTGTCTGATTCTTTTAATTATACAGATTAAAAAGATAACTTTAATTATCAACATTAATTAAATTTACTCTACTCCAGGAACGATTGTATTGCAGCGCGGTACCTACTTTCTAATCTAGACTAAATCGTTTTTATCCGACTCCCATCGCGTGGTATAGTGACACGGCCGTAACGGTCGGCTATGGCGTGTAATTGCGTAATTAACGGGTTTCTAATTACCACGTACTTATTGTGTCAACTGGCATGAATTACATAGTCATTGTTGCGCGCGCTATGCCAATTTTTGCTTTGTCTTGGCAATAAATTAGGCAGTATGGTGCGATGTCGTTATTCTGAAGTCTTTTCGTCGTGTGTTCACAATTATACTCTCTAAAATAATAATGATAAAGAAAATAAATAAGTACTTATAAGTTTTAATTCTTGAAAAGTATGGACGTAAAATAAGTAAAAAAAAAATTGAGCTAAGAGCTAAGGTCTACTCTGTGTCAATTACATTTGCAGATGTAAACGGCGTAAACAGGTTACAATCATGTGGCTCTTTTCGTCGGCCTTTGACGCGTCATAAAGTAACCAGCGATAACTTCATTTAAGCTAAGATTTACGCTGCCACGGTTACATCACTTGCAGGAAGTTGGTGGATTTATTGTGGCGTTATATCATATGAATGGACTGGACCAGCTGTCTTCTTAATCTTAAAGAGAAAAAGGTGACAAAGCGAATCTCATCTAATGTTACTGTGAGGAGAGGAAGGCTTTCGATAATTTCAACTATTTTTTTCGCAAGAAACAAAATGTTTAGTAGCCATTTAGGTCTCTACATTCTAAAGGGCTACAAGTGAAAGACGAAACATAGAAAGAAGTCTTTTACAAAATGCTTCCTCATTTTCTTGATGCGGGTAGCGTTAGTTCTGGTCTGACTGGTCCATTAACATCAGGTGGACCGCATACCCGTTTAGTTCCATATCAACAAAAACCCTACCGGTGAAAGACTCGGGTTCCGTCACGCCCCAAATGTCGTAGTTTCGCTTTTTGTAGGCACTAGGTACTTGTTAATCGTTTTGCTATTGTGTTGGGATGCTTCCGTCACACTCTCGGTTTTAGTGACGTTCGCGGCGTGTTAAAATGTCATCTGACTGCTGGTTGGATGATGCTGTTTCATTTTAAATTGTGTGGAGGTATAAGGGCTTTTGCACCCGACGTTTTTTGAACGACCTGGCGTTTGTACGACGTACGTTTGTATCGATTGGTATTAAACAAGCAATGTCAGAGCGTTCCATTTGCGTTCGAGTCGCTTCATAGAATTGAATATCGACAAAAGCGCAAAAGTGTGAGAGTGTCAGATTTTGTTTAAGTGTTTAACAGTACCTAAGTTATTTTCGATCGGCGTAAAATACTTAAATCGTAAAGTCATTACAATTAAAATGTTTTACATCTGCGATGATAACAATTTAAAACCGTATTACTTCTGGTACTTCTAAGGACTTAATCTTTGTCAATACCGTCTCCTTGGCAGGCACATCTACTAATTAATGTTTCGTCGGACTCGCTAAAAAGCACTTGTCACGAAACCATGTCAAGCGGCGTGTTAATCACCCTCTCCGGTGCCGTAACTGTGAAAGGGTTGAATCAAAGCCGTACCTTCGGTAATGAAAAGTTCTAGTAGCAAACTTTTTTCTCTTTCTGGTTTTCTCTTCTTTAGAGCATGAAAGCAAAGGAATCCATTCGACGGTCGAATCTCGACCCAATATAGTAGTCACTGCTGAAGCCCAGTAGTACACATTCAGGAATTGGGAACGGGCTAGACTGTACTGTTACGTAATTAGGTATTCCTTCATTTGGGAGGAAATAAATATCCTTTACAACTAGTAAAGGTACGAATCTTGTCACAGTCTTGGTTAATCATATTTCCGATGAAACATCACTAGTGGATCCAAAAATACTGATCTGTTAAGTGCTTGATAAGATACCATTTGGTCACTTATTCCGCAATGGTTGTAATGTACCTACCTATACCTACATAGATATATCTAAAAATAAATCCAAACAAATTGTTTTGAAAGTAACGATCGGAACGAGAGTAGCTAATAAATACATTTGGAGTTTACACGAGTGTTAACAATATTTGCTTTCACTAGCCTATTCAGTTCTTTCAGAATCTGGCTCATGAACCAATCCACACTATACGTCCGTATGTAGGTAATACGTCTATAATTTTAACGAATGCAACTAGGTCAAAGCGAGGTTCGAGTCAAAGTTACCTTTGACGCGTGCTACTCTGATGATAATCAACCGGTGCCCGCAGGTGTTGCACAACAGTGCATAAAGTGCATTGCTGGGCGAAATATCAAACGGTGTTTGACCCCATGACTTAGATTGGGATTTGGCGAAACTAGGGCATGTTGCGAGACTTGCTTTGTTTGATAAAGTACGGACTACGGACCCGCACGCCTAATAGTATGCTAAAAACTGGTAGTCATTATAGACAAACAAAATTTCAGGGTAGCAATTTTACAGTATATATTACTCCCACAATGGAGACGAATAAATTACACCTCATAAGTATATAATCTGCTCCGCCTTTCAGTACATAACAAAGTACTCTGTGGTCCAGCCGTTAATATCACACTTTCTAACTAAAACAATCGTATGCGGTGATCTGGGACCACAGAACAACGAATGACACATGCTGGGATCTACTAAAATACTTGTACAATATTTGGTAATGTCTTTCTTCATTAAGATAAGCTATGAGCCTTGGCAGAATTGTATCAAGCTTTAGTAAACATCTCTACCAAGCTCTGAACCTTTACTATGTATGTACGAATATAAGAGTACCTAATATATCTCAATGCTCCGAACCCTCTTTAGAAGGTATGCTATCTGTCATTGTATCTACTATCTAGCAGTCAAGCGTTTTACATCTATCGCGTGAACGTAATCTCGATGAGATGATAACGCTATTGTGAGGGTGACATTACGTAAAGAAACGCTTATAGGCTCACATCGACGCACTATCCAGAAATCCAGATAACCACGGACTTTGTGAGGCGTACAGAAAGGACAAGAATTTTGACCAGCCCCTCTAGACAAATGCACTTGCTGTTGACGCTCACGCTAAACGCTGCCTTCAAAATGTATGGGAACGACATATACGACCATAATTTTCGCAACAAACGTCTTATATCTTTGCATCGAAGCCAACTTGACACCACTTCAGCCAAACAACTTTTGTTGAAGATGCGTCGGTTGTTACAGATGGACATGGGAGGCGGAATCATTTAATATAATAATAATATTAAGATGGCTATTTACTTATGCGTTGCGATACTTAAAAAACTCTAGTTTCGCTGCAGTCTGAAGGCCACAACTTTGATGTGTCAACTGTTTTAGTATCAATTTAAATGACCTTAAGACATTCCTTTTAATCTTGACAAATCTCCTCATCTTCCGGTGATAAACGCAAAATCATGCGTAGTTTATTTTGCAATTTCTTGTCTAGTAAAAGATCTAAAATCTATTGCATCTCTTTTTAGATATCTAAGTACATCTGTACCGCTTCTTTAGTTAAAAACCTTTGTAAGAAGCCTTCTTGCAAAGGCAAGTTAATCAGTTTTTTGAGATTAATTGTGACCCTGTAATATTTCCTGGATCATAGAAAAGAAATTAATCTATTTACCTACCTAGGTACGTATGAGTTCTGTTCCGTGGGCGAAGCCGAAGACGAAGTTTAGTTAGTTAACATGAAGCATGATTGTATTGAAATATTTAAGGAATTTAAGCTATCTACTTGTAGGTTTAACAGTAGGTAGGTAAGTGAATCAATTAGGTGATAACTTACTCTGAGTCAACATCAAATATTAGGTACCTACATATTGTCAATATAATATCACAACAAATATCAAGTCTCTACCAATGCGCTTATCATGACCACTGATATTGTGATAAAGCGTTGTGTTCTATTGTCTGCAGATGATAAGTTTACATCTATCATGAATTATTTTATTCTGGATAGGTAATTTTCTTACGTACAAGTTATTTTCAGGGGCTTGACGACGTATTAAACACCTTAGGAGGTACAAAAACTTCCGACACTTGTGTTAGCTCAAATAGCCCTCCAGTAATCCGCACTGCAGCAGCCTTATGAAATAATCTCGGCGTTTTGGCGTCCTCAGTTGTGAGAAGGGTTCCATGTCCTATATTGGACCAACAATGGGTTCAACTAGAATATCCAAATTTTCAATACAGCCACAAAAAAAGGAACACTACGTAATATAGATTTGTGTGTGTACAGTATTCATGTGGGCGTTTATTGTATTGCTTCTGCACAAATCCTAAATCCACGGTCAGGGTTTCCAGCCCAGTGGAATAAGCATGTTAGTATTTATAATGTTGCGTTAATAGGATACTGTAAAGCCTTACTTTGATTCTATTCTCAGGTCATAGATGTTATGGCTGTGATGCAATATAGGACAGAGTCCTAGCGCGAATAACCTACATAACTTCGTGAGCGTTTATTCATATGTATGCGTCTATTTCGGATTAAATACTTCTCCACTATTTCCTGTTGGGCCATAAAGGTTCTACTATAAATTATCTTGTCTAAAACCTGTTAATAGTAATTGGTAAACATTGAATGTTATCTTAAGTAACGGTATCTCTTGCGCACATCCAGGCATTGTTCGGAGATCGGAAGTCGGATGTCTTGTGTGATAAATTGTGGCATATTGTTTCTCAATACATATTATATAGGACGCTCGCTGAGGTCGTCGACTGAAGTTTCTTTTTAGTAATTAATTAGCAATAGAAATCGGTGCATACTAATTGTTATTGTCTGTTTGAAAAAGTGGCTGTATTCTTCGTGTGTAATAAATATCGATAGGCAATAAATTGTGAGATTAGGTAGGTACCTACTTCAATCATTAATTATTTAGTAGGAATAATAAAAGAGACCTTTTGAATAGGAGAAGTTTTGGGATTTTCATTTCCTTTTACTTTATCTTAAATATTTCCGGTATAGGTAGGACGCTAAAACAAGCAGTAATAGAAAAAAATTATAAAAATGCTGCAAATTTCTACAACCGTTGTTCGAGAACTATAGCTTAAAGGTTACGTTTTGCCTAACGGTGTCCGAAGGGCTGAAAGCCTAAAGGACAATATTAAGAAACTATTGCGTGATGTTCCATAGCAATGTCCAGCTCCAACTAGGTACTAGCATACATACAACACTGTTCGTAGTATTATTAATGCTACAATTACGCTCTCACGTTTGTTTAGAAACCTGCTCATACAACATCCCTATTGTATCTGTTTGCAAAAGAATTGCATGTCAACAAAGGATGCGAACTGAACAGAATGAAATAATTGAAAAAGGCATGGCCTCTGTCAGTGATAAGATAGTGTCTCAAAGATATCCTATGATATTACGGCACAAAAATATTGATAAAGCACTTACATATTTCGTAGAACTAATTCTGCGCACCCGTTTCGTTGGCTTCTTCTGAGCTCGTCGGTATTTATTCTCTTCAATGGCGCACGAAGCAGACATCGCCTTGTCTTCTAGCACGAACCAATCCGTCACTGAGCCCCGTCTTCCAGTCTTTGGACATTCACTAGAACCACGCAATTCTATTAACTTTGACAACTCTGTCTTGAACTCTTCACTCTTTTGATTAGCACTGGCCCGTTTCACTTCTAACAATTTGGACAACTCCGACTTGAAGTCTTCGTTTGGTTTGCTCGCTTTCGTCAATTGCACCAGTTTAGGCGAAGGGAGAGTGCTGAACGAAGAACTCTTCCGTTTCTCTTGCTTCGACGGCTGTTCATTAGTTTTTGTGTACGGTTCACAGTCACTCATATAATTTTCACTGAACATATCAACAGCTTTTTCGAACTCATCTAGTAAATCTTGAACCGATTCCGTCTTCATCATGTTGATGACTAATCCACTAGATCCTGAGTGTACAGTGGAAATACTAGAGTTTTTATTCGAGGAATCATCAGCAGGGATCTCTTTGAAGCTTTTCAAGAAAACAGAGTCATCATGATCATAATAAACATTCGAAATGTGTTCAAGACTATCGCAGGAAGACCAAGCGTCTCCCATAGTATCACTGCTGCCAAAAGCATAGGAGCTATTTTTAATAAGTTTGTTCTTTTTTTCACTTTCTTCTTGAAGGGCTCTTGGCAGGAATTCGAAGCTTTTACTTCTTGTGTACGCAGGCCTCTGTTTCTGACGCCTCTCTACCATATCTTTTTTGTGGAAAAACCAAAAACGTTTGCTGGATTTGTGTTCTTGCCCATATTTACTTTCCCGAGCCGGTTTTACGGACGGCGTCAAACATGCTTCGTTCGTGCGATCATCCTCTACAATAGTTTTCCATTTTGGCTTTTCTAATTTTTCTTTGTTAAAGAAACTGATTCTTTGGAACCGATCTCTGAAGCTGAAGGATTTTTTTAAAGGGGACACTCTGTCGTCATCAGAAATGGATACATTTTCAGTAGGGGAAGGGGAGTCGGGTACAACTGGAAGGCATGATGACAGGATACCTGTAGGTTTGGCAACAACTAGTTCTTTGTTTAAATCTCCTCGCACTGGTCCTTTGACGTTATTTGTGGCTTGGTTTTTTAATCTATCGGGTAGATCTCCTAGCAGGCCTCGTTCTAGAAGCAGTAGATTTTCAGTGTTTAACTTTTTCAATACTTCTGCTCTTCTAAATACCGGTTTAGGTTTATCGGTTTTGTCGTCCATGATGGTACGCCACCACGGCCCCGCGGCGCGTTCTCGACTGTCGTATCATGAGTCGCGATATCATAACTGATAAGTACTGATAAGACTCTTCTGAAGTTGTTTCGGTTTTGAAGATACACAACAAATGTATTGTTTTACTGATTTGCTTGGATATTGAATTATTGTGAAATAATTTCAGAATGAAATTTTATTTTTTGTCCATGTAGCTGTATGGGTAAGTATCTCCGTGGTTTCCTTTATATCTAAAGATGTCGAAAATTTTACATTTAATGAAAGGAAGTCAATTTAAGTTTCATATAAATGCAACTTGTTGCTTGACTAAGAAACCATAAAGAATGTTTTAGTCTCATTGTTACCACGAAGCCACCGGCGCTAGTAGGATCGATATCATCATAGCAACTGAACCATATCAACTATCTAAAAAAGCACTTTAGATGTAGTAACATGTGTATTATTTGCCGTGTTTGTGGACATTGTAGGTACGATGATTTAAAAATTTGTGTTGGTTTGGGTTTTAAAACGTGTATAATGTTGAGAATAGTAGATCTTTTTGATCTGTTAGATTTCATTCGACAAAAAATTTAGGTCTATTATGTCCAATTGCTAAAGTTACCAGTCCCCGGGAAATAAAGTTTCTCAAACCAGCTATGAAGACCTAATAATCAATTTATTTGTGAAGTTTTATTATGCTTTATTTTTATAATGTCTGCAGCGTGAATATGAGTGCTAAAATAAAAACAAAAGGACGATGAACAAACTTATCATTACAAAATTAAATACAGTAATTAAGATGTCTATACTTAATCAAACTCGGTTAGATATCTAAATCAATGACCAAGTCAGAAAGAAACCAACTACTTATTGAAGAAGTATAGGTAGTACTAATTCATAATGGTGTTCTGTTACAAAACTGTGACAGAATCACCGCGAAGATCGCGATGTCCGTCACCGAGGAAAGGGTCACCTATCGGGAGGCTTTCCAATAGTAAGTGTTCTAGATTATGAGATAAAATAGGAGCTTTACTAGGCATTACTAGAACCTGAGTCTGCTGAATTAAATAATAATTAAAGCATTTATCCATTGGCAGAGATATGGCTCTCCTTAGCTGCTGATTTTTTTTCCAAACAATTTCATCAAGAGCATAGATCTGACCTTTCGATTTGCTAATTATTCTAAGGTCTCTAAGCTATTGAGCTTTGGTTGCAATTTTCCAAACCCCTTGATGAGATTGTCGAGCATGTTCATTAAAACCTAATCCGTAATTCGAGTTTCTGTTTTCTTTATATTAATACGAATTTTCCTTTCTAGTGCCTAGTTCAGTGTCCCAGCTGATCAGCACCTTCGACTATGAGACGTTCGGCAGCGACATCCTCGACTCAATACCTGAACGAGACTGGAAACTTCTGGCAGCACTCGCACGCAAACGAGAAGACAATGAGGAACGAGAAAGACTCGCACAGCAGTTCCAGAAAATGTGGACGAAAGAAAAGGAGCAAAGGCAGTTGGTAAGTTCATATCTTTCAGTTTTACGATAGCTTTACTCCGCAAGTTCTAGCATTTCATAAAAGTAGGAATTGTTCAGAAACTCCATAATTTATGTAGTAGCCAAGCGCAATTCCAGGTTATATGGACAACTAATGTCCAATTATCATAAGACAAATTGTTTTCGTTTGGCAGGTAGAAGCAGAAACTTCAGAGCAGTATAAGAAATATCTCCACGATAAACGTGATCAGGAACGTTCTTGGCTCGAGTACAAGCGCCTTGAGAGAAATCTTGATGATAATATTAAAAGAGGACAGCTGATCAACTGCATCAAGCTCAAGGATAAGCGTACTGCTGACTTGTTAGCTTTCAGAGATGATCAAAAGGAAAGTATGCCAGTATTTTAAGAGTCGAACGGTAGATAATACTATTAAAAGACGGATTTACTACATTCCCGCTCTAATTCTAGTTTTGTTTAAAAAAAACATTAACAAATATTTATGTACCTTCATATATAGGTACATGACGAGAAGCGTAAGAATATCTAACTTGTAAACCTACCTTGCTCCCTACTTTGCCAAGATTTTCGTTGATATTTATGACACTACCACATAAACATCTCCTACTTTTAAAAACGTCACTTAAAGGACACTTCATTTCTGCAGGTGACAGAGCTGATGACAAAGGGAATAGAAGAACACGCCAGAGCGTGTTTAGCGGCCGACCGTCGTTGGAGGATGGGTGCCAGCGAGGAATGGAGAAGGAAGGCACAGCTGATGGATGCGGACAAGCGAGCTGAAGATGCCAGGAGACGGAAAGAGGCCTTGTTGAAGGATGCTACTCGGGTATAATAGATGTTATAGTTTTTATTTATACCCTGAAGGCCTCACGAAAGAAGTAAACGACCTCTGATGGTAAGTGCTCACCGTTGCCTATGGTAGGTACCTACACGTATAACGCCAGAAAAGTCGCCCATGCTTAACCAAGCCCAAGTGAGAGCTGTCTTTACGCCCTTTGTAATGTACCCTATGTCGCAGCGGTCTAGATCATGTATTTTCTAGTGACTTGATGAGATGCTATCGTGACAGATGAGACTCTTTTAGATGTTGTTTGTTTGGTTGGTCGCAACCAAAGACTACTATGAATATAAGTCGCAACTGTTTCCAAAGTAAAGCAAATCCAGTTTGCATACCTACTATTTAAAAAATAAGTTTAATGACAACCTACGATCCGCTTTTTTGAAAATTAAAATTCTAAACCTAGCAGTAGATACTCGAAATACCTAATATAAAAATAATAAAGAAATTTCTATTCATTTTATTTGGTTCTAGCGCGTCGCAATATCCAATGCTCTGAGCACGTGGGAATCAACGTTGCTGCGACAAGAAGTGGCAGCGCAAGAAGCAGCAAAACGCGCGTGCGTGGTCGCTGCGACTGCGCTTAAAGACGCGCGACAATCGCGGCTGCGACAAGCGCGCGACTCCCGGCGACTTCGCGCATCTAAACTGGCGGCTATCACCGCGCAAATGAGAGAAGCGATCAGAAGTGGAAAATCTTGAAACATGCTTATTTTCTATTAGCATGTACTTTTTGGAATTTTTAACACTCAACCATAGAAAAAGTCGTTAAATATAATCATAAGCAAAAAACCGGCTTTAACCTGTAAATACTACGTTGTTTAATACAACTTTATAATAAGGTAGTGTTCTTTAGGTACATAGAATAATAAAAACTACCTCAATGTATTTTTAAGAAGTAATTTTTATATTAAAATTTCATATTTAAATACTCCTAGTTTACACTTTCATATTTTAAATAAAATACAGTAATACAAGACTTATTTTTTTAATACTGAAATGACTAGTTTTGTTTTTAAATTTAATATTTGGATTACAATTTTTACAAAAACTTAAACAAAATTTAAACAGTTTGTGGTTAAATCAGATTTGAACAGTTAAATTCGTAGAAATGAGACTTAGCACTTAAAAGAAACCTTAATCTTCCTGGGAATAGGTTCCCTTGGGTTAAGTCCAATGAGGAATTCGTGGCAGAGTATATGCGCGGGCCCCCATACGTTATAATAATATGTTCGACTGGCTGCCTAGCGCGCCTAGACTTAGCAGTTTATTAGTGGACATCTCCTAATCCATCCTGCTACCCATCCTCTTCCCTGGTATATAGTTCCCTAGCAGCGGCCAGCGTGGCGACCGCTCGTCGGTACCGTCGTAGAGCGACGTCGGCTCCGCCCTCCACCACAGCGGAGCCCCGCGCCGCGCTCTGGACCAGCATGCTCCATCGGACGTGGACTGAACCTGTTGTTGTCCAGCGGTAGTTTGTGCTCTGAGGAAGTTATGTTGTTTGTGTACTAATGGCTAGACAGATAATTTGTACGACTTGATTGAAAGTAAAGTTCACAGACATTGGTAAAATTCAAGGGTATTTACGCGCTGCCAATAAAACGTGAGAGAACCTATTTGCTATTTATATTAAGAATGGAAGAGAAACTTTAATAATGGAAATTTTTCATAAAATATGCTGTAGGTAGTATTAATAGTAATACACTTTTTTTTAAATAACGATTTTATATTATTAAATAAAGTATTATTAAAGTGCAACATTCACTTAGCATGAAAATACGAGTAGGTACATACCTCAGAGAGATTATCTAGCACCCCTAAATCCTTGATAAGATGACATCCTCCAACAAAGAACCTTCTAGTATCTGCTTCCACTGTATCCAACTCTTCAGGCCTCATGCAGGCCAAGGTCCTGGACCGCCACCCTGGCTCCAACGGCATCTGTAGACAGGTGTACCCCTCAGTGCGATGTCTTCCCCACCAGTCCGTCGATATCACCTCTAAGTAGACTTTTATTGGAGATGGTACTGAAAATAATAATTTTGGGTATTTTATAAAGCTACGGTTGTATATCTTAGTGCTAAAATTATACTCTAACAAATGGCACTATTACTCACTAAGATATGACTGAATGGATATAACGAAGATGTAAAGAAATTGTATTAGTTACTCGCGTCTGTGTTCCCTTTCGAGTCTAATGTGTGTTTAATTTAATAGTGCAAAATTTACTACTTAAGACCAAGGATTGTTACTAACCAAGATATGAGATAGTAATTAAGCATTAACTAACCTTAGCAGTCAAACTTAAGTAGTACCTGAGGGCTGTATTATTGACGAAGTGAAGAATTATTAGCATATGTAGCAAGGTATGTCATACCTATTCCAGTAGAATATTCCATTTCCAATTCAACCGTGTGTCCATATTTCCATTCTTCCAGGTCTTCAGTTCTCAAAGCACAGGTGGTGTGTGTTTTACCTTGTAGGGCACCGCTGCAATGGATGTTGTCTGGAATCTTAAGAAAAATTGATTAAATTTAACACAACTTATGTATCAATAATGTATATTAAAAATCTCTCTATGTATCTGATTATTACATTAATCTAACTCACAAATTATTTTTATTGAAAAATTTGAGAAGTCCTTACAAGCGAAGTTGCATTTTTATTATCGACTAGAGATACGTTAATAATGATGTCCGAGTCTTGCAATAACCACTTACCATCTGACCAACATTCAAATCAAATTAATCCACTTTGCTATTATTTTTTTATAGGCACCTTTATATGAAAGTCCACATAAATGTTGTCACATTCAAAATCCTTCAAGGACACAATTTCAAATGCCATGTGCAGTATCTTCTTCCCGAGCTGTGGACTGGTGAAGTTTATAACCTGTCTGTGTTTCTTCTCCCATTTCTTATACAGCTTATTCAGCTGAAAAAAATCAAAAGGGAACATAGAGTATGTAGTCATACACTTCAATGACCTCAATCAAATGTAGCGCAAACAAGACATTCTACATTTAGCAAGACACAAGCATTAAATTCACGATTTGGCATGGTTAAAGTTTTCATGGTGATGAAGTCACAAACATAAATTTTGTTTAAAATATATACTTACTGCAAATACTTTTGTTTTAATTTAAAACAATACTCACACATTACACTTTTCATTTCTTATTTATTTAATCTCGAAACTTCAACCCAAGTACATCAAAGAAGTCTATAACATATTGTATGAATTGTAGTTAAATTTCGACTAAAGAGAGGTCATCCAGTGTCAGCTATTATTATTGAAAATTATCAGTTCAAAAGATCTCACCATCTTAACAAGTTCATCACTAGTATTCTCTTCCTTATAACTAATTTCCACTGAATACTGTAGTCTGCTATCATCACCATCTATTGTGTAAGGGTTGAAGACTAAATCATTAACATCTGGGGTAAGGAGGATGTAGTTCTTTGATGTATTGTAGTAGACAGAGAGCAGGGTAGACTCTTGTTTTAGTAAGAGTTGGGAGTCTCTGAAATTTATACAATACACATTATTGACTATTATTTAAATTACTGTTGTTACAGTTCCTTATTAGGCATAGAATTCCTACCATAAAATAAATTAAAAAATGGTTTCGGCAGGTGAATTTTAAAATAACAATATTTGAATCTTCCACAGGTACAAATATACAGTATACTCACTCAGTATATTCTGAATGGTCGTACATTATATGCATTGAAATCCACTGGTCACTCTGCATAGAAAACCTCTCACTGCTTCTAAACAAGTGAGTCATTGAATTTGATCCATCATTGAAAACTCGCCCAGCTTCATAATTTTTTGTTAACTTCAACTTTTCAAAACACATACTCAAATGTGGTATGACTGATTTACTTTCTTGTGGTATATCAAATGGGTATGGCTTATAATAATCTTCATTTACATAAGTGAATATTTTATTGCCTTTATGCTGAGTACTTTCCAGTAACTCAAAGTAAGATAATTCAATATCTGTTACACAATTGTGAACATTGCTATATTTTTCTATTTCATGGCGACTAAAAATCTTTTGTTGCCATTTGAAAGTGGCCTCATCTGGTGTACATTCAGCTAACTTTTGATTTGCGTCTGGTTTATTGTATTGCTCAAACCTGGGCAGTTGAGTAATGCCATCTTGTGGTTTAGTTTTTATTCTGAAAATAGACACAATACTTATGTGATAAAAGATTTAGGATATAGAAACTAGATAAACAATATAATATGAATATGACCCATATGTTGGAATGATTACATTACATGAGGGACCAACATTCATTCAACATGCAGGGTTATAGGTTTGTATCCCAGCAAAGCGGAATCAAGAATTTAAGTTTATACTTTTAGTGTGTGTGTTTGTTGTCTTTAATGTGTAGAGCGGAATAAAACTTTTTATATTTATGAAGGGAAGGGATTTTTGCACATTTCCAAAATTACTGGTTACATTATACAAGTGTTAGTAAAGAAATTATACAGAAATATAACTATTGATCGTTCATACTTAATGGATAACGTGTCAATCGGTTTCTTCAGCCAATATACTCCTGTTATTTTATTGCACTTTACAAAATCATTCATTTTAAACTATATTTCTAATTTACTAACATAGCATGTTACTTGAAAATATTTTAATGAAATTATTAGTAAAAGCAGCGTTGTTTTGACAATATACAAACTTTAATTCAAATAATTTTTGTTTATTTATTGTCTTGTCACCATGGCAACCAGACCACAGACTGACTAGACTAGACTTAGTCCCGCTGACTAGTCCTCTAATTCACTGTCAGTCAATATTAGTCAAGTCGCGTTTTTAGTCTGTCTTTTTCTTTACTGACTTCTATCTGTGTTCGCAAGTTGTCGCTTGACAATGACAATGACAGTCTTGACGCTTCTTGCTTTGAATCTGCTTCATTCTCTGCGTCAGAAGTTCACGGATCATTCAGTCAGTGAGTGAAGTGTGATGTGAAGTCAGTCAGTCAGTTCAGTTATCATTTGTGAGTGGTTAATAACGGTACTCATAGCTTCGTTTAGTTATTGTATCTGATAACCGCAAAGATAAACGCGGATAAATCGAGATAAAGTTATAACCCGAACCAATATCTTATCGCACGTTTGCAACAAGTCGATCATGAATAATCGCCGCGCTTTGCGAACGTGATGGTGTTTTAATTCATACTTCGATAGGTGGTGTCAATTTTTCAATCAACAATTTGTTCTCATTTTTAATGAAAAATGTCTAGACGAGAAACAACGGTATCAGTGCCTTTAACGCCGACAAGATCAGATTTGTACTGGCGGAGGATTTTTGAGAAGGTATTTTAAAATTATCTACATACATAAAAACAGCGAACTGTGTCAGTTATTACTTGAAGTAATAAGTGAAAGTTGAGGCAGGGTTTTGCAAATATTTGAAATCTATTTTCTGATCGTCACGCGATATTACTGAAACTATTTTAAGTGATAACTTACAAGTGCACTTTCAGCTTTAATACTTTTATTTTTAACCCTAATAGACTACCAGTTACATGCCGATTTTAAAAATAACCAGTTTTTCTTTATTATAACTACAGATTCAGGTGTTCAAATTATGCTTTATTTTTTTTCTTCAATAGTAATAAATCTTAAAAAGGTAGTGATAGAGACTGTTACATATTTATTAAGCAATTATCTTTAACTATTCGCACTTGTATACATATTTGTATTAAATTACAATCTGTAGCATTCTTACCAAGTACCACACAGTAGCATTCATGACAAAAAAATGTCTAATAAGTAAATGTATTGATTATACTGTATAATTCAGAATTGAAAGTATGCCATGTGAAAAAATCCCACTTGAATAAATAAACTTCGCCGCTTACACATCTGTATCCGATCAGAGCTAGATGCAATTATTGTCTTTAAAACATCCCATGTAAATAAAAAAATAAATCTTTTTTTTCTTTACTTAGCATAGTGGCCATCAATAGGCCAAAAGGTCCTTAGTATACTATAAAACATACCATTCAAAATGTTATCTATTTCCATCAATCTTATATTATTCTATTTGAACTACGAACAATTTATATCTGGCATTCTGCCAAACTGTATGTATCAAAGGAATTTTATCAACTTGTATGAAACAGACAAACTGTGCTTCAACTGAGTTACTATCATAAATGTATTCCATGCTCATGGGCAAATCTTTTTATTGCACTTTAAACATATGTAACTACTCTTCATAAATGATTATTCAATCAATGTCTAAAATATAACAGTAGTTGGATAATATTGGAATTCTAAGTATAGATGGAATGCACACCTGTTTCATTTTTGTAACAATTAGATAATTATGTATCAATAACTTCATTTTTATGGAAACAAACTATGCTATTCCTAAGGTCTAGCCTCTGTCTAAAAAAACTGTGTGTCTATACATCTAATCTATACATAATGTATTGTGTAAATTGAAGAAACATGTAACTCCTAAAAAATATTTCTAGATAGACTACACTGAGCTGTGTAGTCAACAGTATGAGTTAAATTGCAATCCCAATTAAAGTAGTTATATTAATCATTGTTGAAAAGTTGGACACTTTCAATCAAAATGCCTTTCTTAAAAAATGTGTAGCTTTAGGATGAAGTGTCTCTTGGTGTTGATAGTTATTTAAACAATATATTTGATTTGTCAATACATTGTATTATAACCATAACAAAAACATCAACAAAATACATAAACAAATCACCATAATTGCTATTTATTGAAAATTTGCTGGTATCACTGTGGTATGTCTACGATGATACAACATCAATAAACGCAGGTGATTCACACACAATATAAGATTTCCTGCTGAACACTATTCATTGGCTATCAAGGAATCTATTACAAAATCTTATAAGCGATAGGTAACAATCATAGTCATTGCCAATTGGGGTGACACTCACATGTGACTCAACCTACTGAAATACTTTTCCTGTTCATATGACTCATACACAATTGAAAGAATATGTAGTCAATTGAGAAAAAAATTATGTTGATTACCGCAAATAATTGTGAATATAAATAAAATATAGCAACAAAACAAATTATTAGTAATTAAACAAATTATTTAGTAAATTGGTAGATAAATCCTTGGGTTGGTAACATGATTAACCTAAACCCATTAATGGCCTGCTACTGAGCCTAGGCCTCTTCTTAAAGCTAAGGAGGACTGGATTGCAGGGGTTAATGGAAACCAAAATATTACAAAAAAATTATGCTGCCCATAGCCCTCAACCTGGCTTAACAACTCTTAACACAGCACCTAAGAATTTTTGGTCATTAGCAGTCACCCATCCATTTTCCGACAGCGTCTACAGTTGCTTAAAACACGAACACTTTGGTCCAGCTGCAGCTTCATGAGTGCTGTAACATACCAGTATTAAATACCTATCGAGTTCAAAATTTCAAAAATCGATAAAAAAAAACTACGCACGCCCTAGAAATTTAGTTTGTAGGAGTAAGGTTTACTACTCCCCCCTACCCATTCCCCCCTCCACGACCTTGAACGCCGGTACCTGATGTCTATAGTTTACCCTAAATATTGGCTCACACATTATCATCTATGAGCAAAAATTAAAGAACTATTTCACATGAAAATTCCTTGAAGTATTTTGTAATATGCTAGGAATTTCTGCTGAAAGTCCAGCAGTCTAACAAGTTGAGACACTGGATAGATATCCGGTAATTTAATAAAGAGCTACTTACTTAAATTACGTACAAACACCACAGGAAATGTGTCGACAGCTAGATCATACCCGAAATAGGCTTAATAGTAATTGTTAGCTCAATTACTAACTACACATGGCTCCTTGGTTTTCATACAAAGTAGTCGGGCAAATATTTGGACGTGATGATGAAAGATCGTTTTTAGGGTTGTCAAATTTTTTTTACAACTTTGTAAGAGATTTTTGCAAATTGCACATCAACGAAAAAAATTGTTTTATAAATATGTTACAATACTGAACATTTGGACGATCTAGGACAAAAAGTACCTTAATTCATTTAGACTATTTCTAGCAGTAGAATTGCTGTTTAAATTGCTATTTCTATTATTCTATTTCATGATTGCTAAGAAATACTAGGTTGTGGTCTAATTGCGGTCTTTAGAAATATGTGGTTTGTCTAATCCACAGAACAATGTACTGTTGTGAAAATGTGGCAGCCCTGCTAATATGTTTTCTGACCAAATAGGTGAAGCCGTGAAGTAGATAATACATCGAGTGCGTGACTGTATGTATGTGTTTAGGCATAGAATGTGGTCATCGGCCGACATAAGACGATACAAAATATTTTACTGTTACTTCAAACAGTTCTTGGATTCTTCAGATTCTTAGTGGATTTTAATAGCTTGTGTAACTTAAACGAATAATTTTTTATGTAATAATCGACTATAGAACATTGCAGACATTCCATAATGATATCCCGAAACTAGAACTGCGTATCATCGCATTATATTCCTGATTGTCATTTTTCTTTTTTCCACAGTACGACAAAGACAAAGATGGAAGGATATCCTATGTGGAACTCAAGGGGATTATCGAGTCGCGGGAGTATGACCATGACTTGCCAGACAATGTGGTTGATAAGATCATGGCGTTAGCTGACCGGGACAACTCGGGGTACCTGGACTTCCGCGAGTTTGTGGAGATGATGCAGAATCCTGACCTCAAAGCGGTATTTGGACACTTCGTCGCCCGCTACATTCACTCCATAATCCCTCATCGAAGTCCTGTTGATACTACCGGTAAGTGGGTCTATCCATCCATATTATTTTGTTAAAAAAAAATACCTTTTTAGCAAGGTAGGGTAACTAAACTAATACTACCTATGTAGACTATTTTTAAATTGGCCTTTTGATTTATAATTTCTTTTAAGCATTTTATTTATTGAAAAAATCCACACTATTCTTATTCCTATTCAGCTCTGCTTTTTAAGTATTTTTATTTATATATCACGTGTTATAGTAATTTTTAATAATTTGTTGTGATAACAGCGCAATTATTGTTAAGCACAATTTATTTATTCAAGAATGTAATATTCGCTTAGTAATTAGTTAATTACATTACAAGTGTTATCTAACACAATATAGACGCACTTCCTTATTTATTGTAAATACATAATTATTACAACACAGCGATTAATCCACTGCATTTCAATATTGAACATATTATATGAAGTATGAAGGAAATAATTAACTGCGAGGAATATTAAAATTAACACATTTTACATTATGGCGGAAAATGTGTTCCTAATTTGAATGCATCGGATTTATCAGATCCATAGAGAAAATGCATCCATAAAAAAATCTTATAGTTTAATTTAAAAAAATGTCTATGGCATTTCTAGAAATCTCTTGAAATGAATTAAAAAATATATAATCATTTCTATTTTCTCTATAGATTTATTTATTGCCAAATTGCTCACAGTTATATTACGGCATGTATTTAACACGATATTACACTGTATGTCAAGTAGCATAATGACTAATTCTGTTTGCTAGGGACGTGGCCAGGGTTCCAGGCTGTGTCGACATCAGATGGCGGTACTTACTCACTTTTTTGTTTTTTTTTTGTTGTTCATTGGTTGTTTATCATTCGGCCATTATTATTCAAATTATGTACAATTTGTGTAAAATGGTCTAAATTGACCTGTTGATGAAATTTTGGATATCAGTATATAAAAACAATATACGAAATTATAAAAAATACAGGTAAATTCATCTCTTAAGAACAAACATTTATGAAAATATAATAATATATTTAAATCACAGAAAATAAATCGTTAAAGAGAAGCTGCATAAATTACTCACATTAGCAACATTATTAATACGATTTGCAGCTTAATTTCAGGTATAAAACGCTAAGTGGCACATATTGATATGCGTAAAAAATAAAAATATGAAGTCAATGTACTCGTATGTTGGGATATTAATACATTGAGGACATTATAATGTCATCTTTAATAATAAATGATATTTTCAAGGGATAATAATAATGAAAAACCGATGTATGTAATTTTGAAAATATTCGCGAATTGTGAGTACTTTTAAAACTATCTGTAGCTAACACAAGGTACGGATTTTAACATAAATTAACGGGATATCCACTGACGTGTCATCAACAAGTCAATTAAAACCTGTTTTACACGTTGTACAAGTGATTGGATCATTCATTCTGCTGGGTTTTTTACATCACTGTCTAAATTCCAAATTATTTGCATAAATTATAATTATAGACTCATTTTGTCCGTCCTGTCGTCTATGTCATGCTTGAAGCCTACGCGTGTTATCATACATTACCATAAGAGATTTTGCACACGACGTTTTTCCCACGCGCTGTTTTAGATATTCCTATGAAAAGTTACGAGCGCAAGTGAAACGCACTTCAAACGCGCGTTCAAAAACCGTCGTGTGCGAAGGATTTGAAAATCCAATCAAGTATTATTTACATTAGCAGTAATTCACTTATTAAATATTAAGCCCCCGTCCCACACAGACGTGTAAAGTAAGAAAAGTTCTTACTTGCAATAACTGAAAAAAAACTATATATTCAGGGGGAGGGGCTTCCCTAATATATTCTTGAATTGCCCCTAAACCATAAAACATATCATTGCATTGCATACATACTCGTATAATATCATTTTCATACGTAAGTACTAATGAATTCATCATCTTTCGTTCTACATCACGTATGTAAACAGGTTTTTTCATGATTAATATTAAATTACCTGCTGCACTATAACTTAATTATACTGACTTTATTCATACCTAACCTACTCTAATATAATTTACTGTTATGATTACAATTATGTTTCATATCAGCGACACAATTTATAATAATATCTGATTGTGAGGTGGTACTAATTAGTAGCATTAATGTCCATAATATATTTTATCGGTAGGTACTAAAGAGGCCAAACATGTTCTTATGGCATCATAAAATGCTTACCTTTATTAAATATGAGGTAGATCTGTAGATTTTAATACAAGATGTGGTGATAGTTTACTGATTTATTACCCCGGATCAATTTTTTTTAAACTAATAATAACTCGTCAGTGGCTAGTAATATATAAAGGGAATCTATCTACAAACCAAAAACAAAAAGCTACTTAACATCATGTTTTCCTTCAAAACCCACATAGTTCCCTTTTTAATCACTAATTAGATCCTAATTAAAAATTCATAACCATTCTTTGTCAGCCACATTTCTAACTATAACAATGATTTTTACAATATGCATAATAGCATTGTTTAATGAATTAATTTATTACCTCATGAAGTTTGAAATTTGGATTTATCAATGTCTGTGGTTTTAACTCACCCAAGACAATGAATCGTAGCTTATTATTCTTAAACGGTTATCTGTGGAACGTGACATGTTATTGCTGTCGTCATTGTACGGAAGCCTTCGTATTACCTTCAGTAGACCATTTGACCCAACTTTAACCCCAATTTGAATGCGACGACTAATAGGCCCAAATGATGTTGAGATTTATTATATAGGTCTTCATAACAAAGATGAATTGTATCATGTATATCGAGTCGATGATGTCCTGTAAATAGTGCTTGTGTTTTATTATATTCGGTATTCTTTGAGTACAGTTGATGTAAGTATATGAGAAAGGAAATGAGACTTATTAAATAATATATTTAGTGTTAGTAAAGTTTTAAGGAGGTATAGAAGGTAGAGAGGTACCATGCCTCTTGTCCATCTATTGAAGGTTTCCTAGTTCAAATTCATCCAGACCTAAAAATTTATGGCTATAAATTGAACAAAGTTTATAGTTATAAAAATAGAAATAATAATAGCGATATCAAAATAGTAATTCCATAGAATTATATTTCTTAAGATCTTTTTTATTTCAAATAAATTAATGACCATATTCCCAAGTCTATTGCTTGGTTGTAGGCTTCTAACCGTTTTTAGCCATCCAGGAAGATTAAAACTATAAGTCTCTGCATTCAATAGACAGATAAGTGACACAGTTAACCTCAATTCTATTGGTGCTAATGGCAATATCTATTAATGAAATGGTTTGTTTTTATGTATTATATACGTTTACACAATCGCTCATTGTTTTGTATGAGATATCGTCATTTTTATTTTTAAACGTAAATCCCATGTTATGTGTTATGGTAACATTATTTGTTTTCTGATTTCGTGGTTTGGAATTCGGCCTCTAACTCTGTCGATTTGTTGATATATAACAATCTATCGGTACAAGAGTACGTACCTAGTTATTGAAATATTCCTTTCTTTCATAGAACTCGTAATGATTATTTCTTCTCCTTAATCCTAATACCTGTGATTTCACTATAATGTTCATTCATAGAGATGTATAAGGTTTTTAACTAAGGCTAATTTGAACTTCGCGCGCATCAAAATAAGGTGCTCATCGTTAGTGATAGCACAGTTAGATTAAATATGCGTTCTGATAATAGTTCTATTATTGCACATTGTAATTTTTGTTATAGCACATGAGTGGGTCATTGCCCCATCATGTAATTCAATTACAACAATTAATCTTTAACGTTGCTATCATTTCATATTGCCGCCAATGTTAACGCCATCTCTGGTAGAAAATAGGAATTAGATTTTAAAATAGTTTTGTAAAACTGTCGGCGGAACCATCAAAGCCCTTCGTATTAAATAGTTTGGTTTAGGCAGCGTTACTTGGAATGTAAAGCAGATATACGTTTGTTAAATATTATCTCAAGGTTATAAAGATAGCTAACCGGATAAGATTACCAACATATTACTACTACGAAGCATTATCGGCGAATGTACTAACAGGTAATAATAAATAGGCGGTGAATAAACAGAACGCGTTTTAAACATACAACACATGTGAGTCATCTCTATAGTTTGCGGCGGAAACGCCTGTATCAAAACTAAAATGTGGTTTTGTGGCTTTCCCCATTGAGCGCCTTAGAAGCAAAGATGTCAAATCTGAATTTGTAAATCAATCTTCATTTCGACCCAAGGCTGTTACAGTAGGTACTGGGCCCCAAATTTCTCTCAGTGAAAATAATGAAGTTCAATTTTTTTTTACCGTGATAGACATCTTTGCATTGAAGTCCAAATGGATTTTGTTATGTGCATACGACAAAAATTTCACAAAAATCAAAATTCGTTCCATTTCGATTACACCCCAAAATAAGTTGATTAGGCTTTTAAGCATGCTCATCTTTCCCACAACAGTGGATCCACCCTTGCGCGACACTTTGACTACTTTGAACTGTTTTTCCGACGGGGAAATATGGCTTAAGTTACCCGATTCTGAGTTATATGAGATTTTTACATCCCCGTGATCTCCCATCGGGCGAAGAAAGATCTCCAATCCGTTCAACTAAGACGCACCGCTCGGACTCCCTCCGAGGACATAGTAGAGCATGTGCTGTGCGTCGTCCCGATCCCTTCCACAAACATAGCATTATGCTATCGCCTTGCCATTCGACACAGATAGTCACCGAAACAGCCAAGTCCGGTGAGTATCTGTGTCAGCCTATAGCCACGTTACCCTTTCTTCCCAGCCAGGCTTCAGTGCTAGGAAGGATTGCACCGACAACGCGCTGACGCACACCCCTTCCTTCCTCCAGCCACGCACGACCCTCAGTGTATGCTTGGCTGTCCGTCCCTCGTCTGATCACTCCGGGCTCTCCTCCCGCCAAGCTTCCGCCCCTCAGGCAAGTGGAGCTAATCCCGGTAAATTCCCACTTCTATATTTAATTTTAGCGAATGACATTTGAACTTGGAACGTCTTTTTCGAATGGTCTATCGAACTCCTCGTAGATCAAACAGTACAATTTGGACTGAGTCTACTGAAACGTGTTGAAATAGTACCTACAATGTAAGGCAGTTGACACGCGAGCTCTGAAGTGTCCTTCATGATTGAGGTAACATAGAGGTCTGATTTGCTCACAGGCCATTGTAATTGTGAATAGCAGGACGCTAGGATGGTGCTACGCGAGATGTAATCAGTAAATTGAATGGACTTGAATTTATTTGACCCATATATTGCCTCGTTAACTCAAAATGTTTTTTATGGTCAACGTACGATCGTATTAATGTCGGCAGTCATATAGGGAAAAAATAGTCATGTTTTTTTTAATCCGGGGAAGATCAAGGAGCTCTAATGAGAGCTTCAAGGATTCTGTGTTAAAGAGCATGGTCGTTGTGGTCGTTGTACCTTCATTAGTATATTTACTTGATCTTACCTTATGTTGTATATCACCGAAATCATCATCTAAGTAATTCCTCAATTTAAACTATTAAATTAGCATATGGTTTCTTAGCTTAAAACTAAAGGTCCGTAATGTTTTCCTGATGGAAAATGATCTTATTCTTTGTTCAGATTCGAATAAAAAATACTTAACATTTTCCAAAATGCTTAGCGGTTTAATACCAAAAATATTTAATGTTGAATTACCAAAATTCATTAAACTGACTGCTAAGTGAATAAACTAGGTTTAAAGTGCCAATTAAGTGATGGCTCATTCTCGCTCGCTTGGTCCGTGGCGCCTTGCAACACAAATTCTCTCTGTCCGTTTGTCCACACGCGTTTTCCGCAGTATTACACTAAGACGCGCAAGCAAATGCACGTATTGTGAACTTCACTATAATCCTTTAATTCATTTTTACGTCACAAAATTCGAAAAGGGGACATTGGGGTTTACAGGACATGGAAGCGTTTTTTAACTTATTATTTACTGTTTTTTGGGAAAGATTATGATTTAGTGTATTTTTTCTTCTTAATTTCCTTGGCATTATTATTCCAGTTTGTGGCGTAATTTTCTCGGTAATTACTTTTTTCATTTTAAAGAAATGTATTTTTAATAGTCCACAAATGTATTGTTATTTTACGTAATGTGTAAAATCGTAAAAATAAAGCTATGCTTGTCTTTGAACGTGGAGTAGGATGTGCCAGATGTGTTTGTTCCAAGGACTTACAAAAACAAGCAGACAAAAATGTATTATTTTTTAAGTTATCGAAGAAAATCTTAGGATATGTCAAGCGAGTACTGCGCTATTTTGGTATGATATTTTTTATTTACATTTTTTAATACAAAGAACATTTTTTTAATAATTAAAAACACATTAAACAGTAGCTCTGGCTCATGGGACTAAACTTTTAAAACTACCTCAACATTGTAACTAATTATAATTATACATACCTATATGTTTTTTTTCTGTTGCAATTGTGATTATAATCTAAAAACAAATTTACGATTTTCCTTAACAGTCAGATGACAAGTAAGACAAAAGGAAAATCCGTTAAACCTTGAACAATGTACTCCGTAATTGATAGTGGAATAGGTATAAAGTGAAAAAGAAATACATTCTGTTTTTTACCGAAAATAATAAAACACTGAAATACGAAATGTTATAACAATAACCTAAAAGTGTAAATACTGTTACATCTTTTAAAACTTCGTCTATGTTTTTCACATAATTAGTTCCAATGAAAGATAATCAACATAAACCTAAATTAAAAATTCATTATGAATTAAATTTATATAAAAAAGGATCTACTTCATCACAAGATATACGGAAATATTCCGTCTTATTTCATTTTCATTTTCCATTCACCTCTAGCCATACAAATGTATACACATTTCACATTCACCTTCAAATAAGGTAAATCACACTAACGAGGAACCACTAATTTATTTTATTTTTGCATGCACATGTGACCTTGGGCTTAATTCATTGCATTATTACATCAATGGCACCGCTGAACTTAGGCCGGTTGCGGATAATATTTTGATCGCAATATAATTTTTACTATAATTTTTTAAACCATCTCGGAAGATTTAAGTATTTCATCCGATGGTTAAAATTAACTTTAACAATGTCACAAAATCACAAGCCTCTAGGTTCAAACCTAGCTACCATAAATAATTGTAAATAAGGAAAAAAAAATGTAATTCTACTTCTATTATGAATTGAGTATGAAAATAGCACATCCACAATCGCCTTAAGTTCGATAATTGCACGTCTTTCTGCCTCATTGTTAAAGGTGATAGGTTAATGTGGTTTGAATTCACGACTGTGTAAAGACTTGTTCACTCTGGTACCGGTATGGTTTCTAGTTTAAATTAACAAATAAATGGTGATTTCGCTATCGTATTTTTGTCATACAGATAAGTAAGGTCCAAAACGATTATTTTAGTAGAAAGTAGGGCTATTGAATGTTTTTATTTTAAATTATTCTTTACCCTTGGTTCTGAATCATATGTAATCAGCTGAGGCAGCCGTCTTAAGGTGACTACTTACGACAAAAATTTCTTCAAATATAAATTGTTAAGCAGTTGGTCATGGTTGTTATCCTTAAGTAGCAGTCATTCACTTTATCAGACAGCTTTGAGCCATGGTTTTCAGTCACTGAAAAGTATGAGGCCGAGTATGTCTCGTAGGTTATAGAATTCAAAGTCGTACTAACCCTATATATTAAGTTAACCACATGCATGAAGTACTTACTAACAATATTTTTTTTGTTGTTTTTTTTCTCCTCCTATTGTTTTGTTTTTGTTACTCCTTTTATGTGTACACATAAAATAAAATAAAAAAATTGTACGTGTATAAAATATTTAAAAAATACTTCGCGCTATCACGCTTATTTCACGTGGCGATAAAATCGGAACCGATTATTCTGTTAACTATAATTTGCCCTTTTCAACGCGGCCATAATGGATATAATGCGTCCTGTGCTGACGTGCTGTCGTTTTAACAAATCATGTAATTTTAACGTATCAACTTTACCATATTTTTAAATGCTATACCTGAAAAAACGTTAAAAAATGTTATCTTAAAAATATATTTGTTGCTAATAAAATTATGATGAATCAAAAATTCAAATGTTAATATAACCTTTTTTCTCAATCAAAAATAATCTTTTCTTATATAATTGAATGATTTGGGTCTATTTTCGCTGACGCTATTTATACGCCATTAATTGAACGCTGCCGGAAATAATTCATTGAATGATTAATCGCTCGTGTTACGAAATAATGCCGTTGACTCCTTTGGTTTCCTTTAAAAACATCGGTTTAATTGTATTTGTTTGCGGTTTAATAATAATTTCATATAATTCTTGGTTTAAATTATTAACAATATTAAATATAATTCGTATTTGTTTTCGACTTCGAACATCTGTAAATAAATTTCAATTTATTAACTTAATAATAAAATGTTTTTTTTCTAATTTATATAACAACAATACTAACGAACAAAACAAAACAAAAAAATATGTTGCACCTTTCCCCTGCTTCCTCTAATCCACCATCCTTTTCCTTTCTGCATCTTCCATTTACAAATCCTCCCCCCCATTGTGTTGCGTTGCGTATACAGCCCCAACCCGTAGCAAAGCCCTGTTCACATACACAGACGGGACTTACGAGGAGGAGTATAGCTGCTGGCCGCCAGCGGTCTGCATGATCCTGTTCTCCCTGCTGGAGATAGTTCTGTTCTGCTATGACGCCGCCCAGGGCAAGCCGGACACCACCGGCCCGATGGCAGTCATCTTCATCTACAACCCAAACAAGAGACACGAAGCGTGGCGCTTCTTGACCTATATGCTGGTTCATGTTAAGTAAGTAATGCACTGTTATTAAAAAAAAAAATGTGCGGAGGAGTTTATTTCCCCTTTCTTCTCCTTCATATTACAGCACCTTTACGAAACACGGGCAGATTAGAAAAATTGACGTGCATAAGAGTATCATTGATACCTACATGAATAAATAATTTTTTGATTTTAATCTAATATTCTCTGTGATAAGTCCCACACGATAACCTGGTTCTTAGATAGTCCAATGTTTTCCTTTGCTACAGCTGATTGTCACGTAATAATATTTTTATTCGTATCAAATAAAAGTGTGACTCATTTCCGAAGCTTGCCAAATGTCAAGTGCGGGTTGATGAACTTTGTATAGCGGAGAATATAAATAAACTTTAAAACACTTCATTGCGTAATTAATCAAACGTCAGCGACGAAGTGAATTTACATATATATTTATGGCAATATAGAGTAAACTCAACTATACTCCTGCTGCGGAGACTATTAGGATTGGGTTCGATTTAAGTTTGTACCTGCGACTCTAAAGTTTTCATGATGATTTCAATTATAATTTTCGTAGTCTTCAAGTTAGAAACAAGATTATTTATGACAACTAAATCCATAGCAAATTTAACGTTTGTGATACAAGGAAGTCTTCAATTCCAGCGTTGTACATCTTCTAGTCAACCTGCTGGTACAACTGTTCCTCGGGGTGCCTCTCGAGATGGTGCATAAGTGGTGGCGTGTGACCCTGGTGTACCTGGCGGGGGTGGCGGCGGGCTCCCTCGCCACCAGCCTCACTGACCCCAGGGTGTACCTCGCTGGTGCTTCGGGGGGAGTGTACGCACTCATCGCTGCGCATATTGCCACTATCATCATGGTTGGTTTCCATTTTAACTGTTTGATGATCCACTTCCATTTTTCTGTCAGGATTAAGTTTAATTTTCAGACATATGCACACACACAAACAGAAAGTTTTATAAAGTTTAAGAAAAGTATAGGTCATAGTGTTAATGTAAATCAAATAAAATTAGCTCTGCTATAATATTTCAGAGTAAAGAAGGAAGATTTTCTATTTTAAAAAATGTCGCAATTTTTTCGAAAATCCTACACATTCAATGACAATATTTTAGAATTGGGCGGAGATGGAGTTCGCGATTATTCAATTGCTGGTGTTCCTATTGTTGGCGGCCGTGGACGTCGGCACCGCGGTCTACTACAGATACTTCAGACAGGTGCAGCAGAATATCGGCTATGTGGCGCACTTTGCTGGCGCTGTGGCTGGTAAGTGATTGATTATATTGAAGTCGTGGAATTTATTTCTTTTTTTTTTATTGAACTTTCAGTGACTTTCACTTGTGACATACGGCCAAAAAATATGCATATTAATTACATAGTAAATTCTGCGTTTTCGTATTATTGTTAAAAGTAAATTAATTGTACGTAGATTTTTAAAGATTTTGACTTAAATACAATTTAGGTAATACAAATCTAACATTCATTTCTACAGATATTTCTGAAATCAAAAAAGTTTTTGTTATGAAAAATGCAAAATGTGGTCTGCATTCTAATTTTTTTTTATGTTACAGTATATAATTTTTTCTTTATTTCCAGGTCTTCTAGTAGGTATAGGTGTACTTCGTAACCTAGAGAAGAGAAAGTGGGAGAAACGATTGTGGTGGGCGGCAGTTGTATTGTACTGCGCTCTTATGATCGCTGGTATACTAGCCAACATATTCTGGACCTCACACTTCTTATAGATTCACTAAACTGTGGATTAAAACCACGTATCATGATCCTATGTGTGCAGTTTTTCACGCATTGTCGGAGTCTTAACTCTTCCATATACAAAGCCAAAGGAAACGTCAAAATCCCTTTCAGTTAAACTCGGCAGTTTCAAAATGTAATATTTTGTCAGTTGATTAAGTTTGAATCTGAGATATATGTAGCTAAGTTCTTTTGAATGGGGTATAGTAGGTTTCGTGTGAGGTGAGGGGTGTCCCAGATCTCATAACATCGTATAGCGTTGTATGTATGCGCATAGCATTTGTTGTTGACGATGACGTATTAAAAGCGAAGACTTTCGAATGTTTTTGTATAATTAATAACAGTTTGTGTAGTTTTCTATACGCACAAAAAACACACACATTTTATTTGTCCTAAACCCTTAACTATTGCCGTTAAGACATGTATTAAAAGTAATGTAATTGTTTATTCCTATTGTATTTTTCTACATAATATAACGGAAAATTGAAAGATAAGAATGAAAACGACGGTAGCTAAGATACTTTCCCTGCGAGAAAATAAGGCAAGCGAAAAAATTTGTTTATTCTAGTATTTTGAGACAATACATAAGCATAATATTTTATTTTATAATTTTAGAATCGAAATTAGTATTAGTTAACCTAAGGACAGTAGTGTTCAAGCGAATTTAGCGGGGACCATCGTTGTCAGTAGACAATTAAAAGAGTATTATAAAAATGTCAATAATACTAAATGATAATATTCGCAGCTTATTTTTTAAAATACGAAAAAAACCCCGGTAATTGGAAACGACCATCGAGCTTAAGTTTATAATGATTATGTTTAAGCAGTTATAGAAATTATTATTTTAAGTAATATTATTGTAATTCGGAAACTCACTACCCCAACGTCCTCTATATTTTTTATAATAAAGCAGTTTGTACAACTGATGAGCCAAATGTAAAAGTAATTACCAAATACGTATTTGTATCTTTACTTCTATTATACAAACAATATTACCTTGTTCTTTGTTTTATAAAAAATATGTATAAAGGTTTGATAAAAATACTTTTTTATGAGCTTAGCATTATAATCCCATTATCTTTGGGAACGACAGCACAAAATCTTTAAAGTAAAGACTAATAGAACGTACAATTTTTTGTCTTTTTTATATACATTATTTTTTATTACGCAATGCCCGGTTATATACGGGGTAAATAATATTATAATATACAATCTTCAATATTGCTCTATGATTGGGGGAAAAAAGATAATGACTATTATTCGATATAATATCGAAGTGCCTTGTTTACCCATCGTTGTATTTGCCTTAAAATACATACTTTAAAATTTTAATCTTTATTTAAATTTTAAAGCTATGCATTGCAATGAAGTGTAAAAGACGTACTGAGCCTGAGGTTTTATTAAATTTGATTAATTTAGAATTCGTATCTACTTTTCAGTACATTAAAAGATTTTACTACCTATTGTAAGTTATTAAGTTACTATTATGTATTGATCAAATTCTTGTCATAAACAGTATGGTAACTGGCATTTTAACTTCTCAAGTGACATATTGAACCTCGCATATATTTTATAATAACGGTCATAAAATTTACTTAAACACTAAAATGTAATAATAATATCCACGATAAGCCATATATAATACTTGCCAATCTCTTAATATAGGTAAACAACGATGATTGATTATTTTAACAGCGTTATCAGTTCTGAGTATTATATAAGATTATCTTTCTTTCTTTCGATAATAAAAACGTAGATAAGTTTTATTCGTAACATAACTTCAATGTTGTGTCAACATTTCGGTATGGATTATTGAATTGTCGTTTGATAAATAAACTGAAATATATTGCCTACAACCAATTCCTTGATAAACTAAATTCTACATACACATATTTCGAAGTGAACTTTTTTAAATTAAATTTTATAGCTCAGCTTTAAATTTTTTGGAGTCTTTTTAAACGGCAAACTACAAAGAGTTATAATGTAGACTTTTAAAAACCTAATGCTTGTTCTAAATCGTTAAGGTACTGGCCTAAGTGATAAAATATTTTTTTTTGTATTTAATTAGCCGTCCTGCGAATGTAAGATAACATTTTAATATGTAGAATGTTAATTTTAAGAATGACGTAAGCGGTGCCTTCGATTTTTAAGATTTTACATCTTACGATAAAATTTACAAGTTTCCTATTTTATTGTAATTGTAACTATGCATTTAATTTGGGTCAAATTTATTTGAAGCCCAATTTGGAAGTGAAATTAAATCTAGGTGATTGATGACAAAAAAAATAAAGTAGCTAATTCAATAAGTGGTTAAATAAGCTTAAAATACTGTTGTAAAATAAAATGTCATTAAAATATTTCGACTGAAGTGTTTTAAATTTTTACTAAGTATTAAAAGTAAATTACCTAATTTTTAAGGATTTATTCGACAATTTACTAAACCTTTTTGTGTCGAAATTAATTTTTTTTTATAAAGTATAAAACTTCACAACGCATATTTTATTACGCATCGTATTTTAATGCGGTTTCCATTGATAGATAAGAGGTAAACTACTACTTGACTTTGCCATTTTTGCCAACTTAAATTTTGGCTAACTCAATATATAAATTAATTTTTACAAATTGTGTTAAAAAAACAATGTACGATACGATTATATGGCAATTTAAAAACTTTAACATTTTGTATCAACTCTGTGATAAGTGTTTTAAGATGTATTTCTGTTATTTCATGTAAGCTTTAATAGCCGTAGCCATTTGATTTTACTGTAGTAGCTGTTATGTTTAAAATGTAATAACTTTAGGCTATTTTCCTCTAAATTAAACCTTATTGATATCTGTTTATGGCTCATTATTGCTTGGCGAATAAAAATATTGTATTCGTAAACAATGAGATGAAAGTTGCCCTGGGAGCCATTAGCCATAAATGTACTTTTATATTAGTAAATAAATAATATTAGTTGGGTATTCATTTTCAATAAACAAGCGACATCAAAAAGCATATATTCATATAAGAATAGAAAATGTATGTATTGGTTGAAAATGAAAAATTTTATGTTCTTTACTATAAAATACTTCAATTATTTTTATCATTTTTCTAATCAAGGTTAAAAAAAATAATGTCGTTATATATTGTTGTTTAGTGAGAATAAAAAAATAAAGTAATGTTTGTGTGTCACTGTAGAACCATCTTGATTACACTGTGTTCATATTAAATGTAAGCTTTGTGTTAATTTAATATTATTTATTGTTATGTGAAATGTGGATAGTAGTCTTTTTGTATTATATTTTTTAAGTGTTGCTAGTATAAGATAATGTTTGTATGTAATTATTTTGTTTTTATTTAAAGCACAATTCGAATGTTGTGATGATAAGTGATTATTACGAATGGTTTAAATTAAATGCCATTTATTTTTAAACTGTTTATTTTAATGATTATTTCTTCCATTTTTTTACTTGCTATAACTATGTATATAAAACAAAGTTAAATATTAATTCTATATTTTATAAATAAAGTATAAAGTATAACTATCACATATTTAAATACATTTTGTTGAAATACCAATTAATATAACAAAGAAACAGATTCAATGTTAAAAGCACCGTTTGTTTTACAAAAATGTGTTCTGGACAAATGTATTTGAAATAAATTCGAATTGAATGAACACACTATTTATATAATACAGTAATACTTCATTTAGATTGTTTACATAGGGACCAATATACACCAGAATAAATAACAAATATATAATTATCATTAAATTCGCTTTTAAAGAAATTATTAAGTAGTTACTTATTGCTAATAAAAGATGTTAAATTACAATGTTTTATCAATCCACTACAGAGATTCTTTAGCAAAATTCGATTAATTCAATTTAGTGAACGATCATTAATTTATGTTCTAAATGAGTTTAATTGTTAGTTAGTGAATTCAGTAGATTTGTGCTAGGAAACAACTTATTCGTGATATTGGTTTGGAAAACTCAATATGTTTTATTGGCAAATGATACTTATAAACCCCTATTTCGACAGCTACTGTGTCGTAATGCTTGAAAAAATTAAATCATGACAATATTTTTGTTTCGATTACACTGTTTTTCATCACAAATATTTTGTTAGATCATCTACCCTAGAAAATAACATTCTAAAATTATACTTAGAAAAATACAATTTCTAACGGATTTATGACGGACATTCATATATTTTAATTATTTTATAAAACGTAGAGACATGAGTAATAAATCGCACAAACTATTAACTTACAAGTTTCAAGGAATGTAATTATAACCAAAATAATGCAAATAAACTTACTATAGGAATGAAGCTAATACTATATGTTTCATCTATTCAAAACTTACATTTTTTTTGTAAACAACATAATTGATGTCACAGAGCAGCTAGTTTTTTATATAAATTCGAGACCGTAAAAAGCAACCTATCTAAAATATCCGTAATTGTAGGTACTAAATATTGTAAATATCAATAAAAAATCATACATACTCCGGAATGGTCCTGAAATGCATGTAGGTATACCGGGTGTAATCGTTAAGTGTGCACAGGCGATTATTCCGTAACTATTGCAGATATCAAAAAACTTTTTACTGATATCGAAAGTACATTATCTAATGAGTAAAATGGCAACAATAACTTTTTAAAAATACGACAAGAAATATAAAAAAAAATTACATTAAACACTCCAATACATTTTGTATGACATAGAAGAAAATTTTTGGTTTCTTTATTTTAAGTAGAATAGTACCTACTTATTTACCCTTATCATATTAATTATTTTGTTACGAAACAATTTTATGGCTTAATAGCCAATAATAGTGCAACCCCTTGGCTAGCCAGATCCCCGGATCTCACGCCTTGTGATTTCTTCCTATGGGGATTTGACAAAGACCACGTGTACGCTGAGAGAGTACACAGCCTAGAAGAGTTACAGAATCGTGTATGTCGTGCAATTTATAAATTATGGTGTTATGGAAAGTTCATTTAGGTTTCTAAAATAAAGCTCGTCATTGTATTGCAACAACGAAGACGTCATTTCGAACACCTGCTTTGAATTTAAAATGTTGTACTTACTAAGAAATAAAATGTATGGGAGTGATTAATGTATATTTTTTGGATATTTCTTGTTTTATTTTAAAAAAGTTATTATTGTCATTTTACTCATTAGGTAATGTACTTTCAATATCAGTTACAAGTGTTCTGATATCTATAATAGTTACGGAATAATCGCCTGTGCACACTTAACGATTACACCTTGTATAAAAATATTAAATTGATATTAAATACTTAACCTTGTAAACAATTAAAAAATCACAACAGAAAAAATACAGTCTTAAAATACTTCCAAATGGAATACGGATGGAATTAAAATATTAAAAGGACGCCAATTATTGATAAAAATATCGAATGCGGTTAATTCATATACTTATAAATCTTACTAATATCATAAAAGCGACTGTGTTTATAATCTATATTGTAAGGACTATACTAATGGAAATTATGATGTTTTTTTTTCATAATTAAAAATCAACAGACATAAATTCGTAATTAATCATATTTTATACAGGTATAAATCTGAATGCGTTTAAATCAACAAATAAAAAATAAACCTGACAATTCATCACAATCAAATGTCGTTTGAAAATGAGTCAATATGAATGTAAACTTTAAGACAATGACTGTAAGGTAAACATTGCATTAATCCATTTCTACTATATAGTGATACACAATTAGAAACGGTTATGAAATCAAATTTTATAATGAAACCATGCATCTATTTCTTACATTACTGATTGTAGTAAATTCTATCAAACTTATAAACTGTTTTCAAACTCAGTATCTATTTGTTCACTGACCTCAATTGCACATACCTCTTTTATACAGATATAACAGAGATCAGTGTCGTATGATCTTTACCAGGTATAGTTACTTCACTCTTGTTCGGGCGCCTTCCAATCTCGATCGGAGCGCAGTAATACTATTTCGTCTTCGGAGTCTGTTTCGGAAGGAGGTATCGTTTCATCGTCGTAGTACGGCTGCTTCACTATATCTGTTTAACAATATTATAAAGACGGTTATTGAGAAATACGCAATAGTAGTAATTTTTTTTTTTAATATTTAGTTGCTTAAGAAAGAGTATTTCTTACAATTAACGTTCAGGAGCGCAAGTACTCACGACACTTCAATAAACAACATGCGATTAAAAAAATTACTATAAAAGCCCAAAAATATTAGTACAAAAAAATTTTTTGGTAAGGTAAAATGAGTTTTTTAAAAGGACATAGGCTAGACTTAACCCGATTAAAGGGTTCACTTGGGATAAATCCAATACTTATATCTTTCAACTACACATCAGCGGGCGAAGCCGCGGGCGTCGTCTAGTCTTCAATAAATTATTTATTACAGCAGCTTAAAGCTCGTGAATGTTACCATCATCGACATTGTCACACAGCGGCCTCTTGTCGTCTGACGGGATCTGAGTGAAGAGGTACTCGCGGCGAGACTCGCGCGCCCTCTGCCGGCAACTGAAGCACCACGCCGCCAGCGTCACTAGCGCCACGCCTACCACGCCTGTTGACAACCAATCATCATCGTCACCAATATCATCACCACCAATATAAAAAACATAATCATAATCAACCCACTTGAAATAGATGTTGCCCTTATGTGTATTCAATGCAATGTCGAAGAGCTTGCAATAAGATCGTTCTCTTCAATGCAAACAAACAACACACACTGTATCTAATACCGAGAGATCAACTTAAAAGATCAGCACTGCAAACCAATTTTTTCATATAATCATAAAGTGTTTTGAACCTTAGGAACTCCTTGATTAAGTTGATATTCATTTGAAACTGTAAAATTACGTTACATGACGCGCAATCACAGGACCTCTTGAAACTACATTTATACATAAACATCATCTTATTTAAGTAAAATTAGTTTAATGGTCCTTTCAACTTACCGGCCACCATGACGAACACCAACCGCGGCATTCCCAACACCGCGTCATCATGTTCCAGTTTAAATAACACGTTTGATGTTATGTTATCGCTACTGCTTATCTGCACAAATAAATAGATAAATAACTATATATCCCTGGACTAGCAATCGCTCACGGCTAAGTTCGCGTAATTTTGCTGATTTCGCAATATTTTTATTACTGCTTCTCGCCTATACATCTTAGCGTGATGTTAGCCTATAGGCTTACATTAAAAGATTTTTTCAAATCGGCCCAGCAGTTCCTGAGATTAGCGCGTTCAAGCAAACAAACTCTTCAGCTCTATATTATTAGTATAGATGTTTCTTTTGTTCAATAATTTGAATTTTTCGACCCATAATACCCGTAATCAAATACATTTATTGGCCACTTTCCCCGCCATTTTCTCCTACACGATTACAAAAATAGATATAGTTTTATACAAGCATCGCTCGTATTATAGTATAAGAATAAGGTATCAACGATGTCTAGAATCTATTTATTTGTAGTTGTATATTTAATTATATGGTTTTGATCAGTCTTGTCTAGTAGCAAGCACGACACAGGGAAAACTAATGTAAGGTTGTATGTGTGTATGATGTCATAATCTTTATTGATCGTCGTACCCTAACATGTCTGCTCCTAGTGATGTAAGGATCCAAGGCGGCGGTGACGAGGACCTCCCGCCCCATGTAGGTGACGGGCAAGGCGAGCACGAAGCGCCCTCTGTCGTCCGTGGTGTTGGTTGCTACAGTGGCGACCTTGCGCGGGTCCACCGTCACCGACAACCGCGCCTGGGCCAGCGGGTTGCTGTTGTAATCCAGGACTAGACCTACAAACAACCATGTTTAACCTTGCTAGCATAAAAAAGGTATCTTTACTTATGACTGATAGATTTAACTCTTGGTTTAAATGTACTATTTTTGCTTTGTACTATATTTATTAAATAAGCAAAGCAGCTACTCGTCCACTGCTAAACGTAAAAATTACTTATATTACGAGCGCGATGACCTTGAGACATTTAATGATCCTTAGATATTGGTGACCCCCTAGACGTTGGAGACCTCCAAAAAATTGGTGACCCCAAAACATTGGTGACCCCAAGACGTTGGTGACCCCAAGACATTGGTGACCCCATCAAAACCTACCAGTAATATACACCATGTTGGGGTCGGCTGCGCCCGGGAGCATGTCCCACGTCGGCTCTTCTTCCGTCTGCAGCCGCTTCATTATCACGTCTTTCTGCTTCACCACGCCGTCTACTACACGCCAGGTTAACATCTGAAATATACCGATAAATAAAGTTTATTACAAGTATCAACACTTTTGATATAATATTTATAATCATACTGGAACCCTCCGGCATAATATAATAACCCACATGGCACAATGATTTTCTACCAAACTACCGTTGAGTGGGACCCAGGTTCGGTTCCCAGCGAGACAGAAATTTTAATGATATTTTTTTCTGTTGTCGGTCTGAGGGTATGTATTTCTGCGTCGTCCATGGCAGCCACAACACAGGGAATCCTATTTTTTTTTGTGTTGTCTGAGCCAACTCACCTGATCCTTGTACCCATGGCACCTCACGATGACCTTGTAGTCTCCGGGGGGCAGTATAAATCTAAAGTAGGCACCGTTCTTGGACACGCTGTATTGCTTGGCGGTGCCGGCGATAGCCACGCTCGCTTTACGCATGGGGGCGCCACTCTCATTCTTCACGTAGCCCTTTATGCCTACACATAAATGAATTCAAGTAAGGATGCGCCCAATCTAACATTTAAAGCAAATGTTCTATTTACAAAACAAAAATAGGTTTTGACCGGTATCATTATTAATACCCACCTGTTTCTAAAAGAAGTATTGTATGGCATTGGTTTGTCAACAACAAATTAGATAATAAACTACGACTATTATTACTAGATTTCAACAGTGGTTTCTAAAACAACCTCGATTTTCAGTTAGAAAGTTATTAGAAAACATTATCTCACCTCCAAGCCAACTCCTTAAGAAAGCATTAAAACGAAATGCTCTGAATTACTTAAATAACTGTATACTTACATCATAAGTTCATAACACTATTATGTTAATAAACATTGATATATAATATACTCACCAGTGTTAGCTGACTCAATGAATTTCATAACGCCTCTAAGGTTGTTTCTCCACACCCAAGTAATGTAGCTTTCAGTAGGCATCTTACAGCAAGTAAGACCGACGGACACCACCGGAGTATTATACCTCTCCCCTAACACATCTATCAAATTACCCATTCTCACTTTATCATCCTTTTTACACTCATACACTTCACTATACACTCTGTTCTCCTGGTACTTCGCGGCGAGCTGCTCATAGATATTCTTCGAAAAGTCTGGATAGATCACGTCTTCGGAACCCGAAGCAAGGTTCAGAACTAAGTCGAACCGTTCCGATTCTAGGAGTTCGATGAAAGCTTTTTCTCTAGTATAATTTGATAAAGGATTCAAGTCCTTTTTCGTAATGTAGCTATACAGGCTGTCTCCAAATTCCTCCTCCAAGGGTGCGAAGTCACATTTATCGCCGCCGTCGTAGTTATTTAATATCTTTTTAAACAACGGGTCTAAGTTTGGTATGAAATGTAGGACGGTGTTCTGTAAGAGCCGTCGGTGTATAGGTTCCCCTATGTTGTAGGCGTTGGCGATGTGACGTGCGAAGTTTAACAGCACCTCCTGCCCTACTGGCTGGGAGGCGTATAGATTGCTGATGATAGCCACGTGGTATTTAGTTTCTTCTGGGGAACCGATCTGGAATAAATGAATCTTAATTTAAATTAGGAAAGTATTAATATAAAATCTGTTCAGGGTCACTACCAACTAGGCTAC